>JAWNNV010001117.1:0-24582 GCA_035044485.1 Scaptomyza reducta | reverse complement strand
CGAAGACGATGCTTCTTACTTACTATCGCTGAAAAACTCACTAGTAAGGAAATTACAACACTTTTGAAAATCGGTTCAGTTTTGACAAAGTTATAGGTTCGGAAAGTTTTGACATAGTTATAGGTTCGGAAAGTTTTGACAAAGTTATAGGTTCGGAAAGTTTTAACATGAATTTCGAAAAAAAAAACATTTCCAACCATGAGTGCGGTTTAATTATTGAGATCGAGCCACGACTAAAACGCATTTCCTTTTGAAAATCGTTTCAGTTTTGACAAAGTTATAGGTTCGGAAAGTGTTGACATAGTTATAGGTTCGGAAAGTTTTGACATAAATTTCGAAAAAAAAAACATTTCCAACTATGAATGCGGTTTAATTATTGAGATCGAGCCACGACTAAAACGCCTTTCCTTTTGAAAATCGGTTCAGTTTTGACAAAGTTATAGGTTCGGAAAGTTTTGACATAGTTATAGGTTCGGAAAGTTTTGACAAAGTTATAGGTTCGGAAAGTTTTAACATGAATTTCGAAAAAAAAAACTTTTCCAACTATGACTTCGGTTTAATTATTGAGATCGAGCCACGACTAAAACGCCTTTCCTTTTGAAAATCGGTTCAGTTTTGACAAAGTTATAGGTTCGGAAAGTTTTGACATAATTATAGGTTCGGAAAGTTTTGACAAAGTTATAGGTTCGGAAAGTTTTAACATAAATTTCGAAAAAAAAACATTTCCAACCATGAGTGCGGTTTAATTATTGAGATCGAGCAACGACTAAAACGCCTTTCCTTTTGAAAATCGGTTCTGTTTTGACAAAGTTATAGGTTCGGAAAGTTTTGACATAGTTATAGGTTCGGAAAGTTTTAACATGAATTTCGAAAAAAAAACATTTGCAACTATGAATGCGGTTTAATTATTGAGATCGAGCCACGACTAAAACGCCTTTCCTTTTGAAAATCGGTTCAGTTTTGACAAAGTTATAGGTTCTGAAAGTTTTGACATATTTATAGGTTCGGAAAGTTTTGACAAAGTTATAGGTTCGGAAAGTTTTAACATGAATTTCGAAAAAAAAAACATTTGCAACTATGAATGCGGTCTAATTATTGAGATCGAGCCACGACTAAAACGCCTTTCCTTTTGAAAATCGGTTGAGTTTTGACAAAGTTATAGGTTCGGAAAGTTTTGACATAGTTATAGGTTCGGAAAGTTTTAACATGAATTTCGAAAAAAAAAACATTTGCAACTATGAATGCGGTTTAATTATTGAGATCGAGCCACGACTAAAACGCCTTTCCTTTTGAAAATCGGTTCAGTTTTGACAAAGTTATAGGTTCGGAAAGTTTTGACATAGTTATAGGTTCGGAAAGTTTTGACAAAGTTACAGGTTCGGAAAGTTTTAACATGAATTTCGAAAAAAAAAACATTTGCAACTATGAATTCGGTTTAATTATTGAGATCGAGCCACGACTAAAACGCCTTTCCTTTTGAAAATCGGTTCAGTTTTGACAAAGTTATAGGTTCGGAAAGTTTTGACATATTTATAGGTTCGGAAAGTTTTGACAAAGTTATAGGTTCGGAAAGTTTTAACATAAATTTCGAAAAAAAACATTTCCAACCATGAGTGCGGTTTAATTATTGAGATCGAGCAACGACTAAAACGCCTTTCCTTTTGAAAATCGGTTCAGTTTTGACAAAGTTATAGGTTCGGAAAGTTTTGACATAGTTAAAGGTTCGGAAAGTTTTGACAAAGTTACAGGTTCGGAAAGTTTTAACATGAATTTCGAAAAAAAAAACATTTCCAACTATGAATTCGGTTTAATTATTGAGATCGAGCAACGACTAAAACGCCTTTCCTTTTGAAAATCGGTTCAGTTTTGACAAAGTTATAGGTTCGGAAAGTTTTGACATAGTTATAGGTTCGGAAAGTTTTGACAAAGTTATAGGTTCGGAAAGTTTTAACATGAATTTCCAAAAAAAAAACATTTCCAACTATGAATTCGGTTTAATTATTGAGATCGAGCCACGACTAAAACGCCTTTCCTTTTGAAAATCGGTTCAGTTTTAACAAAGTTATAGGTTCGGAAAGTTTTGACAAAGTTATAGGTTTGGAAAGTTTTAACATGAATTTCGAAAAAAAAAAAACATTTCCAACTATTAATGCGGTTTAATTATTGAGATCGAGCAACGACTAAAACGCATTTCCTTTTGAAAATCGGTTCAGTTTTGACAAAGTTATAGGTTCGGAAAGTTTTGACATAGTTATAGGTTCGGAAAGTTTTGACAAAGTTATAGGTTCGGAAAGTTTTAACATGAATTTCGAAAAAAAAACATTTCCAACTATGAATGCGGTTTAATTATTGAGATCGAGCCACGACTAAAACGCCTTTCCTTTTGAAAATCGGTTCAGTTTTGACAAAGTTATAGGTTCGGAAAGTTTTGACATAGTTATAGGTTCGGAAAGTTTTAACATGAATTTCGAAAAAAAAAACATTTGCAACTATGAATGCGGTTTAATTATTGAGATCGAGCCACGACTAAAACGCCTTTCCTTTTGAAAATCGGTTCAGTTTTGACAAAGTTATAGGTTCGGAAAGTTTTGACATAGTTATAGGTTCGGAAAGTTTTGACAAAGTTACAGGTTCGGAAAGTTTTAACATGAATTTCGAAAAAAAAAACATTTCCAACTATGAATTCGGTTTAATTATTGAGATCGAGCCACGACTAAAACGCCTTTCCTTTTGAAAATCGGTTCAGTTTTGACAAAGTTATAGGTTCGGAAAGTTTTGACATAGTTATAGGTTCGGAAAGTTTTGACAAAGTTATAGGTTCGGAAAGTTTTAGCATGAATTTCGAAAAAAAAAAATTTCCAACTATGAATTCGGTTTAATTATTGAGATCGAGCCACGACTAAAACGCCTTTCCTTTTGAAAATCGGTTCAGTTTTGACAAAGTTATAGCTTTGGAAAATTTTGACAAAGTTACGGGTTCGGAAAGTTTTAACATGAATTTCGAAAAAAAAAAAAATATTTCCAACTATTAATGCGGTTTAATTATTGAGATCGAGCCACGACTAAAACGCCTTTCCTTTTGAAAATCGGTTCAGTTTTGACAAAGTTATAGGTTCGGAAAGTTTTGACATAGTTATAGGTTCGGAAAGTTTTGACCTGAATTTCGAAAAAAAAAACATTTGCAACTATGAATGCGGTTTAATTATTGAGATCGAGCCACGACTAAAACGCCTTTCCTTTTGAAAATCGGTTCAGTTTTGACAAAGTTATAGGTTCGGAAAGTTTTGACATAGTTATAGGTTCGGAAAGTTTTAACATGAATTTCGAAAAAAAAAACATTTGCAACTATGAATGCGGTTTAATTATTGAGATCGAGCCACGACTAAAACGCCTTTCCTTTTGAAAATCGGTTCAGTTTTGACAAAGTTATAGGTTCGGAAAGTTTTGACATAGTTATAGGTTCGGAAAGTTTTGACAAAGTTACAGGTTCGGAAAGTTTTAACATGAATTTCGAAAAAAAAACATTTCCAACTATGAATTCGGTTTAATTATTGAGATCGAGCCACGACTAAAACGCCTTTCCTTTTGAAAATCGGTTCAGTTTTGACAAAGTTATAGGTTCGGAAAGTTTTGACATAGTTATAGGTTCGGAAAGTTTTGACAAAGTTATAGGTTCGGAAAGTTTTAACATGAATTTCGAAAAAAAAAACATTTCCAACTATGAATTCGGTTTAATTATTGAGATCGAGCCACGACTAAAACGCCTTTCCTTTTGAAAATCGGTTCAGTTTTGACAAAGTTATAGCTTTGGAAAATTTTGACAAAGTTACGGGTTCGGAAAGTTTTAACATGAATTTCGAAAAAAAAAAAAATATTTCCAACTATTAATGCGGTTTAATTATTGAGATCGAGCCACGACTAAAACGCATTTCCTTTTGAAAATCGGTTCAGTTTTGACAAAGTTATAGGTTCGGAAAGTTTTGACATAGTTATAGGTTCGGAAAGTTTTGACAAAGTTACAGGTTCGGAAAGTTTTAACATGAATTTCGAAAAAAAAAACATTTCCAACTATGAATGCGGTTTAATTATTGAGATCGAGCCACGACTAAAACGCCTTTCCTTTTGAAAATCGGTTCAGTTTTGACAAAGTTATAGGTTCGGAAAGTTTTGACATATTTATAGGTTCGGAAAGTTTTGACAAAGTTATAGGTTCGGAAAGTTTTGACAAAGTTATAGGTTCGGAAAGTTTTAACATAAATTTCGAAAAAAAACATTTCCAACCATGAGTGCGGTTTAATTATTGAGATCGAGCAACGACTAAAACGCCTTTCCTTTTGAAAATCGGTTCAGTTTTAACAAAGTTATAGGTTCGAAAAGTTTTGACAAAGTTATAGGTTTGGAAAGTTTTAACATGAATTTCGAAAAAAAAAACATTTCCAACTATTAATGCGGTTTAATTATTGAGATCGAGCAACGACTAAAACGCATTTCCTTTTGAAAATCGGTTCAGTTTTGACAAAGTTATAGGTTCGGAAAGTTTTGACATAGTTATAGGTTCGGAAAGTTTTGACAAAGTTATAGGTTCGGAAAGCTTTAACATGAATTTCGAAAAAAAAAACATTTCCAACTATGAATTCGGTTTAATTATTGAGATCGAGCCACGACTATAACGCCTTTCCTTTTGAAAATCGGTTCAGTTTTGACAAAGTTATAGGTTCGGAAAGTTTTGACATAGTTATAGGTTCGGAAAGTTTTGACAAAGTTACAGGTTCGGAAAGTTTTAACATGAATTTCGAAAAAAAAAACATTTCCAACTATGAATGCGGTTTAATTATTGAGATCGAGCCACGACTAAAACGCCTTTCCTTTTGAAAATCGGTTCAGTTTTGACAAAGTTATAGGTTCGGAAAGTTTTGACATATTTATAGGTTCGGAAAGTTTTAACATGAATTTCGAAAAAAAACATTTCCAACCATGAGTGCGGTTTAATTATTGAGATCGAGCAAACGCCTTTCCTTTTGAAAATCGGTTCAGTATTGACAAAGTTATAGGTTCGGAAAGTTTTGACATAGTTATAGGTTCGGAAAGTTTTAACATAAATTTCGCAAAAAAAAAAACATTTCCAACTATGAATGCGGTTTAATTATTGAGATCGAGCCACGACTAAAACGCCTTTCCTTTTGAAAATCGGTTCAGTTTTGACAAAGTTGTAGGTTCGGAAAGTTTTGACATAGTTATAGGTTCGGAAAGTTTTGACAAAGTTACAGGTTCGGAAAGTTTTAACATGAATTTCGAA
Organism: Scaptomyza reducta; assembly: GCA_035044485.1. Taxonomy (NCBI): domain Eukaryota; kingdom Metazoa; phylum Arthropoda; class Insecta; order Diptera; family Drosophilidae; genus Scaptomyza; species Scaptomyza reducta. Next base: position 19,286 of record JAWNNV010001117.1, on the reverse strand, counting down.
AAAAAACATTTCCAACAATGAGTGCGGTTTAATTATTGAGATCGAGCAACGACTAAAACGCCTTTCCTTTTGAAAATCGGTTCAGTTTTGACAAAGTTATAGGTTCGGAAAGTTTTGACATAGTTATAGGTTCGGAAAGTTTTGAAAAAGTTATAGGTTCGGAAAGTTTTAACATAAATTTCGAAAAAAAAACATTTCCAACTATGAATGCGGATTAATTATTGAGATCGAGCCACGACTAAAATGCCTTTCCTTTTGAAAATCGGTTCAGTTTTGACAAAGTTATAGGATTGGAAAGTTTTGACATAGTTATAGGTTCGTAAAGATTTGACATAAATTTCGAAAAAAAAAAACATTTCCAACTATGAATGCGGTTTAATTATTGAGATCGAGCCACGACTAAAACGCCTTTCCTTTTGAAAATCGGTTCAGTTTTGACAAAGTAATAGGTTCGGAAAGTTTTGACATAGTTATAGGTTTGGAAAGTTTTGACAAAGTTACAGGTTCGGAAAGTTTTAATATGAATTTCGAAAAAAAAACATTTCCGACTATGAATGCGGTTTAATTATTGAGATCGAGCCACGACTAAAACGCCTTTCCTTTTGAAAATGGGTTCAGTTTTGACAAAGTTATAGGTTCGGAAAGTTTTGACATAGTTATAGGTTCGGAAAGTTTTGAAAAAGTTATAGGTTCGGAAAGTTTTAACATAAATTTCGAAAAAAAAACATTTCCAACTATGAATGCGGTTTAATTATTGAGATCGAGCCACGACTAAAACGCATTTCCTTTTGAAAATCAGTTCAGTTTTGACAAAGTTATAGGTTCGGAAAGTTTTGACTTAGTTATAGGTTCGGAAAGTCTTAAAAAATTTATAGGTTCGGGAAGTTTTAACATAAATTTCGAAAAAAAAAACATTTCCAACTATGAATGCGGTTTAATTATTGAGATCGAGCCACGACTAAAACGCCTTTCCTTTTGAAAATATGTCCAGTTTTGACAAAGTTATAGGTTCGGAAAGTTTTGGCATAGTTATAGGTTTGGAAAGTTTTGACAAAGTTACAGGTTCGGAAAGTTTTAACGTGAATTTGGAAAAAAAAACATTTCCAACTACGAATGCAGTTTAGTTATTGAGATCGAGCCACGACTAAAATGTCTATCTGTTTGAAAATCGGTTCAGTTTTGACAAAGTTATACGTTCGGAAAGTTTTGACATAGTTATAGGTTCGGAAAGTTTTGACAAAGTTATAGGTTCGGAAAGTTTTAACATGAATTTGGAAAAAAAAAACTTTTCCAACTATGAATGCGGTTTAATTATTGAGATCGAGCCACGACTTAAACGCCTTTCCTTTTGAAAATCGGTTCAGTTTTGACAAAGTTATAGGTTCGGAAAGTTTTGACATAGTTATAGGTTCGGAAAGTTTTGACAAAGTTATAGGTTCGGAAAGTTTGAACATAAATTTCGAAAAAAAAAACATTTCCAACTATGAATGCGGTTTAATTATTGAGATCGAGCCACGACTGAAACGCCTTTCCTTTTGAAAATCGGTTCAGTTTTGACAAAGTTATATGTTCGGAAAGTTTTGACATAGTTATAGGTTCGGAAAGTTTTGACAAAGTTATAGGTTCGGAAAGTTTTAACATGAATTTCGAAAAAAAAACATTTCCAACTATGAATGCGGTTTAATTATTGAGATCGAGCCACGACTAAACGCCTTTCCTTTTGAAAATCGGTTCAATTTTGACAAAGTTATAGGTTCGGAAAGTTTTGCCATAGTTATAGGTTCGGAAAGTTTTGACAAAGTTATAGGTTCGGAAAGTTTTAACATAAATTTCGAAAAAAAAACATTTCCATCTATGAATGCGGTTTAATTATTGAGATCGAGCCACGACTGAAACGCCTTTCCTTTTGAAAATCGGTTCAGTTTTGACAAAGTTATATGTTCGGAAAGTTTTGACATAGTTATAGGTTCGGAAAGTTTTGACAAAGTTATAGGTTCGGAAAGTTTTAACATAAATTTCGAAAAAAAACATTTCCAATTATGAATGCGGTTTAATTATTGAGATCGAGCCACGACTAAAACGCCTTTCCTTTTGAAAATCGGTTCAGTTTTGACAAAGTTATAGGTTCGGAAAGTTTTGACATAGTTATAGGTTCGGAAAGTTTTGACAAAGTTATAGGTTCGGAAAGATTTAACATAAATTTCGAAAAAAAAAACATTTCCAACTGTGAATGCGGTTTAATTATTGAGATCGAGCAACGACTAAAACGACTTTCCTTTTGAAAATCGGTTCAGTTTTGACAAAGTTATAGGTTTGGAAAGTTTTGACATAGTTATAGGTTCGGAAAGTTTTGACAAAGTTATAGGTTCGGAAAGTTTTAACATAAATTTCGAAAAAAAACATTTCCAACTATGAATGCGGTTTAATTATTGAGATCGAGCCACGACTAAAACCCCTTTCCTTTTGAAAATCGGTTCAGTTTTGACAAAGTTATAGGTTCGGAAAGTTTTGACATAGTTATAGGTTCGGAAAGTTTTGACAAAGTTATAGGTTCGGAAAGTTTGAACATAAATTTCGAAAAAAAAAACATTTCCAACTATGAATGCGGTTTAATTATTGAGATCGAGCCACGACTAAAACGCCTTTCCTTTTGAAAATCGGTTCAGTTTTGACAAAGTTATATGTTCGGAAAGTTTTGACATAGTTATAGGTTCGGAAAGTTTTGACAAAGTTACAGGTTCGGAAAGTTTTAACATGAATTTCGAAAAAAAAACATTTCCAACTATGAATGCGGTTTAATTATTGAGATCGAGCCACGACTAAACGCCTTTCCTTTTGAAAATCGGTTCAGTTTTGACAAAGTAATAGGTTCGGAAAGTTTTGACATAGTTATAGGTTCGGAAAGTTTTGACAAAGTTATATATTCGGAAAGTTTTAACATGAATTTGGAAAAAAAAAAACTTTTCCAACTATGAATGCGGTTTAATTATTGAGATCGAGCCACGACTAAAACGCCTTTCCTTTTGAAAATCGGTTCAGTTTTGACAAAGTTATAGGTTCGGAAAGTTTTGACATAGTTATAGGTTCGGAAAGTTTTGACAAAGTTATAGGTTCGGAAAGTTTGAACATAAATTTCGAAAAAAAAAACATTTCCAACTATGAATGCGGTTTAATTATTGAGATCAAGCCACGACTAAAACGCCTTTCCTTTTGAAAATCGGTTCAGTTTTGACAAAGTTATATGTTCGGAAAGTTTTGACAAAGTTACAGGTTCGGAAAGTTTTAACATGAATTTCGAAAAAAAAACATTTCCAACTATGAATGCGGTTTAATTATTAAGATCGAGCCACGACTAAACGCCTTTCCTTTTGAAAATCGGATCAGTTTTGACAAAGTTATAGGTTTGGAAAGTTTTGCCATAGTTATAGGTTCGGAAAGTTTTGACAAAGTTATAGGTTCGGAAAGTTTTAACATAAATTTCGAAAAAAAAAATTTCCAACTATGAATGCGGTTTAATTATTGAGATTGAGCCACGAGTAAAACGCTTTTCCTTTTGAAAATCGGTTCAGTTTTGACAAAGTTATAGGTTCGGAAAGTTTTGACATAGTTATAGGTTCGGAAAGTTTTGACAAAGTTATAGGTTCGGAAAGTTTCAACATAAATTTCGAAAAAAAAAACATTTCCAACTATGAATGCGGTTTAATTATTGAGATCGAGCCACGACTAAAACGCCTTTCCTTTTGAAAATCGGTTTAGTTTTGACAAAGTTATAGGTTCGGACAGTTTTGACATAGTTATAGGTTCGGAAAGTTTTGACAAAGTTATAGGTTCGGAAAGTTTGAACATAAATTTCGAAAAAAAAAACATTTCCAACTATGAATGCGGTTTAATTATTGAGATCGAGCCACGACTAAAACGCCTTTCCTTTTGAAAATCGGTTCAGTTTTGACAAAGTTATATGTTCGGAAAGTTTTGACATAGTTATAGGTTCGGAAAGTTTTGACAAAGTTATAGGTTCGGAAAGTTTTAACATGAATTTCGAAAAAAAAACATTTCCAACTATGAATGCGGTTAAATTATTGAGATCGAGCCACGACTAAAACGCCTTTCCTTTTGAAAATCGGTTCAGTTTTGACAAAGTTATAGGTTCGGAAAGTTTTGACATAGTTATAGGCTCGGAAAGTTTTGACAAAGTTATAGGTTCGGAAAGTTTGAACATAAATTTCGAAAAAAAAAACATTTCCAACTATGAATGCGGTTTAATTATTGAGATCGAGCCACGACTAAAACGCCTTTCCTTTTGAAAATCGGTTCAGTTTTGACAAAGTTATATGTTCGGAAACTTTTGACATAGTTATTGGTTCGGAAAGTTTTGACAAAGTTACAGGTTCGGAAAGTTTTAACATGAATTTCGAAAAAAAAACATTTCCAACTATGAATGCGGTTTAATTATTGAGATCGAGCCACGACTAAACGCCTTTCCTTTTGAAAATCGGATCAGTTTTGACAAAGTTATAGGTTTGGAAAGTTTTGCCATAGTTATAGGTTCGGAAAGTTTTGACAAAGTTATAGGTTCGGAAAGTTTTAACATAAATTTCGAAAAAAAAAAAATTCCAACTATGAATGCGGTTTAATTATTGAGATTGAGCCACGAGTAAAACGCTTTTCCTTTTGAAAATCGGTTCAGTTTTGACAAAGTTATAGGTTCGGAAAGTTTTGACATAGTTATAGGTTCGGAAAGTTTTGACAAAGTTATAGGTTCGGAAAGTTTCAACATAAATTTCGAAAAAAAAAACATTTCCAACTATGAATGCGGTTTAATTATTGAGATCGAGCCACGACTAAAACGCCTTTCCTTTTGAAAATCGGTTCAGTTTTGACAAAGTTATATGTTCGGAAAGTTTTGACATAGTTATAGGTTCGGAAAGTTTTGACAAAGTTACAGGTTCGGAAAGTTTTAACATGAATTTCGAAAAAAAAACATTTCCAACTATGAATGCGGTTTAATTATTGAGATCGAGCCACGACTAAACGCCTTTCCTTTTGAAAATCGGTTCAGTTTTGACAAAGTTATAGGTTCGGAAAGTTTTGACATAGTTATAGGTTCGGAAAGTTTTGACAAAGTTATAGGTTCGGAAAGTTTTAACATGAATTTGGAAAAAAAAAACTTTTCCAACTATGAATGCGGTTTAATTATTGAGATCGAGCCACGACTAAAACGCCTTTCCTTTTGAAAATCGGTTCAGTTTTGACAAAGTTATAGGTTCGGAAAGTTTTGACATAGTTATAGGTTCGGAAAGTTTTGACAAAGTTATAGGTTCGGAAAGTTTGAACATAAATTTCGAAAAAAAAAACATTTCCAACTATGAATGCGGTTTAATTATTAAGATCGAGCCACGACTAAAACGCCTTTCCTTTTGAAAATCGGTTCAGTTTTGACAAAGTTATATGTTCGGAAAGTTTTGACATAGTTATAGGTTCGGAAAGTTTTGACAAAGTTATAGGTTCGGAAAGATTTAACATAAATTTCGAAAAAAAACATTTCCAATTATGAATGCGGTTTAATTATTGAGATCGAGCCACGACTAAAACGCCTTTCCTTTTGAAAATCGGTTCAGTTTTGACAAAGTTATAGGTTCGGAAAGTTTTGACATAGTTATAGGTTCGGAAAGTTTTGACAAAGTTATAGGTTCGGAAAGTTTTAACATGAATTTGGAAAAAAAAAAACTTTTCCAACTATGAATGCGGTTTAATTATTGAGATCGAGCCACGACTAAAACGCCTTTCCTTTTGAAAATCGGTTCAGTTTTGACAAAGTTATAGGTTCGGAAAGTTTTCACATAGTTATAGGTTCGGAAAGTTTTGACAAAGTTATAGGTTCGGAAAGTTTTAACATAAATTTCGAAAAAAAACATTTCCAACTATGAATGCGGTTTAATTATTGAGATCGAGCCACGACTAAAACGCCTTTCCTTTTGAAAATCGGTTCAGTTTTGACAAAGTTATAGGTTCGGAAAGTTTTGACATAGTTATAGGTTCGGAAAGTTTAGACAAAGTTACAGGTTCGGAAAGTTTCAACATAAATTTAAAAAAAAAACATATCCAACTATGAATGCGGTTTAATTATTGAGATCGAGCAACGACTAAAACGACTTTCCTTTTGAAAATCGGTTCAGTTTTGACAAAGTTATAGGTTCGGAAAGTTTTAACATAAATTTCGAAAAAAAACATTTCCAATTATGAATGCGGTTTAATTATTGAGATCGAGCCACGACTAAAACGCCTTTCCTTTTGAAAATCGGTTCAGTTTTGACAAAGTTATAGTTTCGGAAAGTTTTGACATAGTTATAGGTTCGGAAAGTTTTGACAAAGTTATAGGTTCGGAAAGTTTTAACATAAATTTCGAAAAAAAAACATTTCCAACCATGAATGCGGTTTAACTATTGAGTTCGAGCCACGACTAAAACAACTTTCCTTTTGAAAATCGGTTCAGTTTTGACAAAGTTATAGGTTCGGAAAGTTTTGACATAGTTATAGGTTCGGAAAGTTTTGACAAAGTTACAGGTTCCGAAAGTTTCAACATAAATTTCGATAAAAAAAACATTTCCAACTATGAATGCGGTTTAATTATTGAGATCGAGCAACGACTAAAACGACTTTCCTTTTGAAAATCGGTTCAGTTTCGACAAAGTTATAGGTTCGGAAAGTTTTGACATAGTTATAGGTTCGGAAAGTTTTGACAAAGTTATAGGTTCGGAAAGTTTTAACATAAATTTCGAAAAAAAACATTTCCAATTATGAATGCGGTTTAATTATTGAGATCGAGTCACGACTAAAACGCCTTTCCTTTTGAAAATCGGTTCAGTTTTGACAAAGTTATAGGTTCGGAAAGTATTGACATAGTTATAGGTTTGGAAAGTTTTGACAAAGTTATAGGTTCGGAAAGTTTTAACATAAATTTCGAAAAAAAACATTTCCAATTATGAATGCGGTTTAATTATTGAGATCGAGCAACGACTAAAACGACTTTCCTTTTGAAAATCGGTTCAGTTTCGACAAAGTTATAGGTTCGGAAAGTTTTGACATAGTTATAGGTTCGGAAAGTTTTGACAAAGTTACAGGTTCGGAAAGTTTTGACATAGTTATAGGTTTGGAAAGTTTTGACAAAGTTACAGGTTCGGAAAGTTTTAACATGAATTTCGAAAAAAAAAACATTTCCGACTATGAATGCGGTTTAATTATTGAGATCGAGCCACGACTAAAACGCCTTTCCTTTTGAAAATCGGTTCAGTTTTGACAAAGTTATAGGTTCGGAAAGTTTTGACATAGTTATAGGTTCGGAAAGTTTTGACAAAGTTATAGGTTCGGAAAGTTTTAACATAAATTTCGAAAAAAAACATTTCCAATTATGAATGCGGTTTAATTATTGAGATCGAGTCACGACTAAAACGCCTTTCCTTTTGAAAATCGGTTCAGTTTTGACAAAGTTATAGGTTCGGAAAGTATTGACATAGTTATAGGTTTGGAAAGTTTTGACAAAGTTATAGGTTCGGAAAGTTTTAACATAAATTTCAAAAAAAAAACATTTCCGACTATGAATGCGGTTTAATTATTGAGATCGAGCCACGACTAAAACGCCTTTCCTTTTGAAAATCGGCTCAGTTTTGACAAAGTTATACGTTCGGAAAGTTTTGACATAGTTATAGGTTCGGAAAGTTTTGAAAAAGTTATAGGTTCGGAAAGTTTTAACATAAATTTAGAAAAAAAAAAACATTTCCAACTATGAATGCGGTTTAATTATTGAGATCGAGCCACGACTAAAACGCCTTTCCTTTTGAAAATCGGTTCAGTTTTGACAAAGTTATAGGTTCGGAAAGTTTTGACAAAGTTATAGGTTCGGATAGTTTTAACATAAATTTCGAAAAAAAAAACATTTCCAACTATGAATGCGGTTTAATTATTGAGATCGAGCCACGACTAAAACGCCTTTCCTTTTGAAAATCGGTTCAGTTTTGACAAAGTTGTAGGTTCGGAAAGTTTTGACATAGTTATAGGTTTGGAAAGTTTTGACAAAGTTATAGGTTCGGATAGTTTTAACATAAATTTCGAAAAAAAAACATTTCCAACTATGAATGCGGTTTAATTATTGAGATCTAGCAACAACTAAAAAGCCTTTTCTTTTGAAAATCGGTTCAGTTTTGACAAAGTTAAAGGTTTGGAAAATTTTTACAAAGTTACAGGTTCGGAAAGTTTTAACATGAATTTCGAAAAAAAAAACATTTCCAACTATGAATGCGGTTTAATTATTGAGATCGAGCCACGACTAAAACGCCTGTTCTTTTGAAAATCGGTTCAGTTTTGACAAAGTTATAGGCTCGGAAAGTTTTGACAAAGTTATAGGTTCGGATAGTTTTAACATAAATTTCGAAAAAAAAAAAACATTTCCAACTATGAATGCGGTTTAATTATTGAGATCGAGCCACGACTAAAACGCCTTTCCTTTTGAAAATCGGTTCAGTTTTGACAAAGTTGTAGGTTCGGAAAGTTTTGACATAGTTATAGGTTTGGAAAGTTTTGACAAAGTTACAGGTTCCGAAAGTTTTAACATGAATTTCGAAAAAAAAAACATTTCCAACTATGAATGCGGTTTAATTATTGAGATCGAGCCACGACTAAAAAGCCTTTCCTTTTGAAAATCGGTTCAGTTTTGACAAAGTTAAAGGTTTGGAAAATTTTGACAAAGTTACAGGTTCGGAAAATTTTTACATGAATTTTGAAAAAAAAAACATTTGCAACTATGAATGCGGTTTAATTATTGAGATCGAGCCACGACTAAACGCCTTTCCTTTTGAAAATCGGTTCAGTTTTGACAAAGTTATAGGTTCGGAAAGTTTTGACATAGTTATAGGTTCGGAAAGTTTTGACATGAATTTCGAAAAAAAAAACATTTGCAACTATGAATGCGGTTTAATTATTGAGATCGTGCCACGACTAAAACGCCTTTCCTTTTGAAAACCGGTTCAGTTTTGACAAAGTTATAGGTTCGGAAAGTTTTGACATAGTTAACGGTTTGGAAAGTTTTTACAAAGTTACAGGTTCGGAAAGTTTTAACATGAATTTCGAAAAAAAAAACATTTCCAACTATTAATGCGGTTTAATTATTGAGATCGAGCCACGACTAAAACGCCTTTCCTTTTGAAAATCGGTTCAGTTTTGACAAAGTTATAGGTTCGGAAAGTTTTGACATAGTTATAGGTTTGGAAAGTTTTGACAAAGTTATAGGTTCGGAAAGTTTTAACATAAATTTCGAAAAAAAAAACATTTCCAACTATGAATGCGGTTTAATTATTGAGATCGAGCCACGACTGAAACGCCTTTCCTTTTGAAAATCGATTCAGTTTTGACAAAGTTATAGGTTCGGAAAGTTTTGACATAGTTATAGGTTCGGAAAGTTTTGACAAAGTTACAGGTTCGGAAAGTTTTGACATAGTTATAGGTTTGGAAAGTTTTGACAAAGTTACAGGTTCGGAAAGTTTTAACATGAATTTCGAAAAAAAGAACATTTCCGACTATGAATGCGGTTTAATTATTGAGATCGAGCCACGACTAAAACGCCTTTCCTTTTGAAAATCGGTTCAGTTTTGACAAAGTTATACGTTCGGAAAGTTTTGACATAGTTATAGGTTCGGAAAGTTTTGAAAAAGTTATAGGTTCGGAAAGTTTTAACATAAATTTCGAAAAAAAAAACATTTCCAACTATGAATGCGGTTTAATTATTGAGATCGAGCCACGACTAAAACGCCTTTTCTTTTGAAAATCGGTTCAGTTTTGACAAAGTTATAGGTTTGGAAAGTTTTGACAAAGTTATAGGTTCGGATAGTTTTAACATAAATTTCGCAAAAAAAAAAACATTTCCAACTATGAATGCGGTTTAATTATTGAGATCGAGCCACGACTAAAACGCCTTTCCTTTTGAAAATCGGTTCAGTTTTGACAAAGTTATAGGTTCGGAAAGTTTTGACATAGTTATAGGTTTGGAAAGTTTTTACAAAGTTACAGGTTCGGAAAGTTTTAACATGAATTTCGAAAAAAAAAACATTTCCAACTATTAATGCGGTTTAATTATTGAGATCGAGCCACGACTAAAACGCCTTTCCTTTTGAAAATCGGTTCAGTTTTGACAAAGTTATAGGTTCGGAAAGTTTTGACATAGTTATAGGTTTGGAAAGTTTTGACAAAGTTATAGGTTCAGGAAAGTTTTAACATAAATTTCGAAAAAAAAAACATTTCCAACTATGAATGCGGTTTAATTATTGAGATCGAGCCACGACTGAAACGCCTTTCCTTTTGAAAATCGATTCAGTTTTGACAAAGTTATAGGTTCGGAAAGTTTTGACATAGTTATAGGTTCGGAAAAGTTTTGACAAAGTTACAGGTTCGGAAAGTTTTGACATAGTTATAGGTTTGGAAAGTTTTGACAAAGTTACAGGTTCGGAAAGTTTTAACATGAATTTCGAAAAAAAAAACATTTCCGACTATGAATGCGGTTTAATTATTGAGATCGAGCCACGACTAAAACGCCTTTCCTTTTGAAAATCGGTTCAGTTTTGACAAAGTTATACGTTCGGAAAGTTTTGACATAGTTATAGGTTCGGAAAGTTTTGAAAAAGTTATAGGTTCGGAAAGTTTTAACATAAATTTCGAAAAAAAAAACATTTCCAACTATGAATGCGGTTTAATTATTGAGATCGAGCCACGACTAAAACGCCTTTCCTTTTGAAAATCGGTTCAGTTTTGACAAAGTTATAGGTTCGGAAAGTTTTGACATAGTTATAGGTTTGGAAAGTTTTGACAAAGTTACAGGTTCCGAAAGTTTTAACATGAATTTCGAAAAAAAAAACATTTCCAACTATGAATGCGGTTTAATTATTGAGATCGAGCCACGACTAAAACGCCTTTCCTTTTGAAAATCGGTTCAGTTTTGACAAAGTTAAAGGTTTGGAAAATTTTGACAAAGTTACAGGTTCGGAAAGTGTTAACGTGAATTTTGAAAAAAAAAACATTTGCAACTATGAATGCGGTTTAATTATTGAGATCGAGCCACGACTAAAACGCCTTTCCTTTTGAAAATCGGTTCAGTTTTGACAAAGTTATAGGTTCGGAAAGTTTTGACATAGTTATAGGTTTGGAAAGTTTTGACAAAGTTATAGGTTCGGAAAGTTTTGACATAGTTATAGGTTCGGAAAGTTTTGACAAAGTTACAGGTTCGGAAAGTTTTGACATAGTTATAGGTTTGGAAAGTTTTGACAAAGTTACAGGTTCGGAAAGTTTTAACATGAATTTCGAAAAAAAAACATTTCCGACTATGAATGCGGTTTAATTATTGAGATCGAGCCACGACTAAAACGCCTTTCCTTTTGAAAATCGGTTCAGTTTTGACAAAGTTATACGTTCGGAAAGTTTTGACATAGTTATAGGTTCGGAAAGTTTTGAAAAAGTTATAGGTTCGGAAAGTTTTAACATAAATTTCGAAAAAAAAACATTTCCAACTATGAATGCGGTTTAATTATTGAGATCGAGCCACACTAAAACGCCTTTCCTTTTGAAAATCGGTTCAGTTTTGACAAAGTTATAGGTTCGGAAAGTTTTGACATAGTTATAGGTTTGGAAAGTTTTGACAAAGTTACAGGTTCCGAAAGTTTTAACATGAATTTCGAAAAAAAAAACATTTCCAACTATGAATGCGGTTTAATTATTGAGATCGAGCCACGACTAAAACGCCTTTCCTTTGAAAATCGGTTCAGTTTTGACAAAGTTAAAGGTTTGGAAAATTTTGACAAAGTTACAGGTTCGGAAAGTTTTAACGTGAATTTTGAAAAAAAAAACATTTGCAACTATGAATGCGGTTTAATTATTGAGATCGAGCCACGACTAAACGCATTTCCTTTTGAAAATCGGTTCAGTTTTTACAAAGTTATAGGTTCGGAAAGTTTTGACATAGTTATAGGTTCGGAAAGTTTTGACATGAATTTCGAAAAAAAAAACATTTGCAACTATGAATGCGGTTTAATTATTGAGATCGTGCCACGACTAAAACGCCTTTCCTTTTGAAAACCGGTTCAGTTTTGACAAAGTTATAGGTTCGGAAAGTTTTGACAAAGTTATAGGTTCGGATACTTTTAACATAAATTTCGAAAAAAAAAATCATTTCCAACTATGAATGCGGTTTAATTATTGAGATCGAGCCACGACTAAAACGCCTTTCCTTTTGAAAATCGGTTCAGTTTTGACAAAGTTGTAGGTTCGGAAAGTTTTGACATAGTTATAGGTTTGGAAAGTTTTGACAAAGTTACAGGTTCCGAAAGTTTTAACATGAATTTCGAAAAAAAAAACATTTCCAACTATGAATGCGGTTTAATTATTGAGATCGAGCCACGACTAAAACGCCTTTCCTTTTGAAAATCGGTTCAGTTTTGACAAAGTTAAAGGTTTGGAAAATTTTGACAAAGTTACAGGTTCGGAAAGTTTTAACGTGAATTTTGAAAAAAAAAACATTTGCAACTATGAATGCGGTTTAATTATTGAGATCGAGCCACGACTAAACGCCTTTCCTTTTGAAAATCGGTTCAGTTTTGACAAAGTTATAGGTTCGGAAAGTTTTGACATAGTTATAGGTTCGGAAAGTTTTTACAAAGTTACAGGTTCGGAAAGTTTTAACATGAATTTCGAAAAAAAAAACATTTCCAACTATTAATGCGGTTTAATTATTGAGATCGAGCCACGACTAAAACGCCTTTCCTTTTGAAAATCGGTTCAGTTTCGACAAAGTTATAGGTTCGGAAAGTTTTGACATAGTTATAGGTTCGGAAAGTTTTGACAAAGTTACAAGTTCGGAAAGTTTTAACATGAATTTCGAAAAAAAAAACATTTCCGACTATGAATGCGGTTTAATTATTGAGATCGAGCCACGACTAAAACGCCTTTCCTTTTGAAAATCGGTTCAGTTTTGACAAAGTTATAGGTTCGGAAAGTTTTGACAAAGTTATAGGTTCGGATAGTTTTAACATAAATTTGGAAAAAAAAAACATTTCCAACTATGAATGCGGTTTAATTATTGAGATCGAGCCACGACTAAAACGCCTTTCCTTTTGAAAATCGGTTCAGTTTTGACAAAGTTAAAGGTTTGGAAAATTTTGACAAAGTTATAGGTTCGGATAGTTTTAACATAAATTTCGAAAAAAAAAACATTTCCAACTATGAATGCGGTTTAATTATTGAGATCGAGCCACGACTAAAACGCCTTTCCTTTTGAAAATCGGTTCAATTTTGACAAAGTTATAGGTTCGGAAAGTTTTGACATAGTTATAGGTTCGGAAAGTTTTGACAAAGTTACAGGTTGGGAAAGTTTTAACATGAATTTCGAAAAAAAAAACATTTCCGACTATGAATGCGGTTTAATTATTGAGATCGAGCCACGACTAAAACGCATTTCCTTTTGAAAATCGGTTCAGTTTTGACAAAGTTATACGTTCGGAAAGTTTTGACATAGTTATAGGTTCGGAAAGTTTTGAAAAAGTTATAGGTTCGGAAAGTTTTAACATAAATTTCGAAAAAAAAAACATTTCCAACTATGAATGCGGTTTAATTATTGAGATCGAGCCACGACTAAAACGCCTTTCCTTTTGAAAATCGGTTCAGTTTTGACAAAGTTATAGGTTCGGAAAGTTTTGACAAAGTTATAGGTTCGGATAGTTTTAACATAAATTTCGAAAAAAAAAACATTTCCAACTATGAATGCGGTTTAATTATTGAGATCGAGCCACGACTAAAACGCCTTTCCTTTTGAAAATCGGTTCAGTTTTGACAAAGTTATATGTTCGGAAAGTTTTGACATAGTTATAGGTTCGGAAAGTTTTGACAAAGTTACAGGTTCGGAAAGTTTTAACATGAATTTGGAAAAAAAAACATTTCCAACTATGAATGCGGTTTAATTATTGAGATCGAGCCACGACTAAAACGCCTTTCCTTTTGAAAATCGGTTCAGTTTTGACAAAGTTATAGGTTCGGAAAGTTTTGACATAGTTATAGGTTCGGAAAGTTTTGACAAAGTTACAGGTTCGGAAAGTTTTAACATGAATTTCGAAAAAAAAAACATTTCCAACTATGAATGCGGTTTAATTATTGAGATCGAGCCACGACTAAAACGCCTTTCCTTTTGAAAATCGGTTCAGTTTTGACAAAGTTAAAGGTTTGGAAAATTTTGACAAAGTTACAGGTTCGGAAAGTTTTAACGTGAATTTCGAAAAAAAAAACATTTGCAACTATGAATGCGGTTTAATTATTGAGATCGAGCCACGACTAAAACGCCTTTCCTTTTGAAAATCGGTTCAGTTTTGACAAAGTTATAGGTTCGGAAAGTTTTGACATAGTTTAGGTTCGGAAAGTTTTAAAAAGTTATAGGTTCGGAAAGTTTTGACATGAATTTCGAAAAAAAAAACATTTGCAACTATGAATGCGGTTTAATTATTGAGATCGTGCCACGACTAAAACGCCTTTCCTTTTGAAAACCGGTTCAGTTTTGACAAAGTTATAGGTTCGGAAAGTTTTGACATAGTTACAGGTTCGGAAAGTTTTGACAAAGTTACAGGTTCCGAAAGTTTTGACATGAATTTCGAAAAAAAAAACATTTCCAACTATGAATGCGGTTTAATTATTGAGATCGAGCCACGACTAAAACGCCTTTCCTTTTGAAAATCGGTTCAGTTTTGACAAAGTTAAAGGTTTGGAAAATTTTGACAAAGTTACAGGTTCGGAAAGTTTTACCGTGAATTTTGAAAAAAAAAACATTTGCAACTATGAATGCGGTTTAATTATTGAGATCGAGCCACGACTAAACGCCTTTCCTTTTGAAAATCGGTTCAGTTTTGACAAAGTTATAGGTTCGGAAAGTTTTGACAAAGTTACAGGTTCGGAAAGTTTTAACATGAATTTCGAAAAAAAAACATTTCCGACTATGAATGCGGTTTAATTATTGAGATCGAGCCACGACTAAAACGCCTTTCCTTTTGAAAATCGCTTCAGTTTTGACAAAGTTATAGGTTCGGAAAGTTTTGACAAAGTTATAGGTTCGGATAGTTTTAACATAAATTTGGAAAAAAAAAACATTTCCAACTATGAATGCGGTTTAATTATTGAGATCGAGCCACGACTAAAACGCCTTTCCTTTTGAAAATCGGTTCAGTTTTGACAAAGTTAAAGGTTTGGAAAATTTTGACAAAGTTAAAGGTTCGGAAAGTTTTAACATGAATTTCGAAAAAAAAACATTTCCAACTATGAATGCGGTTTAATTATTGAGATCGAGCCACGACTAAAACGCCTTTCCTTTTGAAAATCGGTTCAGTTTTGACAAAGTTATATGTTCGGAAAGTTTTGACATAGTTATAGGTTCGGAAAGTTTTGACATGAATTTCGAAAAAAAAATCATTTGCTACTATGAATGCGGTTTAATTATTGAGATCGAGTCACGACTAAAACGCCTTTCCTTTTGAAAATCGGTTCAGTTTTGACAAAGTTATAGGTTTGGAAAGTTTTGACATAATTATAGGTTCGGAAAGTTTTGACAAAGTTATAGGTTCGGAAAGTTTTAACATAAATTTCGAGAAAAAACATTTCCAATTATGAATGCGGTTTAATTATTGAGATCGAGCCACGACTAAAACGCCTTTCCTTTTGAAAATCGGTTCAGTTTTGACAAAGTTATAGGTTCGGAAAGTTTAGACATAGTTATAGGTTCGGAAAGTTTTGACAAAGTTATAGGTTCGGAAAGTTTTAACATAAATTTCGAAAAAAAAACATTTCCAACCATGAGTGCGGTTTAATTATTGAGATCGAGCAACGACTAAAACGCCTTTCCTTTTGAAAATCGGTTCAGTTTTGACAAAGTTATATGTTCGGAAAGTTTTGACATAGTTATAGGTTCGGAAAGTTTTGACATGAATTTCGAAAAAAAAAAACATTTGCTACTATGAATGCGGTTTAATTATTGAGATCGTGCCACGACTAAAACGCCTTTCCTTTTGAAAATCGGTTCAGTTTTGACAAAGTTATAGGTTCGGAAAGTTTTGACATAGTTATAGGTTTGGAAAGTTTTGACAAAGTTATAGGTTCGGAAAGTTTTAACATAAATTTCGAAAAAAAACATTTCCAATTATGAATGCGGTTTAATTATTGAGATCGAGTCACGACTAAAACGCCTTTCCTTTTGAAAATCGGTTCAGTTTTGACAAAGTTATAGGTTCGGAAAGTTTTGACATAGTTATAGGTTTGGAAAGTTTTGACAAAGTTATAGGTTCGGAAAGTTTTAACATAAATTTCGAAAAAAAAAACGTTTCCAACTATGAATGCGGTTTAATTATTGAGATCGAGCCACGACTAAAACGCCTTTCCTTTTGAAAATCGGTTCAGTTTTGACAAAGTTATAGGTTCGGAAAGTTTTGACATAGTTATAGGTTCGGAAAGTTTTGCAAAGCTATAGGTTAAGTTTTAACAGTAAATTTCGAAAAAAAACATTTCCAACCATGAGTGCGGTTTAATTATTGAGATCGAGCAACGACTAAAACGCCTTTCCTTTTGAAAATCGGTTCAGTTTTGACAAAGTTATATGTTCGGAAAGTTTTGACATAGTTATAGGTTCGGAAAGTTTTGACATGAATTTCGAAAAAAAAAACATTTGCTACTATGAATGCGGTTTAATTATTGAGATCGTGCCACGACTAAAACGCCTTTCCTTTTGAAAATCGGTTCAGTTTTGACAAAGTTATAGGTTCGGAAAGTTTTGACATAGTTATAGGTTTGGAAAGTTTTGACAAAGTTATAGGTTCGGAAAGTTTTAACATAAATTTCGAAAAAAAAACATTTCCAATTATGAATGCGGTTTAATTATTGAGATCGAGTCACGACTAAAACGCGTTTCCTTTTGAAAATCGGTTCAGTTTTGACAAAGTTATAGGTTCGGAAAGTTTTGACATAGTTATAGGTTTGGAAAGTTTTGACAAAGTTATAGTTCGGAAAGTTTTAACATAAATTTCGAAAAAAAAACGTTTCCAACTATGAATGCGGTTTAATTATCAGATCCAGCCACGACTGAAACGCCTTTCCTTTTGAAAATCGGTTCAGTTTTGACAAAGTTATAGGTTCGGAAAGTTTTGAATAGTTATAGGTTCGGAAAGTTTTGACAAAGTTACAGGTTCGGAAAGTTTTGACATAGTTATAGGTTTGGAAAGTTTTGACAAAGTTACAGGTTCGGAAAGTTTTAACATGAATTTCGAAAAAAAAAACATTTCCGACTATGAATGCGGTTTAATTATTGAGATCGAGCCACGACTAAAACGCCTTTCCTTTTGAAAATCGGTTCTGTTTTGACAAAGTTATAGGTTCGGAAAGTTTTGACATAGTTATAGGTTCGGAAAGTTTTGAAAAAGTTATAGGTTCGGAAAATTTTAACATGAATTTCGAAAAAAAAACATTTCCAACTATGAATGCGGTTTAATTATTGAGATCGAGCCACGACTAAAACGCCTTTCCTTTTGAAAATCGGTTCAGTTTTGACAAAGTTATAGGTTCGGAAAGTTTTGACAAAGTTATAGGTTCGGATAGTTTTAACATAAATTTCGAAAAAAAAAACATTTCCAACTATGAATGCGGTTTAATTATTGAGATCGAGCCACGACTAAAACGCCTTTCCTTTTGAAAATCGGTTCAGTTTTGACAAAGTTATATGTTCGGAAAGTTTTGACATAGTTATAGGTTCGGAAAGTTTTGACAAAGTTACAGGTTCGGAAAGTTTTAACATGAATTTCGAAAAAAAAACATTTCCAACTATGAATGCGGTTTAATTATTGAGATCGAGCCACGACTAAAACGCCTTTCCTTTTGAAAATCGGTTCAGTTTTGACAAAGTTATAGGTTCGGAAAGTTTTGACATAGTTATAGGTTTGAAAAGTTTTGACAAAGTTACAGGTTCCGAAAGTTTTAACATGAATTTCGAAAAAAAAAACATTTCCAACTATGAATGCGGTTTAATTATTGAGATCGAGCCACGACTAAAACGCCTTTCCTTTTGAAAATCGGTTCAGTTTTGACAAAGTTAAAGGTTTGGAAAATTTTGACAAAGTTACAGGTTCGGAAAGTTTTAACGTCAATTTTGAAAAAAAAAACATTTGCAACTATGAATGCGGTTTAATTATTGAGATCGAGCCACGACTTAAACGCCTTTCCTTTTGAAAATCGGTTCAGTTTTGACAAAGTTATAGGTTCGGAAAGTTTTGACATAGTTATAGGTTCGGAAAGTTTTGACATGAATTTCGAAAAAAAAAACATTTGCAACTATGAATGCGGTTTAATTATTGAGATCGTGCCACGACTAAAACGCCTTTCCTTTTGAAAACCGGTTCAGTTTTGACAAAGTTATAGGTTCGGAAAGTTTTGACATAGTTACAGGTTCGGAAAGTTTTGACAAAGTTACAGGTTCCGAAAGTTTTGACATGAATTTCGAAAAAAAAACATTTCCAACTATGAATGCGGTTTAATTATTGAGATCGAGCAACGACTAAAACGCCTTTCCTTTTGAAAATCGGTTCAGTTTTGACAAAGTTATAGGTTCGGAAAGTTTTGACATAGTTATAGGTTCGGAAAGTTTTGACATGAATTTCGAAAAAAAAAACATTTGCTACTATGAATGCGGTTTAATTATTGAGATCGAGCCACGACTAAAACGCCTTTCCTCTTGAAAATCGGTTCAGTTTTGACAAAGTTATAGGTTCGGAAAGTTTTGACATACTTATAGGTTTGGATAGTTTTGACAAAGTTACAGATTCGGAAAGTCTTAACATGAATTTCGAAAAAAAAACATTTCCAACTATGAATGCGGTTTAATTATTGAGATCGAGCCACGACTAAAACGCCTTTCCTTTTGAAAATCGGTTCAGTTTTGACAAAGTTATAGGTTCGGTTTAACATGAATTTGAAAAAACATTTCCAACTATGAATGCGGTTTAATTATTGAGATCGAGCCACGACTAAAACGCCTTTCCTTTTGAAAATCGGTTCAGTTTTGACAAAGTTATAGGTTCGGAAAGTTTTGACATGTATAGGTTCGGAAAGTTTTAACATGAATTTCGAAAAAAAAAACATTTGCAACTATGAATGCGGTTTAATTATTGAGATCGAGCCACGACTAAAACGCCTTTCCTTTTGAAAATCGGTTCAGTTTTGACAAAGTTGTAAGT
>JAWNNV010001115.1:0-69653 GCA_035044485.1 Scaptomyza reducta | reverse complement strand
CAAACATACACCACGCACGTATCCGGCCTTGTCGCCAGGCGCCATTAAGGCAAATACACGCGCATCCTGTGTTAGGCACTTGAGATTTTCCTATACCCTGTCAATAATACACTGTTAGGGTGGGTATGAACAACTCAGTTATTGGGTTGTTAATGAATTTATATAGATATTTTAAAGGTATAAAGAAGGTTTAAAACATATATTTAACTAGAATTTACTTTGCTGTTTATTCGATTTTTTAACATTTTAAATAAACATTTTCTTGACTTAGAACAAAAAATCAAAAAAAAATTCTCATACTAAAAAGAAAAGATATTTAATTAACAATTTAACAATTTCTTGAAAACATTGCTGAAAACGATGAAAAATTACCTAAAAATATATAATATCAAAATAATTTTAGTGTTTTTTGTATCAGATCTTCTCAATATAAATATATAATATCAAATTAATTTTAGTGCTTTTTGTTTTATAATTTTTTCTTAAACATAGTTATAGAAAAAAACTTAAATTTCAGATTTTTTTCTTAAACACATATATATTCTATATATCGTTTTACATATCTCACACTTTAAATCTAATATATTTTATATTCTATTCTTGCCATAATACAAAATCTCCAGTTTACAGGGTATCTGCTCGTTGACTCCAGCCAGCGCTTATTTTAGTAAATGATACAGAAAATCGCAGCAGTGCAGCGCAGCAGCTGAGGCATTTGATTTTTGTTTGTTATGCGATGTCGTCTCAGGTCGTTTCAGGCAGCTTCAACTATGCATGAAATGTCCAGAAGCCTATCGGAAGTTGATAGCGATTCGGCCCTTTGGGTAACTCTAGACGTTGCTTCCTTTGATCTCGTTCTATGGCTGACCCGGTGGGCTTCTCTCTCTCTGTCTCGCTTCTTTTCTCACTCTGATAATATTGTTGATAATCCAATTTAGCTAATGCAAATCTCAGCTGCCTTTTGTACGCTTTGTGGACAAAGGAGAAAGCCGCCGACATATACCAATAGTGCTTACGACCCATTCTCATTAATATTTATGGCGCCTAAAAGGTTCTATGGCCTTGCAAAATGTAATTTGGCATCGTAATGTTAACGAACGGGTATGAAAGGCAGGCTCTATGAAATTATGAGAGGAAGTGCTTTGAATTTATATCAATAATGCCGTTACTTAACTTTAGTTGGGTCTCATGCGGTTGGCTATTTATTTATTTAAGTCAAGCTAACAAGCCGTCGCCATATTTTTTAATCTTTCAACAAGTTTCGACCATGCCTTACATTTTAGTTTGGCCTATGTCCAATATAGCCAGAGAGCCCTCCTGTTGGACGCATTTGACACGCAACTTTGAACCTGCTGGCTGCCTTTTGTTCGCCTCCTTTCGTGCAGTTTGTGGGCCGCTTTCAAAATCAACTGCTAACATGGCATAACTTATGGCTAAAGCATGCAAATTTTCCTCCTTTTTTGTTGTTCGTTTATGCGCTCCGTTATGGTTAGCCAACAGGTGATGGACATGAGAGGGGGGAGCAGGGGTTAGCCATTGAAGTTGAAGGCACAAGCTATTGGCACTTTGTCAAAGTTGGCCAAATATACATATGAAAAAGCAGTTTACACGCTCAAGCTCAAGCTTAAGGGTGAAGGGGGAAAAAGATATAACTTAGCTGTTATAATAAGTAAGTTTGTTCAAGATTCGAATATTATATCATAACTAAGTTATCCTAACTTCAAAAAACTCAGTTTCTTAAGCAAATTTTCTTAGTTCATGGCGTGAAATATGAAAATTCGAATATTATATTAAAACTTTGTTATTCCAACATGATAAAACTAACTTCCTTAAGCCTTAACTTCATGGTATAAACTGTGGAACCTCTTTAAAAGGATCCCTTACAATTTGCGTGTAAGGAGTTCATATTGTAATCGTGGTTACCCATTGCTCCATATATGGGAACATGGAACACTTTAGCTCCTACATATATCTGAAGTCATGTACACACTTTTTGCTTTCAACTTGGCCAGAACGATAATTGGTTGGGTCTAATTTACCTATTTACCAAGATTTGTAGGTGCATGCAACAGCTCTTCAAACTTCACTTGAAAATGCTCGAACTCAAATTTACTTGGAAAACACTTTCACCAAAAATGTTTGTGTTGCACAATATCTAAATCTAAAACAATTTCTTCGTTATGATATTAGTGTAAAGTGCAACTGGGCACGATAAGTGATTAATTTGGGATGTACAACGTTACACAACACTGCATGAAGTAAACTCTAATCTGTTAAAAGCTTGTCAATATTTGTCGGGTTGTGCAAGCAGAAACTTTAGATATAGTTCTGGTAGTTATTGTCTTATACGAGTGTCATTTAATTGGGTCTGTGCCCGAGAGAAGCTTTTATCTTATCTTCGTTGTGCCACTTGCAGCTACCACATCCCATTTATTTTTATGTGTGTGGCAACTCTTTGCTTTATTTCGAGACCGAGATGCAAATGTTAATTGCATTAATAAGTAAAGATTTTCAAATCTGCTCATGTTTGTGTTCCTGCATTTGTTTATTTAGCTTCCACTTTCCATCTTCCCTACCCCTTTCCCTTCCCAAAAACATTTTGACTTTGTCGCGTCATTCAATTAGAAATGAAAACACGGAAAACAAAAAGGTTTCTGTCTGTGTTTTAGTTTTGGGCAAAAAAAAAATATATATATATTTAGAAAGTAAAGAAAGAACAACAATGGGACGACACATGTACCATAGGTAATTGTCAAGTAGAGCAGCACAGAGGCAGCAACCAAGACAGACAGACAGACAGACGGACGGACATAAACGTAGACGCAGACGTCGTGGCACGAACTGCATGCAACGCGGCCTACAAGAAACCACCAAAAAACCAAACAACCAAGCAGCCAAAAACAACAAGCCAAGAGTCAGAGTCAATGTCTGTGGCAAGAGTGTCTGGGGTAGAGTACATGTGCAACCGGCTACTGCGCACACACATTAACCCATTGCAACCAGTCCCCACCCACAAATGACACACAAAAATTGTAACACAAACAAACAATATTAGGAAGATTCTTCTTAACGAATCTTAAATGCTCTAAAGAGATGCTTCAAGTAATGAAGTGAAGCAAAAATATTCAAATAGTCTGAAAATTTCTCAATTTCTCGTTGTTATAAAGTTTGAAGAATCTTAATGGAAAAATCATTCCAAAGAAATAAATATATATTATTCCATATATTCCAAAAAATAAATATATATAATTCCATATATTCCAAAGAAATAAATATATATTATTCCAGATATTCCAAACAAAAAAATATATATTATTCCAGATATTCCAAAGAAATAAATATATATAATTCCATATATTCCAAAGAAATAAATATATATTATACCAGATATTAAAAAAGAAATAAATATATATTATTCCAGATATTCCAAAGAAATAAATATATAATATATATATTATATAATATAATATATAATAAATACCAGATGTTCCAAAGAAATAAATATATATTATACCAGATATTCCAAAGAAATAAATATATATTATTTCAGATGTTCCAAAGAAATAAATATATATTATTCCATATATTCCAAAAAATAAATATATATAATTCCATATATTCCAAAGAAATAAATATATATTATACCAGATATTAAAAAAGAAATAAATATATATTATTCCAGATATTCCAAAGAAATAAATATATAATATATATATTATATAATATAATATATAATAAATACCAGATGTTCCAAAGAAATAAATATATATTATACCAGATATTCCAAAGAAATAAATATATATTATTCCATATATTCCAAAGAAATAAATATATATTATACCAGATATTAAAAAAGAAATAAATATATATTATTCCAGATATTCCAAAGAAATAAATATATAATATATATATTATATAATATAATATATAATAAATACCAGATGTTCCAAAGAAATAAATATATATTATTCCATATATTCCAAAAAATAAATATATATAATTCCATATATTCCAAAGAAATAAATATATATTATACCAGATATTAAAAAAGAAATAAATATATATTATTCCAGATATTCCAAAGAAATAAATATATAATATATATATTATATAATATAATATATAATAAATACCAGATGTTCCAAAGAAATAAATATATATTATACCAGATATTCCAAAGAAATAAATATATATTATTCCAGATAAATGCAAATTACGCCAAGAGTTTCATAATGCAATAAAAAAAAATATTTTCTGAGTGAAATATGTATTAAAGACTCAAAAGATGATTTCCTCACTTTTCCAAACATGATGTACCCTTGACCAATGTACCCTTAAGCATAGTGTAGAACAAGCAACAGTAGTTGTCACTTGTACGAGTCTGTACGTATATATACATATATATATATATATATATCTATCTGTTTGTTTGTTATGTTTCTTTGGTCTGGCATTGCAGCAAAACACTTTTGGTAACATTCTTGTGGTATTTTTTTTGGGCCTCCTCAATATAGACCCAAAAATATATGCGGTCTGAGAATGGAATGGCAACGGGGTCGTTCCGGGGGTTAGAGCCATATGCGTGACAATTAATATAAGACTCCTCGTCGTCGTTGTTGTTGTTCTTGTTGTGGGTGCAGTTGGTGGAGTGGGTTGCGGGTTGAGGGGTCGCTGACATAGGTACACAAAACGGAACTGCAGACATTGTCTCTGTACAAGCAGTAGCAATAGCTTTGTGGAGCTCGTGTTTGTGTTGTCTTTGCTACAGATGGGAAAGAGAGAGCGATGGAGTGGGGGGAGGGGGAGGGGGAGGTGACTTTAGACAGGCAACTGTGTCTCCGGTCGTGTCTTTGGTGGCATATGCGAGCACACACATGTGTGGCGTCTAAATGACAGCCAAAACGAAAAGTTGTGCGGGAGTCTCCACACTGGAGCTGTAGCTGGAGCTGGACATGGATGGAGCACCTGCCTGCCGGAGCAGCAAAAGCAGCAGCAGCATTGGGCAACCAATTTGCGGGGCATAAAACAAACTGTTCAAAAGACACGGAAACACAGAAAGCAACCTGTGTGTGTGTGCCGCCTTGGCCGCCGTTATTACGTGGCACGGACTCTCAAGACTCTGCGAGACTCTTGGGCTTGGGTCGCGTGTCGCTTATCAGGATTGCTTTATCAACAGCAGCAACAGCAACGGCAGCAGCACTCCTCAAGCAACAACGAACGAAAAAAAAAAGAACTTCGTTTGCTTCGTTTTGTGGCGTCTTGAGCTATTTGCTACTTGTTTTCATTTTCTTGCTGCGCGCACGTCAGCCCTTGCCTTGCCTTGTTGCATTATTACTTTTTTTTTCTCTTCTCTCTCTCTCTCTCTCTCTCTCTCTCTCTCTCTTGTAGCCAGTTGCATATTTTAAGTCTGCATTGCTTTGTTGCTGCTGTTGTTTTTGCTGTTTTCATTATAAGAGGTAAGCAAAAGGTTTTCTAGTTGTTGTTGTTGTTGTTATATATGCTATATGCATGTGTACGGATATTGTGAAAATGCATTTCCACTTAGATCCTAACTGATTGTGAAAGCCCCCTTTGCAATTGACATGGGCGTGCCATTGTGTGGACTTAAAATGCCATTTTAGTTACAAAAACGAATACGAATACGAATACGAATATATATGCGAATATGTGGGAATAATAACAAGGGGAGGCACGAGTTACAGTTGAAAGGAATACCACACACAAGCCAAAGAATTTTTATAGGGGGTTTTCGAATAGTGTAGAGGGTTGCATTGTTTACATTAAAGTCGAGGTAGCACATATTAATTTATCCAACCAGAGAGAGTGTTGAACATTTTTCAAGCATTTCAAACACTTGAATAATATGCATATTAAGTTGTGGGTAAGAGTTAAGATTCAATACGAGTTTCGAGGCTTAAAGAACTTAGGAAATGAGTCAGTTTGAAGCTTCCTTACCTTACAGCTGCAACAGAAACGCATCCTTTGAGACTTTTCTCTCCGTTTCCTTTGCCGATCAGCTCATGCGTTGCATAAAACTTCGCTTGAATTGAACTCCAACTCTCCAAGGAACAACTTGAGATCGCATACACCTTTAAGTGCTCCCAGTCGGATATAGATCTTCACAGCAGAGTCCTGCGGAAACAATTGCTCGAACAACTTCACTTTAAGTGGGTTCTAAACACTTGCTTTCCGCCATTTGATCTGTGTGTAAATGCGTGAAATAGATACTCATAAATGGACAGCTGCAGGATATGCAGGAATTGCATATTTGGGCTGGCTGCTGGGCTCCTTCATTAAATAACTCAATTTGTTGCAACAAATTGACAGAAATATGAGCCACAACAAGAGGCTCAGTCAATTCAATGAGTGCCCCGCTTTTAAAACGCATTGAAAGTCATAAATTTGTCATCGATTGCATGTGAAATTCGAGTACGTACTGCACTGCACCACAGAGCACCACAGCACCACTGCACCACTGTTGTTGTCAGCTGGCAGCATCGCTGCGCCCCTCCCCTGTTAAGGGTCCTTCTCCTCTTCCCATGTGTATTTGTTTTGTTAGTATCTGTTTGTTATCCTTAAGGGTCCAGTTTATTGCTTTATTATGTCGCCTGGGCGTCTTCATTCTGTCACTGTCTGTCGCTTTTTATTATTCCAGTATTATATTTGTTGTTCATTGTTTCTTCTTGTTGTTGTTTTTTTATGATTTCTGCGTAATCTGCGTGATTTTTGTCCTGCTGCAATTTATGCAGGCAGCTTCTAGAATTGAAATTTTTGCTCGTTTTTTTTTTTTATATATTTATTTTTTTGGTTTTTGTGTGTTCCAGCTATATTGAATTACATTTCTTTTGCCAGCCTAAGCATTTAATTTTTTAAAACTGCACAAAGTGCACTAAGAAAACAAAGACGCAAGCGTTGGTTAAGCTTGAAGTGTTGAACTAGTTGATACCCTGTAGGAAATATTAGTTTTTAAATACGGTTAATAATGAGAAGGTTAATAAATTTGAAGTTTGAGTAAGAAAACTTAAAAAATTTCTTTATTTTCATTATCTTAAAGCTGCATACAAAATTTTCTTAATCTAGTTTAAATACTTTCCGAGTTCCTTGAGTTAGGTTTTCGCAGACGAGGAACAATACTTATTCCGCTAAGCTTATTATCATTCTTACGTACCAATAACCCTTTTTATCCTCATCTTATTATTGGGGGGATATGCAAATATTGCTCAAGATGGTCAGAAGCGTCCGGTGAGGGGGGTAGGGGGTGCGGTTGAAAGGGTAAGTAGTTGCGTCTTTGGTTTGTTGCTCACTTAACTGGAATAATTGACATGAACGATTCCTTGGGCAGACCCAAACTCTTTTGTGGTTTCATATTTTACTAGATGCCACACTGCCTCCTTCACACAAACACACAAACAAATACACACACACAGGAACAGAAGTGAGTAAGCCAAGTTGTCCTACGCCTTAGCCTTAGTCCTTGGATTGTCAACGCCTTGTTCCTTGCTGCCGCTGCTTCTGCTACTGCTTCTGTTTCTGCTCCATGCTTGGCTGAGTAGCTTCGCTCAAGCTGCAACAGTTTATATTGCATTATTCTGCTTGAATGGCATTTGCACTCTCAGCCAGAAGAAAATAAAAAAAAAAGAAATGGCAATGATGCCCCAAAGTAAACAAAGCGAATTTCATTATGCGTCGGCGTCTACAGAATCCCTTGCTACGTTCCCCCTTAGGGTCCCGGACACGCTCAATTTGAATTATGAAAATCACGAGCTGTTGCAAGAAAGGGGGCAACGTGGGGGCGTGGGCGTAGGGGGCATTGTGTTGACTTTTGAATGAATCTCACTCAATTCAATTTGCCGTTGAAGCGTAAAATTCGTCGCAGCTGTTGTCAGTTGCACGGCGTTTTATTTTTATATTTATATATATATATATATACATATTTTTTTCTTGCCTTCTCATATCATTTGGGGCGCATATTTGATCAGGAGCGGCGTCGCATCAGGTGGTGCCCCCCACCCTGCCCCTTCAACATATGCCTCATGTAATGTGGTGTGGCAATTATTAAAATGAAACCCACACAAGCGAGAGAGAGAGAGAGAAAGAGAAAGTTGAAGGTTAAGTGAGTGGCGTGTAATTTATAAAATCTGCAAGTTCACAGGATTTCATATGAGCTTGTGAGTTTGTTCTTGTTGCAGCTTAACGGCAGGACGAGGCAAGAACAGAAGCTCTTTTGTTGTGGGAATATGTTAGAGATGGATTTTATGGGAAAGTGTGGGACAATGCATGAAAGAAAGCTTGGAATACTTTGATTTTCAGCTTGATCATAAGTTCCCACAAAACTTTAAAAAGAAACAACAACTGATATTTCCTCAATACAATAGTTAATATATTTTTAAATGTTTCTGAATACTTCTTAGGCATTATAACTACAACTTAAAACTCTATTTGAGCTAATGCTTGAAGAACAAAAAAGAAACTTCTTTACTGGAGCAGATAAATCTGTGACTTTTTCAACTCACAGTTTCCTTTGATCTCATTTGAAAGATCTGCAATGCCCCACACAAGCCACACAGCCGAAAGGAGTCCACAACCTGGCTCCAGTTCACAGTCCAATGCTGGAGTCAGAAGGCAACGAAACTAAAGCAAGACAACAGAATTTGTCAAGACTTTGATCATGATTGTGGCCCGCAAGAGTAAACGTTGTTGTTGGCGAGGGCAAGTGAAAGGGGAGGAAGAGAATACCTTTTGGCAATCGTTTCTCAGTTGCTGTTGTTGCTGTTGCTGTTGCTGTCTCGGCCCGTGCGTGCTAATGGCCCACAATGTAACCCACATGCCAAGCAGCCAAAAAGCGACAAGGCCCAAACCAAAAAGTGTGGCAACACTCTTTTGTCACACGTAGGTGTCCGCAAAACCAACTCATACACAATATATAACAGACACAAACGGTCAGTTGGACGCTCTGACAGACAACGAGGCTGCTTTCTTTACCCAGAACGATGGCATCTCAAAACGCAATGGTCCAGACTCTGCCAACTCACAGACTCTACCAACAGTTCCAAAGCCATATAATATCTCTTCTCTTGCGGCAGTCGCATAGTCTGCTGCTTATTATACCCTGAACCCATTGAAAAAGGGTATAATGGTTTTGTGCAAAAGTATGTAAGAGGCAGAAGGAGGCATCTCCGACCCCATAAAGTATATATATTCTTGATCAGCATCAACAGCCGAGTCGATATAGCTCATCGATCTCAGACAATATAAGAGCTAGAGACTCTAGATTTGGTGCATAAGCTCACCTAATCACTAGATTGTTTTAAATTTTCGATAACTCTTCCCTTTTCCGACATACACATGTGATCGATAAATACAAAATCTTGAATTTGGAAAACTTATGATGCAGTTTGAAAGATTGTACTAAATAATGAGAATTTGTAAAAGTTTTATTGAAATCGGTTGAGAAACACTGGAGATATGGAGTATTGAAGTTAAGAAAGTATTCCCTATACGCGTACATACACACACACTCATACATACTTGCAAGCACTGACTGTATGCGTGAAGATAGGGTTCAGGGTATAGTCTAGTCGGGATTTCTCGACTGGAGCCTTCTTACTTGTTCACTTTGAGTATGGCAAAACAGTTTATGCGAAGCCAGAAGAGAATTTCTACGCTTCCTTTCTTACTTTTTGTTGTTTTTTGTGTGCACTGTTTGGCAATGAAAGAAAAGGGTATACAAGGATATTTGATTAAGAGAACTTGTCTGAATATTAAATATTAGTTTGTGTTAAGAAAGGTTCACTAAGCATCTCAAGTACTGAAAAGAAGCTAAAGTCTTTGAGGTTGTAGAGAGTAATCTCTGGATCTACTGAACCGATTTGGATTTTCTTTAGTGTTATAGGCTCTAAAAATATTGTGAACAGAGTATGTTAGAGCCGTGCAACGTTGCTTCACTTGAGTTATTTATTGTGATCTAATCGTTGGATTCTCGACTTGCAATCCTTTCGAGTTGGAAGTTTAATGTTGAATTGTTCGTTAGCTTTACAGTCAGTCGTCAACGCGTCGCTCGATTGCTTGCTTGCTTGTTTTGGCCCCCACGCTCATGTATTTGTATTTTATTATTATTGGTTTGAAGCATTTACGAGATATTCTCTAAGCTGACTGCCATTTGCATTTCTTATTACAGCGAATTGTCATTCAGACAACAACAACAACAACAACACCTTACAGCCACACTAAAACTCTGAGCCGTAGTTGAAGTCTGGCTGACTCTGTCGATAATGTGTGAAGATCGGAGCAGAACGCTGCCTTCTCACTTGAATTCTTTTTATAAGAGGTGTATAAAATGAATTGCTTTGCTGATTGGCGCTAGACTCAGCCGGAGTAGGTGGTTTGTCGGGCGGTTCGGGGGGGTAAGAACAACAAATTTGTACATGATTTGCCAGCTGGCTGTCTGAATTTATGTGGCCTCCGGGTTCAAGTCGTGTGCATCGTCAGGCGGTCAGTTTGACCTTGCCTCACAGCTTAATATGAGGAAGAAACACACACACACACACACACATATAGTAAGAAATGCCTAGTTACTCTGCATTTATATCATATGTGCCTTCGCCTTTTGTGATCCGTCAGTTGGGATTAGTCAATGGCTTTTGTGACTAGCGCGCTTCCCTTTTAGAAGTTTGTCTAAAGCTCAGGCTCGTCGCTTATAATTAACTCGAGTCAAGGAGCCGCCTCGGTGTCCATGGGAAGCGGCCAACCTCGCTTGTCACGCGTGCCTCCAAAGAGAGAGAGTAGAAGAAGGCAACTCTCAACTGCCGCTGCTGCTGCTGCTGCTGCTGGTGGCTGCGGCAGCGGCAGCGGCGTCGGCGGCGGCTGTCTATGGCCTTTGATAAACGAGCACATCAGAAATGTGACTTGTCATAAATTTGCCTGCGTGGCCATTACTCATGTGTCATGTGGAGCGACGTTGCTGAATGCAGCCTGCTTGCAACGGCAGCAGAAGCGTCCTGTGTGTGTGTGTGTGTGTACCTGCCCCACAATCCACACTGTTCATGCCCCATCGCTACTTCGACAATATGCCAAGCCATATGAAGTAATCGCCGTTATCAACTTTAGTGACATGATCAAGCCAGTGCTCCACATACGCCAGAACTCAAACCAGATCCAGCTAGCAACATTGTAAACAGAAAAACAGTTGCTGTTGTTGTTGTTGTTGTTAATGTGGTTGCTGTTGTCGGCGTTATAGACTTGTTGCGGCTTATTATAGGCCCCCATCGATCTGAGTCGCTTCTTGGCATCTGTTGCGTCCATTAAACAAACAATAAAAAAAAGAACTATGGAATGATATCTATTAGCTTCTGCAAGTTGAAGTGCATTATATATATAACATATATAAATATTATATTTTTAAGTAAGTTAAGATTTCTGATTTATTTCTCATGTTTTCTTAAACAACTTTTGGCGTTAAAGTTCAAGTTCAAGAGTTAATTGAGTTTTGTCTTCAATATAGCATGAAACAGTTACATTCAAATCGATCTTTCAATCACTGCAAAGGAATTGCCGCTTCGGATTCCTTTTGGATGCTTTTTGGCGCTGCAACAGTTGGGGGCAAGCTTAGCTGCTTTGGCTTAGTGCGCTTGGCCATATAATGAAGTCATTAAACAATCGGATGCAGACGCTGCATGGCTGCCACAGACAGTTGTTGTTGTTGCTGTTGTTGCTGTTGTTGCTTTAGGTGCCACCTGTACATATTTCTCAATAAATGGTTCACACTTCATTTTTCACATGAAACAATGCTCGAGAGCCCGGAGAGTGTAAGAAAAATGAAGCACTGACAACTCGTGCTGAGAAAGAGAGAGAGAGCGAAGAACTTTGCTCCCCTCCGCTCACCCCCTTTTTTGTTGCGCCCACATGCGGTGCACTGCTGCATAATAAACATAAGCGGCAACACACCTCACAGACTCAGAGGAAGAGAGGGAGAGTGAGAGAAAGAGAGAGAGACAACCTGCAGCGCATACATTAAACAAAATTTATTAATTGGTTTTTAAAAGCGCTTCTCACACTCGTCGTTCCATTCATAATTTCTTGTGTATTGCTCTCTCGCTCCTAGTTCCTCTTTCTCTCTCCCTCTCTCTCCCATTCTCTCTCTCTATCCACAATTTCCGCCCAATTTCATGCACTTTTATGCGGCTTTTTGTGTGAATTACACAGCAAAAAAACAACAACCGGAGCGGAAAAAGACCCAAAACGGAAAATATGTGCTGGCAAATACGCTTTATAAATGATCATGTTACTTGATATCTAATTTGACAGTAGTTATGTTTCGAGCGGCAAATAGAAAGGCAAATCATGAACTTTCAAATCTGCCAAAATTTGCTTCACATGTGAAATTCACATTCTTTTCGGGGTGCTTTGGGCAACACCTGTGAAAGAGAAGAGTGAAATGGTTTAGATAAAATGATTTTACACTTTTTTGTAATTATTACTTATAGATTCTACACTCAAATAAAAATATTTAAATATTTAAAAAAAAAATAGAAGAATTGATAAGAAAATAAAACAGATTTGATCGTGATAAAGTTTTCCAAAGCAATAAAAAAGTACTTAAAATTATTTTCGATTATACTCGAAGGGATTTTGTGATTTTCAGGTTTAACTTAAGCTCTAAAAAAATATTTAAATATTTAAAAAACATAATTTATTTAAATTGAAGAAACGATAAGACAATAAAACAGATTTGATCGTGATAAAGTTTTCCAAAGCAATAAAAAAGTACTTTAAATGATTTTGATTAAACTCGAAGTGACGAATTGAATAGATTCAGTTAGATTGTATACTACTTTTAACACTTTGGCATATCAATTGCAATGCCATATTTTTTTGTGCTGTTTTTCACTCTTTCACTTTGTGGTTTCACATTCTTATTTCTTACTCCCCACACACCCTCCCTCTGGATGTGGTCGATGGAACGGTCAAATAGTTCAGCATTGGCAAGAAATTTAATTAATGATTCTGCATTGTTGTTCGATTGTCGATTGCCACCACCGCTCAAGATTCTATTGTGGCCAATACAATAGTTATGTTTTTTTCTTTCTCATTCGTTTGTAATTGTTTGCAGTTGTTGTTGTTGTTGTATTTGCTTTGTTGTTGCTGCAGGCAACACTAAAAATTCGTAACGCCATCATCATTAGTGTAGTGAGAAGACCAAAGACCACGCACAGTCTTGTAAATCTCTGAATCTCGATTGCTTCCAGTCTATCCAAAATTAATTTGACTATTCTCTCGCTCAGTTCAGTTCAGCTCAGCTCAGCTCGCTTGTGGTGCCTAATAAGCCATAGGCAATTAAGCAAAACACTTACTCATGCCGCCTTGAATGTGCCTAGAGACTGTTTTTGGGCTTTTTATTTTGTTTTTTTTTGGGAATTAGACACGCGAATCTTTCGAAGCCACACAGACAAACTACTTCATCAGCCTCGGTGGCGCAGCGGGCGATCGATCGTTGAGAAAAAATGAAACAAAAAATCAAACTTGAAAAAAGCATAGCAAAAGCCACTATACTATATCATACTTTACCATACGATAAGCATATATATGTATTCAAAAGCAATTCATTATGCCATTTGAATATACATAAACTTATGCATGCTAAATCGAAGTTATCTATGGGGTATATGGAGTTTAGTTTGATGTTTGATCTGTTAGGCATTAAGGTAAAGACTGATAATGAGTATTCAAAATTCTTTAGAAATAATTTCTTGAGTATAGAAAAATCTTTAAGGATTACTATTATGCACTTTAAGAACTTTCAACGCAATTTCTTCGGGTCTACAATGTTATAGATACACATCCAAGACTTGTTGCAGGATATTTACGTAGTTCATCAGTTTCAGTATACAAAATTGTGATTTATTTTCAAACATTGTAAGCGTTGTGGTTTACACGCTGTTGTTCTCACTTTTGAAACACTTATTGGCATTGCTGCGGGTTTGTTTCTGTTACTGTTACTGTTTCTGCTGTTGAGGTAGCCGCCCGGAGCTGAGAAATGTGTGCCAAAGTTTCAATCAGTTAATACTAATTAATTGTTCTAATAACGCTTTATGCTTAACCGTCTATTAATCACCTTTTGCCAACCTCAAAACTAACTTCTTCTCTTTTCGCGTGCATTGAACTTGCGCACAGGAAGTCTTGTTTAAACTTTAAGCCATCTTTTAGGTGTTAACTATAAACAATACTCAAAGCGTGGTTTATTTATGACTTCCACATACATACAAACCAGTTAAAGAACTACACACACATATGTATATATATATAGAGGTACCCTTCTCTGTCTCCCTTTCTTAACTTTTGTGGAGCGTAATTGCGCATGCGCCTGGCAGGCGAGCAACATTTTTAAAATATTCGACTTTGCATCATTTTTCAGTTACCTCCAACTCCCCAAAGTCTATACATACTACAATTAACCGTGTAGAGCAACAACTATCTTGTTACCTGACGCGTTTTTATGATTTCTGCATAAAATTAAAACGTTTTGCCGGCTCGAAGCACACTCACTCACTCACACACACGCACATACCGAAACGAACGAAGGCGAGTAAGTGTTGCAGCACCTAAAGATGTGATATAGTGAAGTCTTCCATAGCTATATCTAGCCTGCCTTACACAGATGCAACAGGTTGATATATGCATGTACAGTGGCTTACAGAAGATTTCAAGCAACAGCTTGCAAAAAAGTTGACATCTAGCAAATCGAAACTAAAAGGGATATAAATATAACTGAAATTCAAGTTCTCACTCTGATGTTCGAACTTATTAAATTCGACTTTATTTATTTTTCAAATGTTTTTCCAACATTTGATAATGACTAAAAGCTAAACATGTAACCAAAAATATATGTCACTGCTTATTTCAAGCTGATTTTAAAATTATTTGAATGCAATTCGTAAATCTGATGGTTAAACTGATTTAATATGACTTAATTTATTTTTTAAATATTTTTCCAATATTTTATTTTGATTAAAAACTTATAAAATCAATCAAATGACTTATTTAAAGCAGATTTAAAAATTATTTGAATGCAATTTGTTAATCTGAAGCTTAAACTTATAAAATATGGCTTTATTTATTTTTTGAATATTTTTTGAAAATGTTATTCTGATAAAAAACCAAAATCAAATCAAATGACTCTGTCACAACTTATTTCAAGCAGATATCAACTTCATTTAAATGCAATTTATTTATCTGGTACTTAAACTTAATAAATCTGACTTAAATTATTTTTTAAATATTTTTCGTAAATTTTATTCTGATCAAAAACCAAAAATATCAATCAAATGACTCTGTCACAACTTATTTCAAGCAGATATCAATTTCATTTAAATGCAATTTATTTATCTGCTGCTTAAACTTAATAAATCTGACTTAAATTATTTTTTAAATATTTTTCGTAAATTTTATTCTGATCAAAAACCAAAAATATCAATCAAATGATGTCACAGCTTTTTTGAAACGTTAACAAGTTGAAAGTAAGTTCAAGTTTTGAGACACTGTGTAGAACTAGAACTAGTTTGCAGTTTCTTTTAGTTGTCTGCTTTGCAGTCTTCTCACTCATCTGTTGCTTTAATAATTTTTACTTTGCTTTAATTATAGTTTTGCGCTTAATAAATTTTACGGCCGGGCCAGCACAAAGCGAAAAACATAGAAACAGCAACACCAGACAGAATTACTTACAAGTACACACAATACACTTTTGCTTACCTCCCCGCCCCTCCCACTGTCATTCTGAAGTTATTACAAACTGCGTGAAAAACAGAATTACATTAAAATTTATAACTTGAAGTGCTTGGGCTTAAGATGCTTAAGCTTGATGTGGTAATAGTTAATAATATACATAGTTAATTGCATTCGCAACAAAAGCAGCTTAAAGACACGATTGTTCAGCCGTATCTGAAGAACTAATTACTTAAACATTATATATCTATA
The DNA here is from genome assembly GCA_035044485.1 of Scaptomyza reducta. Lineage (NCBI taxonomy): Eukaryota > Metazoa > Arthropoda > Insecta > Diptera > Drosophilidae > Scaptomyza > Scaptomyza reducta. The sequence continues at coordinate 53,684 of JAWNNV010001115.1, read as the reverse complement.
TATATATATATATATATATATATATATATATGTGTGTGTGTATGTGGTTTAACTGTAAGTGTTAATTGTTGCTGTTGGTCTTAATTCGATTTTAGAAAACTTTCTTTTCAATTACTTTGGGGATTTATGTAAGAAATTGAATTGAACTTTAATTGAATTCCCTTTGTTATCGCTATTTCACTCTCATTCGCTCTCTCTCTCACTCTTCTTCGCTCGCTCTCTCTTTTGTGGGTAAAACTACAATTGCCATCGAATTGAACTTCGCATAAATTAATCAGCATGCGTTATTTTTCACATCTCGTTTCTCTCGCATTTATCGCATTTATTTATTTTTATATTTTTGATGTGCAACACAGCGCATATGTTGCATGTTGCTTGCATTTATTTGTCTTGTTGTTAAAACCGCATTGTTTTTATTTTATTTTTCATTATTCATTGCACTTTTTATGCTTCATTTACTATTTTAATTAATTAATAATCATCATGCTAATAAGTGTTGTTGTTGCCATCTTTTGCAATTGAATTGTACAATTTGAAATTAATTTAATTTAAATAGCGTGTCAATGAGATTTCCTCCAATATGTTAAGTGCCAATTTAATATTTTATTTTTTGCATATATTAAATATTTATTTGTATCGTTAAAACAATTTTAAAGTGCGGATTTGGCTTTAAGCACTTTGTTTAAATGACTGAAAATCGCAAAATGTTTAAAAGGGTCAACATTTTACTCCCTTTCCAAACCATAGATCTTCTTCTTCTTCTTACGGTAGCACATAAATGCTTTTCCTCACATGTTTCGAAGGCGGCTTCTGCTCTGTTGTGATCAGGTCAAAGTGCATTAGCCTTAGATCGGCCGACTGCGAAATGGTTCAGCTGCTTGTTTTTATGGCCAGAGAGAGAGAGAGAGAGAGAGAGGGAGAGAGAGACAAAGAGTTATAACACTCAACTGCCAGACATGGCAAATAAAAACCATTTAAATAGAGCATAAACTACAACAACCAAATGAACAATACGAACCGAAATGCCCAGATCCAGATCTCGACCAGACGCGACGCAGAACCAGAACCATGGACGTGACCAACTTGCTGCACGTTCTGCACTTCAAAAACCAACTAGTACAACAACAAAATGTTGTAAACACAAACAAAAAAAATTAAAATGAAATGAAATGAGTAATGAAAAAAACACAACACTAACTAACAACAACAACAACAATAACAACAAGAAACGAACAACAATAATAAAAGCAAAATCGACACACAACACGAAATTTCTCATTCGAGTGCGAAACGACGGCGCCTTAGATGTACACTGTAAGTTGATATAGTATAAGGCGCCGTCAAACTGACCCTAACGGAAGTCGAGCCTAACACTAAAAACTCACTCCCCCTTCGAGCGTCGTTCTCTTTCATCCACGTGCTGCCTTAGCTGCCTTTGCTGCTTGCACTCACTAATTAACAGTTGGAACAATGCTGCAATGTGGCATGGTGCATGTGGCATGCATTGTGTGCTTTTTCTCCCCAAAATTACGATTCATGAACTTTTACGCACATTTGTCAAGAGCAACATCATCAGCCTGAATGAAGGCTGTCTAATTGCAGTTATGCTAACGAGCAATGCTGACAAGGATGCCCTGATCCTGGGGGGTGGAGTGTCCATTGTGTTTAGGGTTGTTGCACTCGCACTTTACGCATGTACTCCAATCATTAAAGGTTGAAGAATATTAAATACTCTTTGCAACTCTACTTGCGGTTGCAATCTAAGCGTTCAACTACGATCCAAATGCTATCATATCACGAAAATATTCCAGCGCTATGTCTATACGTTATTGCTCTGCACTGATAGCAATCAGTCAGTCATTCGTCACATGTTGAGTGACTTACGAGTAACATCTTTTGTTGTAGTGTATCACGAATACGTTATTATACCCTTAACCCATTAAAAATGGGTAAAAAGGGTATAATGGTTTTGTGCAAAAGTATGAAGGAAGCATCTCCGACCCCATATAGTATATATATTCTTGATCAGAATCAACAGTGGAGTCGATATAGCCATGTCCATCGATCTCAGACAATATAAGAGCTAGAGACTCCAGATTTGGTACATAAGCTCGCCTAATACCTAGGCAGTACAAGTTTGTTTTAGATTTTCGATAACTCTTCCCGTTTCCGATATACACATGTGATAGAAAACAACAAAATCTTGAAATTGGAAAACTTTGATGCAGTAATGTTAGACTAAATACTGACAATCTGTGAAAATTTTATTGAAATCGGTTTGGAAACATCGGAAATGGGGAATATTGAAGTTAAGTAAAGTATGTACTATACGCGTACACACACACACACACATAAACATACTACATATATGGTTCAGGGTATCGTCTAGTCGGGATTTCTCGCCTAAAGCCTTCTTACTTGTTATTCTTAATTATTGCATTGATTTACATTGCAGGCAAAGTGTTGAAAAAAGGGCCACTCGAGTGTCCCATTCGGGCATACCTACTACCCCAACGTTCGTGTGTGCCTCCTTTGGTTGCAAGCTGCATTTTGTCGCCAGTGCCATTGCCAGAGCGTGGCTGAAGTGAAGTGCACTTTGAACTTCGTTCGCGTTGACATTTCGCCAGTTTTGGGATGCAATCGACAAATTGCTGTTTGTTGTTGTTGTTGTTGTTGCTGGGTTGTGCGTGCACGAGTTGTAGTTTGTGGTAGGTCTCTCTCTCTCTGTGTGTGTGTGTGTGTGCCACTTGAACTCGGAGCCACTTCACAATGGCCGTACGCAATCACAATGGCAAAAAGTAGAAGCAGCAAACGCTGCCAGCTGGTCACGTTTGGTGGTTGAATCAAATTTTCACTCATTATTGCTAGCTTGTGAACCCCTTTCGCATTCGCATTCACTTATTTATGCTTAAAGGCGAACCGTTTGACTAAATTCCAAAGATTAACACATTTTTAGCGATGACACGCCATCGCTTTGGGGCCAACAACGCTTAATGTGGCCGGAGCACGGAGCACAAAATCGATAAATCATACCAAAACCTAAGCCTGAAGTCCAAGCAATGTCCTTTCATTACACTTTGCATACAAATAATCAAATATTTGTATACTGGGAACGCATTTAAAAACTAAAATCAATTTTTGGGTATTCGAAAATATTATTAAATATATTTATTTTTTATTTTTTTAAACATATATCCTTACTGATAACAAAATTCTAACTTTTTCACGAGCAATGCCTTACCTTATCATATAGTTAATAAGCTCGGCAAAATTCCCTTTCAAAAATCGCTGACGATTATAATCGCTTGGGCTTTTAGGTAAGCAATTAAAAAATAGCATTGAATGTTGCATGTTTGAATTGTTCGTTGGGTTTTCTAATATGAAAACTATATGGTGCTGCCATGATGTGCAGGAACCTATATGAACCTGGTTCAAAGAACTGTCCACGCTGAACCGTTGTGGTTGTTGTTGTTGCGATTTATTTGAGAGCTGGTCAAAATACCAAACATAATTCACAACATGCCGAACAGCAACGACAACATGTTGCATTGTTAGCAGCTCATTGTGCCAAATCGTTCGTGTTGTTGGTGTTGTTGTTGTTGTTGTTGCTACTGTTCTGATTGTTGTTGTCATGGTATTTATGCAAATTTGCTGTGGGCCACGAAATGCTGCATACACAATGCGAGAGAGTATTTGTTTTATTTAGGCGCCCCACCAAAAAACAAAACGCAACAAATATGCTTCCCTTCTTCTTCTTTTTTTTAGGGTATCGAACTTTATTTAACCATATAACGAGCTCAAAAATGTGACTAGAAACAACAGCAATTATCAGTTGTTTCAATTTTCAAACATTTGTCCAACTTGTTGCACTTTGGAATATTTTCAATTTGCTGTTGTTGTTTATCGTGTTTTCGAATAAATAAACAAATAATCAAAGTAAATAGTAATTAAACAAGCAGTAATTAAGTTGCAACTGTGCAAATGTAAACAGAAAAATGCGTGGCGAAACATGTAATAATAATTGTTGTTTTAAAAATAATCATGAATCTATAATAATAATCGAAATTTGTGCTGACAATATGCTGAATTAAAGTTAAATACTATTTAATTCGAGGTAAAGCAACAAAAATCTCTAAAAATATTGCAGTCGAACTTCCATATAACGAATTGGCAGGGTCAAGAAAAACTTCGTTTCATACAAAATTCGTAATATAGAATGAGTTTTGAATGGAACTAAGTTGCAGTGCTCTGGAAATTAATAAAAAAAAAGATTTTAAATACTTATTCAGTTCTTAGCTTTTCAGAACTGTGTCCAAAGCGAATAAGTTGCACGAAAATAATTTATATTTCGATATAAACTTATAGTTTCTACACGAAGGTTGTTCCAGAAACTTAACTTAACTTTGGTTAACTTTTAAAACAGTGTTTAGATGGTGGAAAACTAATGCTAATAACCACGAAAGCTTTACCTTAAATGCATCTTAAACTCAAACAGTTTTCCCATTAGCAAAACCATACGAAATCATTATGGCAATTAAATATAAATTGATGCTTTTGCCTAAACGAAAATTATAATTCAAATGTGAGGAGGAAAATTGTTATGCAAAAATACAATTTGTACTCTCGTATGTATGTGGATCATACGAGAGTGTGAGAGTGTGTGTGTGTGTGTGGGCATGATTATTCAGTTCACTTTGCATTGTTCCCCCCTTCAGGCAAATAAATGCCACTTTTGCTGTCTTCGCTTTCGTTTCGCTACAAATACTACCAACGCCCCCCGCCTTTTCTTTACGAGACTCCAACGCTTTTGTCTTGCATAAAGTGCAGCTAAAGCCGAAAGCTGACGGAAATGCAAAGGCAACAACAATAGAAAAGGAAAAGGCTTTGACGCATGCGCCAAATGGCCAATTTTGGGCTAAAGTATTATGTTGACTGTCTGTTTGGCTGGGCGTTTTGGGCCTGATTATCGGCATTACCACATTTCGTTCGTTCGTATGTGTTTCGTTGTCTACCTGTTGAATTTTAAAGTGGAAAAATCAATCACTTTCACTAATTTTAAAACCCATTTTCCACCAGCCAGAAAATTGGTTCGAGCTTGTTATCAAGTGTTGAAACAAACGCCGAACAAAAACTCCCTCTTTTATAAGCGAGTTTTTCGTTTCAAGTCGTTTTCTTAACTAAGACAAATGCAATTTAAATGAAAGAGTATTATTAGTATGAGAGCTAAAGTGCAAATTGATTAATTACGGGGAGAGACACATTTTTAATTTGATAGTTGCTTAATTTGTATTTTGTTATAGCTGCGATAAATCTTTCTCTCTCTCGAAATCTAACGGCGTTTCTCGAATCTCTTAACGGAAGCGGCGCGGCGAGCATGCGTCATCCAGTCCACTCTCCTGCTCTAGGTCAAATCCTCTCCCTCTCTCTTTCTCTCTCTCTCTCTCTCTCTGTTCTTCCTTGTGTTCTTTTCGGGTGCGTGCTGGGCTGGCAAAACGCTTTCGTGTCTGGGGCTTGGGCAAGTCTTCAAGTCTCAGTCTCAGCAAAATTTCTTATTTATTCTCATGTTAATTTTTCCAGTGGCGCGGCAGCAACGGCTGCCCCATAAAAAAAAAATCACTTGCGTGACTTGATCGTTTTGGCCAGATATTATTTTGTTACATTAAAAAATAATTACCGCGTTTGCCTTTGCGTTTTTTTTGTTGATTCTCCACCTCTCCGACTCTTTTTTTCTGTTTCGACTTTGTTGATTTGTAAATAACTTTGTGAAAATTAGTTCATTTTTTTGGTTTAAACATTTGAAAATTGCGGTTGCTACCCGTTTTGGGGAATGTTCAAAGCCAAGTTATGATTGCTTTTGGCCACTCACTTTGTGAACTTTATGAGAAATAAAGTGTGAAACAGCATAAGCTTATTTATTTGTATTTAATACACAAAAATCGCTTTTCAAATAGTAAAATAAAGTAGATAAGATTTATTTTTATATTAAATCCCTTCTGTATACCATTATTTACCAATTTATATATACAAACAAGTTCAAAAAAATGAAACATTGAAACTTGTTTTTCAATTAATTTGTACTTTGATTAATTGCGATTCTTTGATTTGTTGTTCCCTAGTGCGTTTGTTGTTGCACAATAACTTTTGTGTGTGTGTGAGTTTGGCTTCCGGCTGGTTGCATACTTTTGGCACTCACTGTTTGCTATATGGCAATAAAAAGTTCTCTCGGCACGATTTCTTAATTAAAACTTGGCTCCATGAAATGGAAAGCGCTTTTCTCACTTGTGGGTGGGCTTTCTTTCTCCCTCTCGTCTAGACACTTCATCGAACTCTTTCTCCTTTGTTAGTTTGTCCCCAAAAAAAAGAACTATCGTTGGCGTGCTGTGGAACTTTATAATATTTGTGTTTTAACAACCGGACATGCTGCAAACTTTTTACAGTTACGTGCGAAAGTGAAGCGCTTAAAAAGGCATCGAATGGCTTTATTATGCCGTCGCAGAAGCCAATCAGCAGCAAAATCGAAAAACTGAACAGACGTTAAGCTATTGGCAAGTGGGCAGCGCTGTAAGAGGGGGCGGGGTGGCTACTGCTGCTGCTGTTGGTGCTGCTGCTGCTGTTGGTGCTGCTGCTGCTAGTGTTCAAGTGGAAGAGACGCTTCCATAGCCAAACGACGCTTGTCATCAAATTTTATTGTTATTTAAATGACGAGACGGGGGCCTGACTGCCTGCCAGCCAGGCTGCTAACTTCGACAGCGCGAAAGAAAATGTCATGCAAAGTGTGAGGCTACGCTGGAAGTGCCATAAATACCCTGGACGAGGAAAGCGTAAGCAAAGGGTATGAGCTTTTCCTACTAGTAGGTTGGATAATGATACAAAAAAGTTTCAATAATGTTTGCAAAGTAGCAAAATGGAAGAAAGAGTTGCAGGAAGAAGCAAAAAGTGCTTGATTGATGATAAAGGGAATGGACTTAGATCCTTGGACTACAAAATATATCAAACTGATCATTAAACAAAAATGATACAAAAAAGTTTAAATAATGTTTGAAAAGTATCTAAGTATCTAAAATTATATAAAAAAGAGTTGCAGGAAGAAGCAAAAAGAACTTGTTTCATGATAAACGGAATGAGATTAGATCCTTGGACTACAAAATATATAAAACTGCTCATTAAACAAAAATGATACAAAAAAGTTTAAATAATGTTTGAAAAGTATCTAAAAGTATATAAGAAAGAGTTGCATAATTAAGCAAAAAGTGCTTGATTGATGGTAAAAGGAATGAAATATACAAAATATATCAAACTGATGGATCATAGCTTACATTTTGAAGGTTTTCATTGTTTTGTTTCATGATAAACGCAATGCGATTAGATCCTTACATTTAAACATATATGGAACTGATGAATCGTAGCTTACATTTGAATGGGTTTCTATGTCTGTTTCTAGATGCAAACTAATACTTAACTCTTACTGCTTGCTCCCTCTAACACAGGGTATCTTCAAAGTGTATCAAACTACACTTCAGCTCCTGACTTTTGTTTGTTTTTTTCTTTATTTGTATTTTCTTGCAGTGCATTGTTGCCAATATGCAGCGCATGCCTTGCCCGTATAAAGCCTGGCAAAGACCAGCTAGGAGAGAAGCAAAAGAAGAACTAAAGCCACTGGCACTTTGTATATGTATACAGTAACCCCCCTCACACACACACCCTCTCGACTACACCATATAAATGTGTGTATATATATATTTATTGCGCCTCGTTTCAGTCAATGGTGACACTTGCTGCATTTTAAATGGGCGCGCGCCTCAACATTTGCCGTTGTCAGAAGAGAAAGAATGCAGAATGCAAAAGGTGCTTGGCAACACATTCCGCTAACTGCATACGTCTCGCTAGTTGCTGTTGTTCTTCTTGTTGTTGTTGTTGTTGCCATCTTCAACACGTTTTGTGGCCATCATTTTTGTGCACTTTTCTCCATTAAAATCATCAAAATGTATGGCGGGCTCTGTTTATGTTTATGAAAAATTTGTCTCGCCACTTGCACAGTTTCTTTCCATCTTCACATTTACTCTGCCACTGTGTGGCAAACAGGTGTTGCAAGCAACTATAAATGTGCTGCAGTTGAAGCTGCAAAGCTTTTAAGTATTTCTTTGAGCTCGAAGCGAACAATATGTAAGTCAAGGTAAAATTGTGTCAAAGATATTATTAAACACATCAGATACTTATCCCAAGGATCATATTAAGTTTAGTAACGTTAAAAAAGAATCTTAAGATATATAAAACTACGTTTTGACTGGTTAAAACTAAATGGAAATATCTTTCGTTAGCTTCATTTCTCAATGTACTGGAAAAATAACTGAAAAAATCTTTTCGTCAATATTTTTAAGCATCTATGCTTGAGCTTCCTCACTTACGCTCAGTGTTTACCGTTCTAGAACGTTAAAAAATTGTCTTGTCTCAATAAATTTGTCAGCGTCATGTTTAATTGCTGTGCTTGGGCGGCCTTTGAGACATTCGCTTTTGCACTTTTTCTACTTCAAATTGGTTTGCTTGCACTTAAAGATTAACTATTTTTTTATACCCTGAACCCATTGAAAATGGGTAAAAAGGGTATAATGGTTTTGTGCAAAAGTATGTAACAGGCAGAAGGAAGCATCTCCGACACCATAAAGTATATATATTCTTGATCAGCATCAACAGCCGAGTCGATATAGCCATGTCCGTCTGTCCGTCCGTCCGTCTGTCCGTCCGTCCGTCCGTCCGTCCGTATGTATGAACGCGTCGATCTCAGAGATTATATGAGCTAGAAACTCCAGATTTGAAACATAAGCTCGCCTAATCCCTAGGCAGTACAAGTTTGTTTCAAATTTTCGATAACTCTTCCCGTTTCCGATATACACATGTGATCGATAACAACAAAATCTTGAGTTTGAAAAACATACTGATGCAGTTAGAAAGATTAGACTAAATAATGACAATCTGTGAAAATTTTATTGAAATCGATTGAGAAACACTGAAGATATGGAACATTGAAGTTTACTCAAGCGTTAAGTATAGGGTTCAGGGTATCGTCTAGTCGGGATTTCTCGACTAGAGCTTTCTTACTTGTTTTTCACTCAGAACTTAGAAGCGGGGCTCAGTTGAAATGTGACTAAAGTAAATCCCTAGCTGGCATTTCACACAACTTTACGAGCTGCAGTTTTTGTTTGGTTTTAGCCAAAACAATAAACTCAAATGTCGAATATGTAGCGGTTCTAACTTGAGCTAGCGGTTTGGCTTCTTCACAGCATCGTTAGAGCATGCAAACAAGTCTTTTTGTATCTTGTCTTTCTTTTCGTTTCATCCATCTTTGTGAGTCGCTCTCTCTTCTAGTCGATGCTGTCACTGCAGTTTGCCGACGCTTTGTTTGAAATGTTGCTGACAAACCACTTGAAAGTGTTGTGTGTGTGTGTGTGTGTGTGTGTGTGCTGACGTACATATTTCATAAGAAAAGCAAGTGACAAGTTTAGCCGTCTCTTCCCCATTGCCCCCCCCTTTGTGCAGTTGCCGAAATTATGCCGCCTAACAGACAAAAAAAAGGTTAAAGTGTAAGTGGGAAAAACAAATTGTTGTTAGCCCGACCCGAACCAGTTGGCCCAGACTGTGTGGCTGGCCAGTCCCTGTGCCTGTCTCTTTTCCCTCTCAACATCAGCCGTGGAGAAGTGTCGAAAACTGGCCTACTCGGGGCATCGTCGTCAACAGAGAACTTTGCTGCGAGAGAAAAGTGTTTTCTTCTACTTTTCTTTTATTTGAAACACAATTTTTCCACGAAAAATCATTTCGAGTGCTTGACAGCTGCGCATTCGTTCGGCCTCTGTCGCTTTTAATATACCATTTCATTTCAAGTTTTTTATATTTTTTTTTGTTGTTTTTTTCTTGCCGCCACACACTTCAATAACAACAATTTGTTGGAAAATTCTGAAGAAAATACGCACGTACGTACATGTACTTTTCATGTATGCGGCTTCATCTTCATCATCATGCAGAGTCTTCGTTTTGCTTTCTAAGGAAAGTGTAACCACAGCAAAAATCGGAAAAAAAAATCATACTACTACGCACTCCACTTTCTAATCAATTATTTTGCACTTATGTCTATGCAAATGTGGTGCCTAAAGAAATAAATCAATTGAATGGGATGCCCCCTGACTGCCCCCACTCTAAGCCCGGTGGCGCCTCTAGCAACCTCTATTCGTATATATATTGGCCACAATGAACCAATTTGGAGGCAACACCTTTCGCCTGTATGAATTTTTGCGTTGTCAGCATTGGCGCCGCCAGTGTTGAAGCCAGTGAAGTGTTCGATTTTTTGCGTTTCTTTTTGGGTTTCTGCCTAGTTAACAGCTTTTTCCTCGTCTTGAGCGTTCACTTGATTTTTGCGCTGACAAAAAAGCACGCGCAATGTGCTTGAAAAGCGCAAAATTTCGTGAATATCGAATTTCAAAAGTGGGCAAATCAACAAAAAATCATACGGAAGTGGACAACATCGACTGTCAAATGCACTAACAGTAACACCCAAAAGGACGATTCGAATCGAAAATGATTGAATTAAGCTATTTTTTTCTATGTGTGAAGAAACTTATAATAGATTTTGAATATTTCTTGTGTGTATTTAATAGTTTTAAACACAAAAATGTTTATTTTATTTTATGCATTAACATATATTCATATTTAAAATATTATTTTTCCCATAAATATACAATATTTATTTAAATCTAAAACCATTCCCATTCATATATTCTATTTTTTATTTATTTTAAATTTTATTCATGCAAAAATTGATGTCCTGTAATGTAAATTTCTTTTTTGGAATATCCAAAATGAGTCAGCAGCATTTTGTGGCATTTGCATTAGCCACAGTTGTATAAGCCATGTCCAATATGCATGCACCAAAAAAGGTACATATATAGAATATATATAGAAACGAAGCCGAAATAAACTGCAAAATCATTCAATTTCAATTAAATGACAAACAGACAAAAATGTTTTGACGCCAAATCAACGAATTCGGAAATTTCATTTCGTGCTCTTTTGCTACGGTTTCATATTCACAATTTCATTACTCGCCTGCAAGCGAAATCTAAATTTCATATGTGTACTAGCATATATATATATATATGAAAAGGCAGCAAAAACAACAACATGAAAAGATCTGTAAACAAATTCATGTTTCATTCATTGAAAGATTCGTTCTGCTCTCGTCGTCTGGGCGAATGAATTTTCTTGACTTCTTTTGTTGGTCGCGTGTTTTTTCTGTTAGTGTAACCAGATGCAAACAAGAACTCATGTTGAACAATTTGAATAAGTACACATATAATGATTATTATTTGTTGTGTTTTTGTTGTTGTTGTTGTTGTTGTTGTTTTGCGCTCTTGACATCCAGACACACACGTCTGTGCTCAAACAATTTGATCTCTTTGCGTTTTGGCACGAACTGTAATTGAAAATATTTCATATCCAAACACAAAGTAACCCGAAAAAAGAAACAACCGACAAACAAACAAACAACAACGCGCTTGACACTTGAAACACTTGGTTTGGTTCGTGGCTTTGGGCTTTGGATAAACTCAAAAATATATATATATATGTTTTGGCTGTGGCAGCTTTCTTGTCCGGTTATGTTACGTTACGTGAAATTTCAAATGTCATAATTTTGACAGTTTGATAGTCATACACACAAACGCACACACATACACACACACACGCGCGGTGGGAAGCTGCAAGGCATTCGAGAGCCGTTTTGTTGTGAAGTGTTGTTGCCCAAGACTGTTACCAAAAAGTAGCCGACAAGCAAGCAAAGTGACAACTTTGGCATATTATGAGTAAGTGTGCACAGTGGGATAAAAAAATCATATAAATATTGATAAATTAAGCAATGGCTATTGATTATTGTACAACTTTCTTATGGCTATTGCTTATGACACTTACAAATATATATGATCCAGATATAGTTTTGGCGCGCTTTATTCTTTGAGACCACACATTGAACATGTGAAAAATTCAGCTCATGTCTTACAAGCTGTAATCAGTTTTTTCAGCTTTTCTCAGAAGCTGACCAAATTAGACATTCTCTCTCGGTTTCTAAGATTATTTCTTAGCCGCTTAAGGGTTTTTTGTTATATATCAAGTAACAAAAAAAAACTCAACTAAACAACAAAACAAAAACACACGACAAGTCTTTTACAGAACTTGCTATCCAACTGGTTACAAAGAAAAATAAAAGGGCCGCAAAAGTATTTTTTTTTTTGGGGCCTCGTCCGTCAGCTCGGCTGACATTGACGAAGTGGTTCTTCGAATGAAATTGTCATAATTTTTTCGGGTTTTCTACATGTCTTTTGATGCACACAAAGCGTTAATGTTGCCCACTTTGTCATACTTTGCGTTCGACTCAACAATTGAACAATTGATAAAAGCCAAAACTAACGGTGCATTTCATTTGAGCCATATTGCCACATAACACATCTGGACACATCTAAACAATTGTAACCGAAAGTTTATGACTCAGTTTCGTCGATTGCAATTGCCATTGAACTGCATTGGGCGTGTCCTAACCCGTTTTTGGCTTACCCACTTTGTGAACTATATGTTTGCTTAGTTTTCGAGACATATGCTTAGGCATTTTAGGATTTCTCATTGCTTCTGGAACACATATTGTTTTGACTTCAGTTTTGAGTGTGTTGAAATCAATTAGTTCTGCTTCTTAAGAAGTTTTCATAATAGTTTTGTTTACCAAATTAGTTCTAAAAGCCATTGTGTAGAGACTTGGTAAGAAATTCTTTTAAATAATAATATTTTGCGAATATATATATATAGGAATAAGGTATACTACTTTTAAATACTTCTAAAGCAGTTTAAACTTTACACTTTGTTGGAAAAATGTATTCCAGGACTTCAAAACTAGCTGTAAAATCGAACACAACTAAGAGAAATTGAATATTAAAACCATTTCTTTCATTCTTCATTTATTGTGCTCCGGCTTTACTGTTTTTCCTAAGCTTCAAGCTTTGATTTTAATGATTTTTTCATATTTTCTCAGGCCTGAAAACAAATGTTGGAAAAACGTTTAATTTTAATACATTTCATGTGGCAGACATTAGAGCTTTTGGGTATTGTTTGAGCCTTGATTTAATCCCATGCAGCACGTCACACATAAATTCCAATATTTATTTCAGCTGCAAAATACGTCGGCCCACAACTTCTATATCTATAAATTAGTTCATAAATATGTTCCCCCGTCTAATAGCAAGTTAAGCTCTGTTCAGCAAGCGCATTTACAGCTCCAGGGCCAAACAAACTGCTGCTGCTGCTGCTGCTGCAATGAACGATTCCATAAGCAATTATTATATCGATTTATGGCTGGAGCTCAAGCAAAGTTTGTCTTGGCCGAGATTATGTCAGATTTAGCCAGGCAGTACAGCGAAGTCAGAAGTCTCAGGGGTTGAGAAGTGTAGGAGCTGTTATGGGCTCAAGTTTCTAGCTTTGGCGCATTAAAAAAGCGCATTAAATTTAAATCTCCGCTTAATAAATACAAATTCTAGCAAAATAATAAAACAACATTTCCGCCTGGTTAAAAACAAATCGAAATATAAGCAACAGGTAAACCGAGAGGTGTAAATGGTGTAAAACTAAATGAAGGTAAGACCTAGCCTAGGTAATATACCAGCTCTTGTGTGTATGCGTGTGTGTGTGTTTGAGCGGGTTATAAAAACTGTCATGATTTACAGTTCGCACTTTTTACGATGCCGCTAAGTCCAGCAACAGGCTGAGGCAACTCTGTCGGTTCAGTTCTATCGGCCAAAAGAATTATATGGAATTTAAGTAAGCGAGAAATATATTTTAAGCATAGTTTTTTTAATGCCCTAAAGCCATTGAAAATGGTTTAAAAAAAGGTATAAAGGTTTTGTGCGAATGCATGTAAAAGGCAGTAGGAAGCATCTCCGATCGTATAAAGTATATATATACTCGATCAGCATCAACTGTGGAGTCGATATTGCTAAGACTGTCTGTTTGTTTGAATGAATGACTCGATCTCAGAGACTATATGAGCTAAAGACTTCAAAGTTGAAGTATAACTCCTCTACAGCATAATCAGAATAAGCTTGTTTAAAACAATCGATAACTTTTTAGAATATCGATATACACCTGATATCGATAACATTAATATCTTTCATTTTAAAAACTTCACACATGATTCAAAAACTATAGGCGAAATATTGTTTATCTATGAAAATGTTATCGAAATCGATAAAGAACCACCGAAGATATCGATGATTGAAGTTTACTCAAGCATGCAGAAGACAAGTGCAGGCAGTTTCTGTATGCTGTTTAAGTCGAGTGTAACTCCAAGGGTATCGCCTAGTCGCACTTATTCAACTAGACCTTTCCTACTCGTTTTTCACTCGGTTTATTCCTCCGCTTCTCATTATTTTTATGTGTAGATTTTATGTGGCAGCGTGCAAATGGTATTTAAAAAAAAACAGGCGGCCTAGTCCCTTCCCAATATTTTGTGGTAGCATTTAACAAGCTTCTTTTTTGTTGGATGTTTGTAATTAAAATCATTTATTGGCATTAAAATCATTCGTTTAAGCTTGATTTTTTTTTTTTTTGCGCCGCTCACTCACGTAAACCACATTAACCAAACCAAAAAAAAAAAGCCTAGACTGAAACTACAAGAAAACAATTTCCCAGCACCAGACAGAAACAGACATCATGTAACGTTTTTCACTTAAAATTCACACTTGATACACGAACAAACGCGAACATTTATCATTTCGCTTAGATCTCTCTCTCTTTCGGTTTCTCCCTCTGTGCGTTGTCGAGCCTTTTAGAGCACTACGAGGCCTAAAAGTGTCGCCTGTTGTTTGTTTGTTTGTTCGTTCGTTCGCTCGTTGTTGTTTGCCTCGTTTTTCGCATCTTTTGATTTATTCTCAAGTGCTTTGCTGTTGCTGTCGTTTTATTTCTTTGGCAACCTAAATATTGAGATAGTCATCTCTCTATCCCTATCTCTATCTCTGTATCTCTGCGGTCGGTCAGTGTCAACTGAAAGCGTTTTTTTTTCTTATTCCCTTGGCCTCTAACTACAACAACTACAACAACAACCGGCTTCATTAGAAGTGTCGTAAAAACGTAACAAGCCAGTGAACAAAAAAAAATAAAACTCTTTCTAGCGCTTAGCTTGTAATTGTGACTATGATCTTAGGAGAGCTTAGGCTTGGAAATTGCATTTAGTACGGCTTAAGTTTATACGAATACGTGCCTCGCATATAACTAATGGTTAAGAGGTTCTAACTTGCAGTTAAATTACAGTAATGTGAACGAAAAACATGTGGGAAGGGCCTGGAACCTTAACATGAACAAAATCTTGTCGAAACTGAACTGATTTAATTTTCAACTCATACTCATTTATTTGATAAATTTTTCAAATGACTTTGCAATCAAGCAAAAAATTTTGTAATTATTTCCTAATAGATATAACACTTTTCTACAAGCTTCAACTCATCTTGCAGGTTTTTGTCTACTGTTTAATATTCAAATATATTCATAGCAATTTTTCATTTGAGCCGCAAACATTTTGTGCCATTCACCTGATTTTGCAGAAGGCAACATCAATTTTGTTGTGGTACGCTCTAATTTGATGTTGTACAAAAAGTTTTGAACACAATATTAATTGCGGTCCATTAGCAGCATCACTCAATTTTAAACATATGCAACAGGCAACAGACTCGACGAAGATCTGCTGCAAAGCTGAGCAAAGAATAAATAAAATAGGAAACAAAAAGTGGAAACTATCTGGTAAACTCATACATCAATGCCGCTAAATCCACTTGTCAAGAGCAACAACAAACGTGAGAATCGTTCAACACAAAAATAGAGATAAAAACAAATGTATATATATATATATATATATAAACATGACAACAAAAACAAAACCTAAACGTTAAACAAGAAAATATTGTCAGGGCAACACTTTAGCCCCGTTGTTGCAGCAACGTACAGTTGTCCCTACTGTGTGTGTGTGTGTGTGTGCCCCACCTTGTGGACACCTGCAACATTTGGAGGGCAAGGTAAAGCAAAGCATTGAAAGAAAGACTTTTTCTCGTTGCTGTATGCTAAATACCATTCACAGTTTATTGATGACGACAACAGCTTCGAATACAATGTGATATATCTTTGACCCACACACACACACACACACAGACAACAACAGATGTGTGTGTGTGACAAAACAACACAAAGAATTTTAATCCCAAAATGATTGATAATCATTTGCACGCCAAATGGAAAAAGCTTTATCACGTTCCATTTTCCTTTAGCTAGGTGTAAAGACTATGCGGTATTATCAGCAATGTTTCGCGTCATCTTCTGCTGCTGCGGCTGCGACTGCGGCTGCGGCTGCTTCTTCTTGCCACAGCCAACGCCATCATCATCAGCATCATCATCATCAGATATCGCTTGGGCATTGTGCGCCTTGCTAATGTTTGCACTTAATTCAGGCAGACAATAGACAGGAAAGCAAACGTTGCTGAGCGCATTTTCATTTCAGCTTTTACCTCAAGTGCCATAAAACGAGTACGAGCGAGAGAGGGAGTGTGGGAGTGAGGGAGATGGTGAAAAATCTAAATTATGTCGTTTGCCGCAGCGTTTTGTTAGCTTAAACAGCAGCGATGCATTTCTTGAAAGAAATGTGTGTTGACTTTCTTTTCGCATACTTTGTTTCTTTAAGTGTACTATACTTTCCACCCACAGCTTGAACATTTGCCATATCATGTTGCACATTTGACTGCTAACCCCAATACCCCCAACCCCTCGTCTTTGTTCATTTCCCATTCAACATTTAGTTAAGCGCTTTTGCATCTTAAATATTCAAGCATTTGCATAGCCTGCAGCAGTCTCAGCAGCGCACAACATCATTATTTTTATCCATTTAGTCTTTTGTTTGTGTAGGTGACACCCTTTCTAACACACACACACACCAATACACGCACACACACAACTGCTCACACCTGTGTGCATTTCCATTTGTCGCTTGATGATGAGTTGAAAATTGTACAAAAGCTGATTTAAGTCATAATTTATCATGTGTTTCGGGTTTTTCCCGGGAGCTTAGGGATTAGTTGCATGCTCAATTTAACAACTGTTTATTTTTAACACGTCCGCATTGCGTATACGCCGCATGTGTCGCTGCCTAACACACACTTAAGGGCTAATGTTTTAATTTATTGACACTATCAAATGGCCTTTTGTTAAGGCTCTTTGTGTGTGCTGCCTACTTTCGACTACTGCATTGATTTGTGCCACAAAACTAAACCGGAGAGAAATATGCAACAAAAGCAAAGATACTACCCCCCCAACACACTTTCATGCTGTCTTTGCCACGCCCATCAAAAAACACGTTATTTCACTTTGTTCACTGCCTGCAAGCGTGAACTTTATGGTTACACCCAGCCGAAAACTTAAAAAAAAAATCTACACGAGAATCGCGCCTTGCTCTCGAGTTCTAGCGGTAAAACGATGAAATGGCCAAGAAGAAGAAGCAGCAGCAGCAGCAGCAGCTGCCTCGCCCACCCAACCAGGCCAAGCCAAAGAGCGAGCGAGGACCACCACATTGAATAACTTTTGCCACCACTTCAGCTTCCTTCGCCGTCTGCCGCCGCCGCTTGGTTCTGGTTTTTTTTTTATGGGTGCAGTGTTGGATTAAGAAATTACAAGAAAACGCGCCCCACGCATCCTAAATAAAGAATATTAAACACCGCAAAATTAAATTCAATTTTCAGTCAGCCACGACTCCGCCGTCCGTCTCAAAACGAAAGTTTTGACCCACTGTGCGAGGCGAACCAAAAGCAAAGTTTACGTACAAAAAAAGGGTCTTGTCGCCTAAATCGCCTCGGGTTTGAATTAAGACATAATAAAGCTGTCCCGGGCCCAAGCGTATCCAACAACAACAACCCCCCACTCTCTCCTGCTCACTGTCTTTTTTGGCCATCCGTCAAACGTTTCGGGGCCATCAGTTTACTTTTTTGTTTTCTGGGGCGTCAGCTTTTTGAGGCATCTTCTTAAAGTTCGAGCCAACACCTTTTGGGGCTTGATGCCTGACGAGCTACGTAACATGGCAGGCGATGCGTGCCACAGCGGATTATACGATATTTAAAATACCCTAACAATAGGGTATAACGAAAAACGTATCGCATATCGATAAGGATGAATCTTTCAATCAACTTTGTTGTTAGGAAAATTAGTTCTTGTGTTGAAAAATCTCAACAAATGTCAAAGGGTATCCTTTGGAGGTCATTTCGCACACACACACACACACATACTTATAGCCAGTGTTTCTGCAGTTTATATTCTGTACTTGCGGCTCATTGTCTTGGCTCTCAAGTGTGGTGTGGTTTGGTTTGGTGTGTGTGTGTTGTGTTTGACAAACGAGTGTCATTTATCAAAATGTGACACTATTTGTGCCAAGTCATGTGTTAACTGCACTTTATTTTATTGTTATATGTGCTGCCCGTGCCCCAAGGAATAACACACACACACCATACACACAAACTGGAGCTCCTTTCGCAAGTCAACTCAACTGAACTGAACTGAATTGAGAGCTGTCTGCCATTGGGTTTTTAAAGTGCTCTCATAAAATATATATCATAATTGAGGGTTATGCTTTTCTTATTTTATTTTACTTCTGCCCAAAAGTTTAGTAAACCAATTGACCCAGACACACTGAGCCATGCCTCATGCCTCAAGATTGCGATACGGCTAGTGTTAGTATGTGTGCGATTGCCCCATGGCGCACTTTTTGAAGAATTGCACGTTATTAATATGTGAATATATATTAAGAGTTTATATTATGGCAAGATTTGAATGAAATCCACGTGAGAATCGTTTCAACTTTGATAATACTATAAGAATATGAATATTTGCATAAGAATTAATAGATATATGCATACCTTTTCAATTAGTTTAAGAGGTATTTGTTTAAGAATATTAAATTAATTATTTTTTTATTTTTTTTTTTTCAGATATAAAACTACGGCATATAACTATGGGATGCTAACTGTCTAAGCAATAGACGCAAATATTTTGCAAAGCAAAGTTCTAAGCATTATATTCGACTTCACATTCCTTAAGTGCAGACAGAAAACATGAGCTACCTAATACTCTATTTATAAGTCTGCTGACAGATCATCACCCAAAGATCTACTGTTTAATGTTTTGAGTGAGTACAAATTTTCTATATATATCATATCATTCATATATCTTCTCAATAATATTTTTCCCGAGCATTCTAATGCATCAAGAGAAACTTTACTGTACCATAAAAAAAACACCATTCATAAGACTGCAAACAAAGTAAATAACTTTCATAAAAAAAAAGTTGTTCTTCTTTTTGGTTATTTTTTCGTTGCTTCTTTCGTTATTTTTTTTTGGGCGTTAACTGCATTTAGTGCCAATAATATAAATATTATGATTATGCTCTACCCAAAAAAAACATGGGCGCAGTTATATATTTTGCGCGTTCCAGCCTAAAAATGTTGTTCCCTTGGGTGTGTATGTGTGTGTGTTTGTAGTTTTTATGGTTACCAACTTGAATAACGAAAAGTAATTTCTTGCACGACATTAATTTCTTTTAAATTACGCATAATTGAAGTACGCTCCACTCGAACTTGATCGATGATCGAAGAGTCAAATGCTGAAGTTTTTCGGACCTGTTGCTCCTTTTTGCTTTTGATCGAAACTTGTTTTCTTTTTCTCTTCACTTGATGAAATTACTATAAGTACAAAAAAAAAGAAGAAAAATGACTGCTGTTGCCATAATTATTTAATATCTTTTTGATTTTCGGCGTTGGTGTTGTTTGGCTTTGATGGCTTCTTTCCATATGCGGAAGAGTTCGGGGGCATTCTTTCTCTCCCCTTTTCTACCTGACTGCCAGCGGCATTGACATTCGAATTAGACACCTGACAATAGTCTCAAAACAACTCGATAACTGTCAACTCTTTCTCCCCTTCCCCCACTCCCACCCCCTCTATAGCATGCCTTGATCATCGTTTGCGAAGCCTTGAGTTTGACTTTATTATTATTATTATTATTGTTGCAGTATTTGAAATTTGATTTCATTTGTCGCTGTTCGTGGGCATTTAAGCTGATCTCGAACTCTTTATAGTTATACTCTTGCACAGGGTTGTTCTATACTTCCACTTAATCAGTAACATTTCCATATTTATTATCAGCTTTCGGATTTCACAGAAGTATCCGTCTTGAAGTGGAAAAGGGAAAAAATCTACGAAAATATTATTATAAATGTTAAAGTTTCTTTCACGCAAAATCTTTTGAATGAATTAAATTGAAACCCAAACATACTATAGCTTAGATATCAGAATAACACATAGGCTATAATTCCAAGCACATAGTAATATACGAAAGATATGTATGAAAGATATATGTATCTAAGAGTTGAATGATTCAAGTTAAACTTTAAGTCTAAGCGTATTTAATATTCGCCACACGAAAATTCAATCTCAAATATTTTTTCTCGTCTGCTTCTTCTTGTGCGTTTGTAATTTCATATCATAGACATTGTTTTTGTTGTTGTTGTATTATTATTTTTTGGGGTATTTAGTTTTATTTGTGGTGGTTTGCCTTTGTTAATACCCCGCTAAGAGGATTTTTTCTTACATCAGTTTAGTGTCACATTAGCGCTGTTGTGAAGTGCGACATCGACAAGCCCAAAGAAAAGACTGGGCCACATAACCGATCTATGACACACATACAAACACATATACGTGTCTGTGTATTTGGTTTCTCTGGGGGCAGATAGATGAAATCAGTTCGAAACAGTTTGTATCCGATCAAATCAGTCAACTGTCACATTGTTGATTACGCATCAAACCTATACATGTTAACACGAGTACGTGTGTGTGTGTGTGGCTATAAAATATATAACTTCATCTCTGATCGGAGAGAGAGCATTCGTACTGCCTGCAGCGTTAAATGCACGTCGCGTCCGTCCCGTCCGCAAGCACATAAAATGTTTCAGCAGAAAAGCAAACTTATGAATTTCATTTCTTCATTCTTACCTTTTTCAATTCGCCCAGTTTTGAGGTTTTTTATGGCATTGCGATTGCTATCAGTGCGTTTTTTTTTGCTCGTTTCATTGCATGAATCATAAAGTCATAAAATGGTATTCAAAAAACTCGCTTGTTGTTCTTTTTTTCTCGAAATGTTTAAGCTTCTGCCTGTCTGTCTCCTGAACAATCAAAAGTATCTCAAATCTTTCGTTTAAAGATGAACTTAATGAAAATGAATATGCCTAATCGAAGACTTGAACGTAAGTGCTTGGATTGCCAACTTGATTGCAGCGGCTATAAAAATGCTTAACATAATTGAAAATGCCAATGAATGTCTACGTATTTAAACAAGTTATGCTACAGAGTAATAAGAATCGGAGTGAAGTTTGTATTCAGGCCCAATATGCTTCGTCTTTGGTGTCAAACATGTAAAGAAAGTATGGAAACTAACGAATATTTAAAGAGTTAAAACAAGTTGCAGCATAGTAAAGACATTACTAAGTACTTTTGCAAGATTGGTTAGAGCGAGAGACTCCTCCTTAACTGTAATATGGCTTAAGGATGTGCAGCATCTCAGAAACGAAAGAGAAACTCTTGCGGCAAACGAGCTGGGCAAGGAAACCAAGACTCAGGTAAGCCAAATGTCTCTAGGTATATGTATTTGGGTCTAGGGCAAGAGCTATAGGGGTAGACGGGGGAAGAAGAGACCTCTCATGTCGCATCCTCCCTAATATTAATAATATAATACAGTCCAACGTCCATAAAGCGAATCTCAAGGGGATAACAAAAAGTTAGTTATAGAGAAAGTTTTAATGTTCTGGAAATGAATTCGTTATAAAGAAATCTGCGTTATACAGAAGTTCGCTATAGAGAAGTTCGACTATAATAAATACTATCGTAAATATGTATAATATATAATATCAATAATATATAATATCAATAATATATAATATATATAACATATAATATCAATCAATCAATATAATATAATATCAAAATCATTTTAGTGCAACTTAAGGTTGTATTTTAGTTAGTCCTGGCGCTATAAGAAAATAAATATAAATATATATATACATATATGCGGAGAACACACAGAAAAGAGCCAAATGTTGTGATAAGTTTAAGGTTATGGTAGTTAGTGAGCTGTGGATATGGCCACAAAGGCAAAGTATGCCAAGCAGCAACGGCAACAAAAACAAAAATGATTTATCATAATGGTAGTCTGGCTGCTTGTGGCTCCCAGCGGCGTTGCCTTAAATGGGGCGATAACAGCAACAACAACAACAACAATGATGCGACGACGCGACGCGACATCCTCAAAACTCGAGTTGGACCAAAATGTCAACTCTTCATATAAAAATTAACAAAATATAAATTAAAAACGAAACAGAAATATTCGTTTTTTTTTTAGGGA
The DNA here is from genome assembly GCA_035044485.1 of Scaptomyza reducta. Classification (NCBI taxonomy): domain Eukaryota; kingdom Metazoa; phylum Arthropoda; class Insecta; order Diptera; family Drosophilidae; genus Scaptomyza; species Scaptomyza reducta. The sequence goes on along the minus strand of JAWNNV010001115.1, from coordinate 31,183 downwards.
TACGTTTTTCTTTTTTGTTGTTTTTACTTTTAGTGCCTTGGCAATTTATGTGACTTTGAGTTGCCTTTTTGTTTTTGTTTCTGGCATTGGTATCGAGTTACGCCTGCGCCACACATTGTTGCGTTTGTTGTTGTTGTTGTTGTTGAGTTTTGTGGCAACAAAAACTCAAAATTATGAATTGCCCTGACCGAAAAGCTTATCGAAACGGATGCATCGCTGCGTTTAAGTTCTTATTTTCGTCTTCTGTTTCGTTTCTTCTGTTATTATCTATAGCAACGCATTTTTATCTAATGGCTGCAGCTTCTTTTCATTGATTACACACACATGCACACACATACTAAATTGCCGCACAGCAGGCATTGGCATTTGTATCTGTGGAGTCAGATTTCAATACGCCTGACTTATGACATGCAGCAACGTCGATATCTGGCTTCGTTTCGGCAGTTTCTGTTCAGTTCAGTTCAGTTCAGTTTGGTTTGGTTCTGTTCAACTCTGCCTCTGATAGCTTCATAAGCCATAAATGATAAGACTAAATGCGAAGCGCTAATTGCCAACCAACAACAATGCCTTGTGAGGCGCCGTTCAACGTCTCGAGGAGGGGAACTTTGACAGTTTTTCCAGGTGAACGGACGGACGGACGGACGGGGGGAACTGGGATTGGCGCTATCAGCTGCTTGTTATCGCCAGACAAATGCATTTTGCAAATTATTAACATACTCTCGTGTGTGTATGCATACATATGTGCGGCACTGTGGCTAGCCAGAAAACAAGCCAGCAGTGGCAAACTATAGCTGCTGTGTAGATACATTTGTATCTGACGCCAGTTTGCTCTGCCTGCCTGCCCCGTTATCTCTCTCTCTCTCTAGGTATGTGGCTGTGTTTTGTGGCAACAACAACGGCAACGGCAACGGCAGCTAATTGATGTCAGTGCACAAAACTTGATTTATTTCTATTAATAAAAGCACCCAAATGCAATCATTTTGCATGAACACACACACACACACACGCACACAAACAAACACTATGTTCGATTAAACCCAGTGAGAAATTCGCTTTAAAATATATTTAAACATATGTTTTATATATAGAACAAAACAGTTTTAAACAAAAGTAGCTTGAGATTGCGTTTTTGTGTTGCTTAAAAATATATAATATTAATATAAAGTAAATATGTCGTATTTTAATTCATATTAAAACTTTATCTCCTAAGAAACTTATACATTCTCCGCTTTGGTTTGTCTAACAAATTGTGCTGAACTTCAGAAAATGCATATATAAAGTTGACTATATAATTCTTACAGCTTTAAGCTCTATATATTATTAAAATAATATCCAAAAACTTTTTAAATTTTTTTTTTCTTCCTTAAAGAAAATTATTATAAAGTTTCTAACATTTATTGGTTGATTAATCTAAATTAGATAAGGCATATTTAATGTGTATTATAGAATTCTTACAGCTTTAAGCTGTATAGATTATTATAATACTATCCAAACATTTATACAATTTTTTTTTTCTTTTTCCTAAAATCTGTAAAAAGTTCATAACGTTTTTTGGTTGATTAACCAAAATGATGAGCCAAGAAATCGTTAAAAATAATACCAGAGATTTATTATATAATATTGAACAAATTACTTACACACAAAACCCTCGAATTTCCACAAAATTTTCTACTGGGCTTTTTTTGGTTGCAATAAATTGCCACCAAAACGGCAGCCACCGAAATTGACCAAAAAAATGCTGACAAACAGCAATAATATGCAAGCTCTTGCAGTTGTTTTTGGGCTCTTGTTGTTGCCGATAAAAATCGCGTAAAAATTTAGTTGCATAAATTGTAACACCGATTTTAATCGACGCCATGTCTGTCGCTGGCTTAGACAACTCATTGAGCGGCTAAGCTCCGATTTTTCTCTTTCTTTCTCAGCTTTTTCCAACAACTAATATTCGCCTTTATGAAAATCGAAAACGAAATCAACGTCGATACATCGACATCGACATCGATCGACACTTTACGTGGCAACATTTTTTTGCGCTTGTAATTACGGCCGGCAGCAGTTCCGGTGTGTTTGCTGTTGTTGTTGTTGTGGTTGCTTGTTGCTTGTTATGCACTCTATAATTTTATATTAGGCTCGTAAATTATTGATATGTCAAATCAAATTCTGAGCATGTTTTTCTCTGTTGCTGCTGCTGCCTGGCACACAAATCGAAATTTATGGCTTGCAATTTGTGTTGGCTGCAAACGAGAATTGCTTTAACAAAAAGTAACGAAAAAGCATTTTGATTCCACAGCCAAACAAAATATATAATAAGCAAAGTTATATGGCAATTGATTTGATATGATTTTTAAATAATCAGCAGATTTTTTGTAGGCAAACAAAAAATATTTTAAAAATTATTATATATTTTATTTATTTATTGCAAGTATTTAAGGGAGATTAAAACTGTTTAAATAAATATGCCATTGCAATTCGATTGTGCTCCTTCATAACTCCTTCAAAAACATATGCACTGAATTCTTTATATATATATATATTTTTTTTGAACATTTGCAACAAATATTCCAATTATAAACCTTTTCGAATTCTGTTGTGTTCCTTTCAAAACTTATCGAACCCATCTTGAATGTACAAATATGTTCACAAAGACAATACGTTTCTACTTTGCTTTACAAGCCGCCAGCCACCCTTGCAAGCCCACTCCCTCTCCCCCCTGCACAGCTTGTTCACTCTGGAAGTATGCGAATTAGGTACCTGGCTGCATTTTGGCAAAGTTACCTCATGTTTTTTGGGGCTTTGGCGCGCTTTTATTTTCGTTTTTGACATAACTGGAGCGGGTTTGGGTTCGGGTTCGGGTTCGGGTTCGTTAGTAAGTAGTAGTAGTTGGTGGTGCTGGGGCTCATATGTGGTCAAGAGCTGGATGGAGCTTGAAGCTTAAGTTGGCAACCTGATTTTGGCCACAAATGTCTAGCTTGTTGTCTAACAAAATGCTCAAATGCTTGTCTTGGCCATTTGCATTTCGATCTTTTGGTAAATGGCCAACAAGCAGCCAGCCAGCCAGCCAGCCAGCCAGCTAGCAATTGCAACAAATGTAAAAACGAAAAGCAAACAAACCAATGGTAATAAAAGTTTTGTATCGCAAAATTACAAGCAGAGAGCCGAAACCGAGTCTAAAGTCTGTGTCCTGGCTTTTTGGGGGATTTTTGTTGGGTGTTGGGTTTTTAATGTGGGATGGGAGTGGGGGAGGGAGGCTCTGTTGTTGTTGCTGTTGCATGTCCGCCGTTTTGTTGCACATACATGTGCATACATATTCGACTTTCACTTTTCGTAATGGCCAAATGGCCATTTGGGCGCATTTTTCGGATCATTTTGCCTGACTACGCTTTAAATTTATGTTGATTGCTCGAGTTTGTTTTTGTTGTTTCTCTCGGCCCAATGTTGTTAAATTGTTTTCCGCTCAAATGACATGCATTTGACAAATGATTAGGCCTTCTTGATCTCGGCGGCGCACACAAAGTTGCAACCTCAAAATATTAAATACAAAACATTGCGCGTACCGGAAGCCATATCAAACTTTGTAAGCATATTAAATGTGAATATTTGTTATGTGATATGTCAGCAACTTAACATTAAACGAGTTGGCAAACAATTGATATAAGATATATGCATACCCAACAATGTATTTCTACCTTCTCACTTCAGTAACTGCCTCGTTTTACTCCTCTACATGCTGTTTGTTGGCGTTGTCCTAACGCCAATCACCCAATATCTTTGAAAACTTTAGCCTATATGTTAGTCTGATGTATAATATATATTAGTGAAAAGTTTCAGTCAAATATATTCAGCGAAAGAGTAACAAACATACAAACTCTTGCAGATATAATAGTATTAATAGGATATTCGATTTTCAGATTCACAACATAAATCAAAAATACATAAATAATTTTCTAGAAATGTCATTTCATCTTTTGACTCATCTTATCACAGAATCACAATATATATCTAATACTATTCCCAACTTATATAATCTCTTCATAACTCTGAGCATGAAACTTTTTGATTCTGCTACTTTGTTGCCATAAAATCTGTGGCTCTCAACATTGTTGAGCCCATTTCTTTCGCCGAACCAATAAAATATGAAGAAATACAGCCCGCCAAAGCAAAAATCTCGGACAATGTCAATACCAAATAAATACTAATAAAGTTTGGGTCAAGAGAGTCAGAATCGGAGTCCCTTGCTTCGTTTGTTGTACTACATAAATTTCAATATTTATGGGCAGCAGCAGCAGCAAAAACGAGGCGAATGCTACCGAAAGGACTCAGAGAGAAGAATCAAAGAGCTACCATCTCTTATGTGTGCCCTTTTTTTTCGGTGGTAGGCGTAACCCAAATAGAGGCATGCCGCGTAGCAGCATGTGGCATGCGGCATGCGCCGGTTACTCTTTTTAGATATTTCGCCCAGCAAAAATATACGACTTTCAATTCTGTGTAACTAACGGCCGTTGAGGGACAACTCGCGCTTGCCTCAAAATGTGTGGCATATGGCTTGCACTACATGGAAAACTGGGTTCTCTCCCTCTCTCTCTCTGTCTCTTTATGCGGCACATCATAAATCGCAGCGACATAAATTCAACGTAGTTTTGACATTGTTGCCGCTTTCCTCTACCTGTGCCCACAACAAAAAGAAAAAGAAAATCCACCTGATATGAAATTTGTTGTTGCTGCTAGTTTTTCGCACGCTAATCTCTGTAAACAAATCACTAGAGTCCGAACGAACGAACGAATGGGCGGGTGCTGTGGGCGTGTTGGTGCGATGTCCTTGGGGACATGTTGTTGTTTTAATTGCTGCCAGACGTCGAGCAATTTATGAGCATCAATAAAGTGTCAACTTTTTGTTTTGACTGCAAAACGACGAAGAACATACACATGAAGAAGTTGAAGCAAATAAAAACGCTTGGCTTCTGTTGGTTCGGGCTGTAAATCATCCGCCGCGTGACTTTCCTGGAAACTAGTCGGAGCAACGCGGTACGCGGTACTAGTAGTTACTACTACGGATATTCTCTACTGGATCAGGCCGAACTGCAGATGCTTAACTTGCCACAGACATGCAAGCTTATTCGTTTGGATTTCTGCTAGCCAAGCGGATAGAATTTTTGCTTACTTTTCTGTTCGGTTCTGTTTGTTTGTTTGTTGTTGTTGTTGATTTTTGTTTGGTTTTTGCATTTCAATTGAAGCAAGTAATTAATGTATCGCATATCTCTAGAATTTTAATTGCCAAGTCAATGCACTCCACAGATGCATCACTCATTTCAATAAAAATAGCACTGTACAACAAACTAGGAGTAAAAGATTTAAACAGTGTAAATTCTATGGAATATGAACATTATTGTAGTAAAAATATAGAAAAGAAGAAAATTTAACACCATAAATTATGAAGTCAAAATATGGAAACATTTTTCTTAGAATTTCGTGAAATAAACAAGTCAAAATATAATAAAAAGAAAAATATTTATATAAAAAAAAGAAATCAATTGAATAAATATGCAATTTAAGGCAATTAAAGTAGGTTTTATTATAAAATTAAATTTTATTTTATTTTACGTATTTAAAAAAATCGAAAGCTTTTGGTCATGAAGTTTCTCAGTCAATTTGTCCAATTTTTTTTTTTTTTTTTTTTGTTAATATTCTAAGATTATATTTTCTGTCTACATTGACAATTACACACACAGCTGGAGTTGAGGTTACTTGGGGTCAGCAAACAGCAACAACAACTGTTCAAGCTGTTATTATATAAGAAGAACTTGCTTCATGGTGTAATAGTTGTAATAGTTGTAATAGGCGCGCGTGTGGCCCCGTCACGTAAAGTTAAGCCTCAAAATGGCAGCTGGCAAAGCAGCAACAGCAGCGAACAATTAAAATCCGAAAGGGTTCTCGCTCCTATTCAATAGATATATATATATATATATATGTATATGTATATATAGAGTAAAACATTTTTTCGTGGTAATCTAACACAGAAACCACAAGCAACATGCGGCAAGGGACAGCAGCCGCTGACCAAAATCCTCATCATGAAACACTGCCAACGAGCGTTGCGAATGTCCAATGCTTATTCTATGCCATATTTCCAACAACTGGCAAATAAAAAACAACAACAACAACAACAACAACAGGAACAACAAATGCTAGTAGTGTCTGCTGCTGTTGCTGTGTTGCACGTGATGATTGCATCATTGTGTCAGCTTCAGTACGTTGCCCCACAACGCTCTCTTGTCACATAGAAATGGAACGGAAAATAAAAATGACACAAAATTCTCGGCATTTGCTGCATTAAAAACTTTTGCATGCTGTCGACAGATGTTTGTTTTGGCAAAAACAAGAACAAATCAAATGGTATGTGCCACAAATATGCTGTTTACCCAAACTTGTGGTCGACTGAGCTAAGCATTTGACACTTGCGCTTTGAGGATATTCCAAAACCAAATGCTATCATTTAAGAGTGTGGCTGCACGAATGGGGAATAGATTGGATTAAGTTTGTTCTTGTGCTATGAATGTTAAGGCATGATGGAGATGGTAACGAATGTTGCAAGTTAGAAACGAGTAAACAAATAATTCAATTCTTAAGAAGGTTGCACAAGAAAGTTAATATGAAAAACGATTCTATTTAGTTAAAAATGTACAAAATTTATTTATATTATTTAATGCTATAGATACGTTAAATGTTTATTATAAATGTACAACATTTATTTATAATATTATTGATTATTATTTAATGCAATAGATACGTTAAATGTTTAATATAAATGTACACAATTTATTTATAATATTATCGATTATTATTTAATGCAATAGATACGTTAAATGTTTATTAAGTTCCATAAGTTTATTGTCTCCCCCACAATATTTCGCTCTACTTCTCAACGGCTCGACTACTTTCTGTGTTGCTCTGATTCTATTCATTTGGGAACTCTTAATATTCTGGCGGCACCTTAGTTTTCCATTCATTGCCGCCTTGCTGTCTAGTCTACGTTCGTTATTGGGCCATGAGTCATATACTAGAGACCAGGCTTCTGAATGCCTCATGCTCAAACTAACGAGAGTTCTTTTTTAAATGCTGACCGATATCCGCTTTATTGTTATACAAAAATTATGACAGATTTTGCATAACAATAATAAAAAAAAAGATGTAAAATAATATTAAAAACGCATAATAAAAACCGAAAGAAGACCAAACTGAAACGAGCCAAAACGAACCTCTGGCCTCTGGTCATAAACTGAGCGACTTTCATATCGCTTTGGGTATTTTTTTCCGGAGACAAAGCCAAGGCTTTAAAACGACGCGGTTCGGCTCGGAACCAAATGCAATGTTGTTGTGCACAACAAAAGGAAGAAGTTTCGTTATTTTTTTTCATCTTTTGCTTCATAATTTATGGCAAATGCGCGCATTAAACTTCATTAGATCGAAATTTAAGGCCAAAGCGTTACGTTGATGCGACCATTAAAATGGGAACACAAAAGTCAAACGCGGCAACGCTTTTGGGGCATCGTTGCTCATTGAATGTTATTGAGTAGGGTATAGGGATTGGGTAGTGTTTGCTGCAGGTAAGGAATAAACTATCTTCATATACTTCGATACTTGATGAGTAAGGAAATTTGGATTTTAAGTGTACAACAATATTCCTACTTGACTTTTGGTATGTTTAAATGATTCAAGTTTATCCTCATAATGTCCCTCAAACTGTTTGAGCTTCTCCACAGAGTATCTGCCAGTCAATCGCTTGTTTTTACTTGTTTTTTTTGGTTTGCAATTAGTTCGTAAGAAGTTCAACCGCGAACCAAAAACTGGACTACAAATTCATTGAAGATGAAGCTGAAGCTGATGCTGATGTTGCCGAAGATGTTGAAGCTGTGGCGGCCCAATACGTAGAAATATCATCACATAAATTTATTTTTAAAGAAAATGCCGAAAGAAATGCACCACCAACTGCGTCATTGTTGGCGGTTGCATTTGTCAAATGTGTGGCAGTGGCAAATGTGGCAGTGGCAGTGGCAACTTGCACACAGCGTGTGTGCTCCAACCACTCTCTCTCTCTCACTCTTTTCTCCCCCCCCCTCTTATATATTTTTAGTAGTTTATGTGCTGCAACACCCACCCAAAGAGAGTGGGAACCCACCTCCCCAGCCCCCCTCTTTCTCTGTTCCTTTTCTGATTTCCTTTCCAGCCCATGTGTAAACATTTGGTGCGCAGCAAACTAATTTTGTAGCTATTGCTGCTGTTGCTGCTGCGTGAGCCTTGAAGCAAGTGTAAACTTAATAATGAACATCATCGTTATGCTGTTCGTAATCATAATAATCATCAATTTTCATCATCGTAGGCGCTCTTCAGATTGTTTTTGATGAAAGTGTCATAAATTTCAATGCCATATGCAAAGTGCAACTTCAGCTGCGGCAAGAAACTAGAGATATGCTTGCAGGAATCCCATTCAATAAATCTTGAAGTACAGCATTCATTTCTCACTGTGTAGCTTGCCAAACATATGTTGGGTGTTAGTTCGTCCGAGGGGGGGAAATAGTCCACTTCAAAGAAGAGGTGGCAACACGTTGATGTCTGCCACGTTGCGTACAATTTTTCACGCTACCTAAACACGCGCTCAACACACACTCATACACTCACACACTCAGTCATTCAGTCGACCTTGACCAATTGCTCGGCGTGAAGCGCACCATAAATATTCAATTGACTACAAAATATTATTTGGAAAAGTTATTTTTTCGGGGATTTTCAGAGAGGGTGAGAGTGGAAGAAAGATAAACTACGGCAACTTGCCTCCTGGGCAGCGTGTGTCGCGACGCGTAAATGAGCCTAGAAGTAGAAGTTCAGGTAAATCTTGGTTTTAAGCAAATTTGTCATGCTCGAGTCGAACTGACGTTTTGACTTAGCCGGAAAGGCTGCAGCGTGGCCAAGGATAGAGCATTCAATGGGTCATAAATCTGGCAATGGCGCGTGCCCTTTTCTAATATCCTCTTGAATATACATATATATATAGAAGTACCTGTTGCAAGTGCAGCAAAGTGTAACAAGTGTAAAACTAGCAGCCATTTTGCAAACGAATCTCGCCGTTTCGGGCTTCAAAGCGCTGGCAACAAATCAAGTGGAGCCAACCTTGGAAGCTGCTGGCTGGGATAAGAGCCAAGCCATTGGCTTCAGCGCGTAAATTGTGGCAGACACTTAAGAGCCGAGACAAGATTAAATGTTGAATTACGTTAAGGCCAAAACTCAGATAAGCCAGACCCAGAAAGATGCTGGTCCACAGTTAACAATCCTTCGTTTTCGGTATCTCCATTTCGCAACAAACGAAAGGAGTGGCTGACTCTGTCGTTCTGTGTCCGTTTCGGTGTATCCGTGTTCGGGGCCAAGGTGATAATGATAAGGAAATGAAATCGAGTTAAGTTTCGCGACCAACACAATCTACTAAATGAGACGGAGAGGGCGACGGCGGCGGAGAATGGCAATGGCAATGGGAATGGGAATGCAAATGCCAACGAGAATGAGAATGAGTTCACTATCTGAATGTGTATAAAGTATGGTAACTGATGCGTATTATAAATTATCAATGCACAGTGGTGCAAAGTGCATTATCATATGCGATTCTAGCAACTCAAACTATACCAAACAACTATTGAACCATTCATTAATATTCCCTATAATCAATATTTTACTTATCACAAGGTCCAAACACATTTCTTATATTGCCCCACTGTCTCTCTCTCTCTCTCTCTCTGTCTGTATAAAGATAAATTTTTACACCCTGAACCTATTGAAAATGGTTAAAAAGGGTATAATGGTTTTGTGCAAAAGTATGTAACAGGCAGAAGGAAGCATCTCCGACCCCATAAAGTATATATATTCTTGATCAGCATCAACAGCCGGGTCGATATAGCCATGTCCGTCGATCTCAGAGACTATAAGAGCTAGAGACTCCAGATTTGGTACATAAGCTCGCCTAATATCTAAGTTTGTTTATGTAGTATTGAAATTAAGACAGTATGCACTATACGCGTATACATACACACAATCACACATACTTGCAAGCACTGACTGTATGCGTTAAGTATAGGGTGCAGGGTATCGTCTAGTCGGGCTTTCTCGACTAGAGCCTTCTTACTTGTTATATTCTATCCCACGTGCAAGACACTTGAGACATACTCAATAATCTGCCTGTGTCTGTGTTGTCTGTCTGTGTGTTGGTGTTGACTAGCTTGACCCCGGCAAACTGACTGATAAGCGTAATTGATTTTTGCAATTATTTTTAGCATAGCTCAAAACATGCGCTTTGAAAATGTGTCAAATGGCCACACTGGCAACAACAACAACAACAGCAACGACCTCATAATTTTTATGATTAGTGGCGAATGCTTGTTAGTGGGCAGCAGCAGCTAGCAAACGAGTTGTTGTTGCTGATGACGACGACGACGGCAACAACATCAGCAGCGGCGCATCAGCAACACGTACGCACACTTCTCACACAAGCCTCATCAGTTGATGCATACTGTGGGGCAAGAGGCAAGGCTTTAGTTGTTGCAAAAAGGACCGCCGCCGCCGCCGACGTTTCGTGATAAATTGCAATGATAGCAAAAGTACTTGGGCTCTCTGTTGCTGTTGCTGTTGCCGAAACAGAATAAAACGAAACATTTTGGCAGACGTGTCCACCAAGCCGCCGCGGCCGCCGCGGCAGCAACACAAAAATTAACCGCTGGCTAAAGCGTTCGATTGGGAAGGGAGGAGTTCTGCGGGGTTGGGCAAAACGCTTCGTGTTGCATGTAAGCCAGTCAGTCAGAGCCAAAAGAAACAAAAACCAAAAAGATGATATATCCAAAAATTCCATATAATGACTGCCAGGCAACAACACTAACAACAACTGTTGCTGGTCAGCAACAGCAGCAATAACGGCAAGTAAGCAACGCGCATTAGAAGAGAATAAAATGGAAAAATATATATATATAGTTAGGAAAAATAGCCAACTAGCCCAGACATGGGAACTATTTTCACGCTCAGTTGCAATCTGTCAATGCCGTTCGCCACACTGCAGCAACATCCACAACAACAACAACAGCAACAACAATAGCAAGAGCAACGCGCACGACACCTTTTTGTTGGCCATGTTGTTGCTGTGCAGAGAGTTTGAAGTTGCAACGCCCCGGCACGCTGGCCAGACAGAGAGAGAGAGAGAGGAGAGTGGAGAGTGAGAGTGGAGAGAGAAGCGATGCGATGCGCGCTGATATATCAAAGCCGAACCATCATCATCTTATTAAAGAGTGCCAACTTAATTTGCTTGGCCATGTTGCTAGACAAGTTGTTGTTGCCGGGGTGTTGCTGATGCTGTTCTGCCGTTGCCGTTGCCCGTTTGTTGTTGTTGTTGCTGTTGCTGTTACCTTAGCTGTTTGTTAGATTGCTGTGCTGGTCTAGGTGTTGCTGTGGGGCGTAACTCTTAACAGTTAGAAACGAGTAAAACGGGCCAGCTTCTTTGGCACCGAACATTTTAATATGCTTTAGATGAGAAATAGCAAAAACTATATACACCAAGGCAATTTCAATATGGTAATTTTTATAAATATATTTAAACCAGAAAAAAATATGAATAATAACACGAACAGAAATAGTTACTACATTCAATTAATATATAAAAAAAAACTCAAGAAAAAAATATTCCCAACGGTTCCAAAATATTTCATAACTATAGAATGCTTTATATGAATAATAACAAGAACAGAAAAAGTTTCTGCAATTAATATATAAAAAAATCGAACAAAAAATATTCCAAACGGTTCCAAAATATTGAATAGCTATTGCTTTCAGTTCATTTGTGCGTTTGCCCAAAAAGCAATCCGAAACTCTAAGCCGAACTTATGCAATAACTCGAACTTGAGCTCCATTTTGTTGTTGTTGTTGTTGGGTTCACTCAACACCTTTTGGGCTATAATTAATAGATTAACATCGACAACATTTTAAATTCGCATTAAATTTTGCCTGCGCGCCAAATTGCAGTGCCAAAGTGGAAAAACAAAACCAAAAAATATAAGCAGCAAACATTTTTCTAGACAAAATATTCTTTTGACTGCTGTTCTTTGCTTTGGTCACATACGCGGAAGTGATTTTTCCACTTCAATGACGTTGCAACGTCTGTTGTTGTTGTTGGTGCAACAAGTTGCAGGTTACGTTTTGGGGGTGTCTGTTGCTCGCTCACGTGCTTCAAACCAAAGAGATGCACACAAAAAAAAAATCATAAAAAATAAAACTTGGTATTCGATAGTTCCATAGCCTTTTTTTCCTTCTTCTTCTTTGCTGACGGACAAGATCAATGTTAGAGTTGTTAGTGTTGCTGTTGCTGTTGTTGCTGGTTAGTTAGTCAGTGGGTTTTGATTACAACAAAAGAGATGTGTTGTGGCTGCAACGCCCTTGGAACGAATTCCACTTCGTTTTGGCCATTTATGTGTGAAATTTTCAACGGCTTCAACGGCTTATTGAGCATTATTGATAATAGAAATATTTGATGGTTCAAGCTGCGTGCAATTGCAACAAGTTTTCAATTTATGTTTCATTAGTTTATTTACTTAAAATTTAAATATTCAATACACATATTTAGCTGCGATATTTATCTTGGATTTTTCGCTTAGTCATACACAATTATATATATAGTATAGTATAGTATATGATCAGTTCATTATACCTTTTGTTCAGCTCCAAGCACCTGTCAACTGCTCTCCCCTCTCGCCCCCCGCCAAGTTGAGAGCTTTACGCACGAGCTGTCTCCAGCTCAATATTTGTACAAGAAATTAACGTGATTGGGCTCATTAAGCATACGCCTTATTTACACAAAGCTCATCATGAAAGGAAAGACAAAAACGTCTCGTGTTTAATAAGCAAATATTAACACCTTGCAAAAAAAAAAAGCTAAGGCAACAAAAAATATATGAAGAGAAGTGCAGTAAAAAAAACACAACACAAAGCAATCAGCAAAGAAAACAGTGACTGATGGGCTGCGTTCCGTTGTGATGATGAGTTGGGTAAATATAATTTTTCAAGATCAATGTTTATTTACACAAAGCGTAGGCCAAAAATGCATCATCGGAGACGGAGACGGAGACAAAGATCGGCAGCAGCAGCAGCAGCAGCACGGAAACCTTCAAAAAATAAACAATGCTGCAAAGCTTTTGGACACGCAATTGCAATTAATGGTAAGAAGTAACCAAAAACACCCAATGCTCGATGCCACGCAAACGACGTCAAGTGTGCACACACACACACACACACATGCTTACGTGCAACATGCATCCATGTGAAGTGGCAAGTTGGAAGTCTACACAATGTTGATGTTGATGATGATGATGCCACAGTCTTAGGTGATGGAGTTTTTCCATTTCAAGTGCGAGGCAGCAGCCACGAGAAAATTAAGACGTCAACGCGACGACGACATCAATTGCTGACCAAAAAGGTCTCGAAAACGTTTAAAGAATGTCGAACCCAACAAGCGCATTGATGATGACTTCGACTCTGACTTTGACTACAACTATTATGAGTAACGATGACGACGACGACGACGACGACAACGACTGTCACGAAACTCACAACATATTGCCACAAGTTCAATGGCCAAGGATATGCCACAGACAATAACAATTGCGTGCCACATGCAGCCTGCAAACTGGTCAAACAATATATATATATGAGATGCCGATTAAGCCTTAGGCCCCCCTTCTAACTGCATATCAATGCCTCAACCTCAACATCAGCACGCATGTTCCTCATGTAATGGAAGAGCAACGATGAATGCAACAAAAAGTAATAATAATGTTAATGATGACAGTTGGCTAACTAAGCCAGACACTCCGGCAACACAAACAGGCAATGTGGCGACTCAATTTACAACAGCAACATTAACAAGTGCAACAGCAACACTTTCGCAGCACAATTGAGATGCAAACGTTCGGGAACAGATACTTTACGTGCGACTACAACTGTCATTTCTACCTATAATCATGTGCCTGTGATTACACTAGACAGCAAGGTTTTGGTGTATCCCCATATATTTTTAGTTCGGTATCTTATCTAACATAGTGATGGAAAATAATAATGAAAGATTTAATAAGTGTATTCAATTGATTGAATGCCATTATTATTGTGAGAAAAGATAATGATAATGATAGAAAGAATGAAATTCTTTGTAATATTCAATAATTTTAAAAGTATTTTAAGAAAACACAGAGTATAGAAACCAAACATTTTTTTTAAGGTAATTTTTTTAGAGGTTTTAATTTATTTTACATATTTTTAAAGAATTATTTTATTTTTTTTGCAAGTTTTATCTCACAAATGTATTTTTCAAGCATTATGCATTTTTTTACTTTTATTTTTTCAAACAAAATATTATTTTTTACATCAACTTACATCGTTTTCTTAACCCATTAAGTTTAGCTTACTTGCGTTTTCAATCATAACTATTATAGATCTCATATATTCCCTTAATTTGTTGTCCTGTGTAATTGCCGGCACCTTATGTCACATTACCACAAGGCGATGACAATGCTATTTTGCTGAGAATTGGGTCAGTTGGCGCTCACGTCAACATGTTGCAAGTGCTCTAGTACAAGCAGTTGCGCTTGCAATGCCACATGTTGCCCGCCACAGGAAGTACAGCAAACGGGTGCCCAGAAGGGGCCATGTAGTTGTGACAACAACAAATCTAAGCAGCATCTTAATGACAGGCCCCAAAAACAAGTTGCAAACACATTTGGAAAGTTTTGTGTGTGCAGCAACGAAAACAATTGCAATTGTCTCATTAGCGTGACACTCAGAACCATGTAACCTTCATGTGTGTATTGTTTTAGGACACATATTGCAGTTGGTAATTAATTTGCATCTCGCAATGATTTCTCTACATTGTTTCGCATTTGCATTTGCATAATTGTTTCACATGGCTCGCGTCTGGCTTTTGTTGCAGTTGTTCGCTGGCGTAGGTGTTGAAAACAGTTTGCTGCTGCTGCTTTTTGTTTGCTATCTATTGCTAATTTTGCAATTGCCGCTCGTAACTAGCCGCGATTAATCAGTCAGGCAACAACAATAAGAGCAACAACAACTAGAGCCATTGGCATAAATGAATTACTCACATGAGCCGCGCCCCAGCCACACATATTCGTAATCTAAACCAATGCAGCTCGCACACAAAACTCCCCCCAACAGCAACTACCATTGGTTAACCTCCCCCACTACCCTTCTCCCTCTACCATAACTCTATTTGTTTTTTGGGCCAGCAATTTTTCTCGCATTTCGCACTATAATTGATCATGCTTTTGGGTCTATTTGAAGCTATTTGTGTGTAAGCGTGTGTGTGTGTGTGCGTGTGTGTGCATGTGTGTGTGTGTCTGTTGTGCTCGCACATTTTTGAGTTTTGTTGCCCGCAAAAACAGGAAATTATGGCAGTTTTTGTGTGTTTTGCATCTGGCCAGATTGCAATGTTGCCCAATAACCCACAGAGACCTGCCAATGAGTTATTATATTGAGCACATAATCAAAACTGGCAGATCTTATCTGCAACTGTACTCTGTATATGAGTTGCGTTAAACGTTTAAATTGCACTTTGGAGCTAGTTTTATGGTTAAGCTTGTGCACAAAATCAATTTTTGTTTACGATTAATAAAAAGATTTCGATTTTTTCAATTAAAGATTCAATTTGTACATGTTTTTCGTTCAAATATTGAGCTTATAGGTTTTTTGTTTGGAATTATAGTGATTAAAAACACATTGCTGTTAAAAATCGGCTTAGTTTTTATCGAAACTATAATTATTTTATTTTTTCCCCATTTTTTCCTTTTTGGCATAAATATGCAAAAGCAATTGCAAAGTTTAATAACATTCCATTTATTTCTGTTTAAATAGCTAAATTCATTTTTATTCATTCAAAAAAATTGTAATTATATTTGCAAATAAAAATTCTTTTTTTGTGTATTTTTTTTTCGCTACTTAGATTAAGTATAAAATATTATTCATTTATATAGTTTTTTTTATTGTATTCGCAATCGAATCGCATTTTTATGAACATTATTCATATCTAATTCAATTTGTCAACAATGTCAAATGCGTTTACACAAATCAGCAAAGCTCAATTATTTTTATGCGTTAATTAAGTTTGCAATCCACACTTTTACATATTGTGTGGCAAGTACATAAAAACTGTAAACATATATAATTTTTTAAACATTATTATACGGCGTGAAAGAGTTAAAAATAAAATTTGCAAACTTAACCAGTTTTCCACTTGGTCAACTTTGCACCACTGAACCACTTTTCACACACGCACACAAAAATGTGTGGGTGGAGAGAAAGAGAGAGGGGGGAATGGGGGCGGCATCCATATGGTGTGCGTGATATAGTAGAAATTCAATTTTCAATTAGTTCGTTAACATTTTACAGCACAAAAAAAGCTGAAACGAGTTTTTTTTCGCAATTAATTTTAGCTTAAGTTTAATGGATTCAGTTGGGAGTTTACTTTTTTTCTGCATATGAAAATTAATAACTTGTTTTTATTGAATGCGTCAACGAGAGATTTTTTTGTTGTACTTTCGCGTGTGCCTGGGCATGACAATAAATTCCCATTCGAATAGTATCATATGGAGTATGCTAAAAAGTGAATGCAAATGATTTCAACGCTTTGACTCATTAACGCAACGGGGAGTATTCATTAACATTGAGGTCTCTCTGTGACGGCGGCTTGAATTATGGAATAGTTTAATACACTTTTCAGCGCTTTGTTAAATCACTAAAAATCTCTCTCTCCTTCGTGCATTGTATTATTATTATAATTATTTTGTTTTGTGGCATTACAATTACGCCGCAACGTGCTGGAAGGTGTGGTCCATATCTCTGGCGCCATAATAATAATAATTATTTATGTTTTTTCTGCCTTTGATTACAATGAAATGTGTTTGACGCTGTGGCTTGACCCATTTTTGAGCGCGCTTTCAATGTAATTGAAACTATTAATAAACATCTAAATCTAGATAAACGCCAGCACTGATGAAGTCATTTATTAAATCTGTTAGAAACTATTCAATCCATAAATGTGCTGAAAATGATCTGAAACTTAAGCTTTAAGTTCCAAAGAATCCGCAAATAAGATCAAAAGGTTATAAACAATTGTGTAGAATTGTATATTTCAACATTTAAATCAATTATTTGACTTGTACTTATAAAAAAAAGTATTCAAAACCTGTTGCACTTACCTTTTTCTGTCTCAAATCTATTCCACCTTTAGCATATTTTTTGAGACCAACATAATCCCATTAGGAAAATTTAGAGTGCCAAAACTGTGCATCGAAATTTCTGTAATGATTGAGGTTTGTTTTTCTTTAGACACATTTTGCAGATGCGAATGCCGAAACATAAGCAATTTTCACACTTCAATTTTTCCAACACGCACAATGTGAATATGTTCGTGTGTGTGTGTGTGTGCAAAGGAAAAATGATTTTCACGCTAAGGAATTTTTCGTTGTCCTGCTGGCAAAATTTCGTTCCAGCAGCAAGCAGCGACAAGTTTGACACGCATTTCAAATTGGATTTGGCCCGAAAGCGAAACCGAAACGAGTAGGCTTTTACAGCTGTGTGTTCGTTGGCTAACTGGCAGCGAGCATAATTAGCAGCTGTGGCCAAAAAGAACATTTTATGCCAAATGCCAATTCGCGTTGCTTGACTCGATTTTATTTTAGACAAAACGCGCAAAACTCTAGTTACAAGTTGTACAGTAAAGTCAACAACTTGTTACTGAGCTTTATGATTTCTTTAAGTTGTTCTTAAACTAATGAATTTTTATTTGGAGCATGTAGGCCCGCTGTTAGAGAGATTTATGCGATTTTAATAGCAGTCAGCTGTTTTACTTTTGGCCAGGCCCAAAGCCAAAAAAAAAAAACAAAGAAACTCATGCTGCGCTTTTGCTCAGTGCTTAACCTGATTTTACTTTTAATTAAACAACCACAAAACACACACAAAAATCGCGTTTAATTCGAGTACATAAAAGTCAAACTCTGCTCGCCGGGGCGTCAATGGAAAGCTGTTGAAGAGCGTTAAAAAGTGTTTGACGAACTCCGCAATACTCTCCAATCTCTCTGTGGCTCTTATCAGTGTGGTTATCCCAGCAGCGATAATGTTAATGATGGCTCTAAAAACTCATTTTACGTTCTTTAAAATGCTTCCCGAAATGCTGGACAAAGTTGGCGGGCTTGTTTGTTTTGTGGCTCTCGTCATCATCTCACCATGCAACGCGTGGCGGTGTCGATCATAAAAATCGAATTTGATTTTAATTTTTATTACACACACACACAAGTTTTAGTTTTATGAATGAGTTGCGTATTGGGCAAGCAGCTCACAGACAAGCCCATCAAACTTGCATTATACTATGTTCCATATAGGCGATAAGATCAAGCAAACAAGCGAAAGCACTTTGGTTTCTGGTGGCCTTTCGGTTTGATTAACGATATCAACTTAAGTACTTTAAACATGCTCTATTTAAATGTGAAGCTTAAGCTTAAGACTTATTTTGTGCCTTCAAAAATCCAACAAAAAAAAATGTTAAAATAATTTGTAAGATAATTTCTTCTGTAAACCAAAAATGAACTTTCATAAATGAAACAAAATATATTTTTAAATATTTTTCTACACTTATTGATTGCATGCTTAACTTCTATTAATCTCAAAAGTGCCTTTGTCAGTAGAAAAAAAATATTACTCAAAAGTAACTGAGCCAATCAATTTTTGGGCCAAGACGATTGTTGCAACTGTCTGGGGGATATTGTGGCAAGCCAAGCCCCTGCTTGATTTGTGCCCCATAGACACAGCCTGTTAATGTGTTGTAATCTAAAGCTAAGCGCTTTTTTCTCTCCACCTAAAATCAATTTCAACTGTCAGTCATATCACATGCCCAATTGTCAGTGACAGTTTAGCGGACAGAATTTTTGTTGCTGACTCTTTTGGTTGTTGCGCGGCGATACAAGATACAAGATACACGATACACGATACGGATACACCAGACAGTTGACATTTTCAGCATACCAAAGCACTGATTGCTCGTTGGAGGTGTGTGGCAGATAGAGATTCCTAAGGGGAGAGTAGAGGGTTTGACCTGAACAACGACCACACAGCTGTTAAACGGAGCTGAACCGAACCGAACCGAACTGCAACTGAAACTGAAAATTGTTCATTTATCAAGGCGACGAGGCGCAATTAATCAATTACTTTGTAGATATGCAAAAATATGTATATATATATAGTGCGTAGGCGGCGAAGAACTGTTCATCAATTAGACGCCAAATACACAGTAAACAATTTGGTATTAACTTCTCATAACTACTTATTGAATACGCAACATATTTATGAAGACTTAAGGCTTCAAATTGTTGTTTACTGTGTACTTGCAACATGTGCAGCTAATGTGCCTGTTCTTGTTGCGAGAGAGGGTGGGAAAGGGGGGTTTATGCCTCGTTAGTTGTCGTTCTGTGCTTGATCATTTTTCATAATTTCCACACTTGGCAAAGCCATGCAACAACGGAAAACCAAATATAAGAAAACAGACGACTTCCGCTTACAATTGATGGCCAGAACCAGGGACCAGGTCTGGCTGGTTGCCATTGCCTTGGTCATGGCCAATGCCAGAAGTCAACTTAATTAATTTTTTATGCCAGCAGCAGCAGCAGCAGCAGCGGCGGCGGCGGCGGCAACAGCAACTTTGCAACTGTGGCAGCAACAACTTTAACTGCAGCATCGATTTTGATTTAAGCCAAACGGCATGCAAGCCAACTCAAGCGAAGACAAGGCCAATAAGCTGGCTACCAGGTCGCCTCGACATGGCTTGGCCAACAAAACAGGAAGTGCTGGGCATCTCGAGTGCTTCTTTATCTGTTTATTGCCGCTGCAGGAGCTGCCAGAGCGTTGCAAGTTGCAAGTTGCTGTTGCTGTTGCTGTTGCTGTTGCTGTTGCAACTGAAACGGCAGGTGTTGCCGATATCTCTGATTAAATGGCGTACGCCAAATCATGGCCAAAAGCGTTCATAGACGCACATTAAATCACATTGCAACGATGCTCGATGCTCGATGGAAAATACTGAAACCTGAGCCAATGCGAACTGTTATTAGACAAGTGGGCGTTGGAGGAGGGTGGGAGGCGTGGGAGGTGATGCAGGTAGCACTTTAACTACTCAAAGCTTAGCTTTAAATTGTTGTCGAACTCTCGGGCAAAAGCGATGTGCGATTACACAACTTGGCCTTAAATCAAAACCGAATCAACGAAAATGCTGCAAAATTATTGAAATGAAAATGGAATTGAAAAAATGGAAAGAATATTCTAATTGAACAAGTTTTAGCAGAGATTCAAAGCTGAAACACTTAGAAAAAACTTTGCTTAACTATTTTCCTCACAGAAAGTATGATTTTTGCAACACAGCTGGAACGGAGGGAGCGTAGGGATTATTTGAATGTTTAATATGTGGTCGGTCATGGATCGCCCACGCAGCTAGACATCTTCCAAAAGAGAGATACCGCCAACTGACTAACTGAATAGCTGCATAGAAGTCGCACATTTTGGTAACGAATCGGCCAATTAGTGATGCCCCGGCGCGTCGGCATGTCTGATGAATGAGCCTGGACTCGATCGATCGATGATGTCGACCTACCGCAAAAAAGACTCCTTGCCAAAAAACCATACAAGCAAGGAACAAAGCAAGCAATGCCGGAAGATGGCGTGTGAACCGTGTAACAAGTGTAGCAAATGCGAGGCGAACAAACCAAAAATGAACAGCTATGTGTGACACAAATTAGTAACGCGCTGCGAAAAGAAGGGATCTAAGGGTAGGGGTAGGTCCCTGCAGACATGTCGGCGTCCTGTTGTGTGTGTGTGTGGGTGTCATCTTCTTCTCTATGTGTTCTAGTCGGTTCGGTTCGGTTCGGTTCTGTGTGTCTATTTTAGCTTGTGATGCTGCCGCCAGGCAGTTGTCTTGTGTGTCTGTGTGTCTTGCTTGATTGTGAAACACTTTCATCACTTTGAGTGTCAGCCAAAATGCATGTCTCAAGACCTGAAAACAGACCTGACAAACGGTGGGCGTTTGTTTTAATCGTTGCCGAACTCGGGCTAAAACTGGAACTGGCTTTTGAGCCCACACACGTACAGAAACTCACAGCAGCAGCAGCAGCAGCAGCAGCAGCAAGCGTTTGAAGTGACAGTAAGAAACTGCTTGTCATATGCTTTGAAGTGTTTTTGGTTGGTGGCACAACTGGGGGGCAGCTGACCCCAGCAGCAGTCCATCCCACCACAAGTTGCAGTTAATTTCAGCTCAAAAATCAAACTCGATTTCAATTTTTGCAGATCAAGTTGCTGTGCTTTGCAATATGCAAACAATGCACATTGACACAGATTTTCATTTTCATTAGCCACCAACCAAAACTGGACCAACTTTCTGGCCATTCTCTCTCTCTCTCTTTCACTCTGTGCAACTGATTAAAAGACCAACAACAACAAGCAGAACTGTTGCAATCATAGAGTGCCGTCTGTTGCTGCTGCTGCGGCTGCAGTAACGTTGATAAAAGAAAATCAGCTGCAGCATGAAACCACAATACTGCAACCTGCTGAATGACAGAATGCCAAACGTCCTTCTGCTGCCGCGTCCCAGCAGCATTGCACTTGATTAGTAGCAACAACAACAACAGCAATTACAACTACCAAATGCAAACGTTGCGTGGGCTTTATATGAACCTCTCTCTATCTCTCTCGCTCTCGCTCTGTGTGTTTTTCTTTCTTTTGTGGGCCATGCTTGCTTCTTGCTTGGTTGCTTGTTTCTGCATGCGTTTCATTATGTCAAACAGTCAATCATGCAAAACAGTTCAGATCCAGCATCAGTGGCAGAAAGGGCGCACAGTGGGGCAATTACTATGCGTAAAGCGCAAACAGAAGAAAGAAGAGGAAAGATAGCTTTTGAGAACGATTAAAATACACAATATTTCATAATGTTTGGCTATAATGAAACTTAGTGTATAGATATATTTCCATAGTTTATTACTCTTGCGACTTGTTCCACTGTGCAACAAGTTGGCCATAGGTTCGTAGGCGTAACATCACAGGTCAGTAGCTGCAGCTAGCAGTCCGAAGCCCGAAGAGTCGAGCACACTGCATTTTAAGTGTATGCAAAGTCGATGCCCGAAATGCAATCTGTGTTTTGTGAGCTGCAACGATTCCCACGATGACCCCAGGACCAAGGACCAAGGACCGCACACAGACGGCCACAATCAGTGTGGCAAGGATGGAATTGTGTTGAAATTAGAAGGAGGCAAGTGTGCCTTTAAAAGCGGCATCGATAGGCGGACGTTTTCAAACAATTTTTGGCAATTGAGCACAAACAATAGCACAAAATCTCAACGAGCAATGTAGTAGAATGGGAGAGAGAGAGAACCCCCTGAAAGAGAGAGAGAGAGAAGGTGGCTGCTAAATTGCTGCTGGCAAAACACTTTAGGGATGCGCCAGTGCAGCCAAATGAGTTTCGGATGAAAGCAAATCGAGCGGCAGAACAACAATAAACAACAACGATCAAAAGGCCAAAGCGACTGACAGCAAGAAAGAGCAATGCTCAGGTGACAATGAGTATTAGCAGGAGAATATGCTCCTACTACAACTACAGCTATGAGGAGAAAATTTCACAATTGACATCGTGTGCGACATTTTTCCCAAGATGCTGCATGCCACACTGCTCTCCATTGTCCAAGGAAACCCACAAAAGTGAACAGTAGGAGAATGATTTGTGTGTGTGTGTGTGTGTGTGTGTGTGTTTGCCACACGCAAAGCCAAACACGATGACGTTGACAAGTTTTTTTTTCGAACTTGGAAATCGTATTAAGGTGACATAGTATTTGAAAGTCGATGCCGCCGCCGCCTCGCTCTCTGCCCCATCTCAACTGTGTGTGTGTGTGTGGCAGTCGCTTGTAGCAATTAGAAGACATTAGACATTTTTGGCCACATTGTTCAATTGTGTTCAGCTCGTCTCGTTCAACCTTAGCAAATTAGTTAATAAAGGTGGGAAGTTCTGATTGTTATAGAGTATTTTCGGTATTTGTTTCATCTTCTCGCTCCTCGCTTCTCTCTCGCTCACTGTCTCTTCTTATACAAGTGCGCCGCAATGAGTTTGCGAATTTTGTAATGTTTTTTCCTTTTCGGTTAGCAGTAAAAAGACAAGCGGCTTTTTTTTGATACAACATTCACTCTTGAGTTGAAATGCCTTCAATATTTTGACAGGCTGAACAATCGCATAGATATTGCAACTCTTGGAGAGTTCTTTAGGGAGTTGGGTTTCCCACGTTTGCAATTGAAGTGGCGGTCAGTAGAAAGTGTTTCTCAAAGCATTTTATGTTGCGTCTAGAAATAGTGACAAGAAAATTCAAGAAAGTTGTGTAGAAAAAAAAAACATTACAAAAATTTCAAATATAAAAAATTTTAAAAAAAAGTAGAAAACTATCTAAAGACATCAAATAATATTCTCTATTAAGTTTAGTTTAAATATGCACATTTTTAAAATATTTTTTTTTCGAATATGTTTAGTATTCGATTTAATATTGTATTTTTTATTAAAAAAAAGGAAGTTCTTATAAAGTAAAAATATTTCAAAAACATCAAAAACTTAATAAATGTTTATTTTAAATATGAAAATGTTTAATAATATTGTCCAAATATGTATAGCATTCGATTTAATATTGTTCACGCTTAAAAAAGCTTCCAACATTTGTTGGAATATATTTTATACGCAAAGCATTCTGCTTGCTAAATATTATGCTTAACCTTATCATTACATTATATTTTATTAATTACGAAAAAAGGGACTAATTGCGCGAACAGCGAGAAGAAGGCTTAAACATGGCAACAGCTGTTGTTGTTGGGTTAGAGCCTTTGGCCTTTTCTGTGCCTTCATTGCCACATTGACGCGTTCACACCTTGCCCCAAGAAGGAGGCAAAGAGACTGAAGAACAAGTTTCCTTAATACTTCATATGCTATATTATTATATATATGCATTTTAATATAAAAATTGCGGCTATTTAAGCGGTGCACGCCCCAAAAAAACTTAATAAGTGCAATAAACTTGCTGCAGGCAGCTGCCGCACGAGAGAGAGAGAGAGAGGGAGAGACGCCGCAAGAGATTAAGGGCAAGCGATGAATGTTGTTGCTGTTGTTGTTGTTGCTGTGCAAAATTCCACCTGCAATGTTATCATATTAAATTTTACACGCATTGTGATTTTATTGCCGTGAAATTGCCAACAATTACGAGCAAACGAGCAAATTGATCCTAAGTGTAGATTCCTTAAGCAGAAAACCCAAGGCTTTAATCTCAAGACTCTGACTAAATGTGCCATTTGCCTTTAAGCCGCTTCTCTCTCGTTCGTTGGTACTACCAAAAACTTTATTGTTACTTTAATTTGGGTGCAGAAATTGGAGCAAGTTTGTCACACACAAAACTCGACTCTGCTGTTCTGTAGATTCTGATTCAGATTCAGATTCACATTGCCAAAATCAGTGTCTGATGCCGTTTTTTGCCTTTGCCTTTGGCTTTGGCTTTTCCGCTGTGTTTGGCACAAATTGGCTTAAGCCCGCACAAAACGCTTTTTCGTCAACGAGACGAGAGGCAAAAACTTTTCCCGGTGCGCTGCCTTTTCCGCGCTTTTGTCACAACTTTTTACCAACTCTCTCCGTTTCGTTTCTCTCTGTCTGTGTAATTGCATTGCATGTTGCGCTGCATTAAACATTTCATAATTTTATTTGGTTGCCTTTGTCATTGGCTTACGTTTGTTATTTGCCAGTTTTTTATATGCCACAAAAAAAAGTTTTTCATCATTTGCGTAGTTCGTGCTTTTTACTTTGCCATAAGCTGCCCCACAAAAAAAAAAGAGTTGACTTTTGGAATATTTTCTGTGTTGGAAAAGGTTTTATTTACACATTCAAATAATCTTTTTTTAATGGCATATGAAAAGAGTATTTAACTTGATGGAATATATTCTCAATTCCTATACTTATTAATCCTTATTCATTGCTTTACAACACTTTCACCTTACCTCAACGAATCAGTCTCAGTTTCTTTATGCTTCATTAGGACAGTTTTTAACTGCATTCATTTGTTTCTTAGCGCATCTCCTTCTTGCTCTTTTCCTGCATCTCCATCATCACTTTTAATGCTTGTTCTTACTTTCGACACGCTTCTTAACAATTGTCCCTTTGTGGATGCAGCATTTAAGTTGAGAACACGTGACATTTGTCTAGCTTCTTCACGCTTTTTTTGTTACCCAAAGGATAATGGGCTACCTAGGTGGGTGTACAGCATAAATGTAACCAAGGTGATGCCTGTTCTGTTCTGAGTTGAGATTTGCTGCCCTTCCATCCTGGTCATAATTTGCTGTGACTAAAGGTCTGCGCTTTTGTGCGCGCGTGCAACATACACACTGAACTGCAAGCTGGACACACGTATCCCGATTTGCTACGCATGCGCATGGAAAGAGACAGAGAGAGAGGGAGAGAGGGAGGGAGGGAGAGCAGCCTAGTTAGTAGCTTCGAAATGTCAACTTCGGCTTGTGCAGTCAGAATTTAACACGCTTGACTCTCGACTTCTGATTGCAGTTGCACTCAGTGGCTGCCTCTTAATGTCCCGTCATAAAATGCAATTTCAAGGCTACTGCCGCTGCTGCTGCCGTTTCGGTAGTCCGTTATCCTTTTGTTGTTGTTCAGGGAATTTCATTTTGGCACACGGCATGCGACAAACTCATTTCTCTCTCATACGTTGCAAATATTTTGGTTCGACAAACAAATATCAAGCTGTGCTAAATTGCATTTGATTCTTCAAATCTCCAACTGACTCGTGCTGTGTTTTGTCCTGTTTTTGTCCTTGCTTCTGCTACTTTTGCTTTGTTTATCAATTAAAGGCCAACTAACTGTTGTTTATGCATCTTGCGGTTACTCGCTCAGGTGTAGCCCAGCTGCCAGCTTCTCAAAACAGAAAACAAAAGCACATTTCCAGGTTATTCCCCAGCTGGCGTAGCTACTTTAAGCCACTGTAGTAGCACTCTTGGTATGGGTCACGAACCCTTCACAGCTGTTGGTCCACATTGACAGCTGATTGTGAGTAGAACTAACATGAAAGCACATCAATAGCTTATATATGATATATTGGAATAGCTAAGAAATCTTTGATACCAATGTTTTCCATGCTAATGAAGCTTCTTTATGTCTTCGATGTTTCCAGTAAAGTGGATTATGTTAGTTCTTGGACCTTTTATCCTTACCAAAGTCAAATGTCATGGTAAATCTCCAAAAATATTAATTTACCAAGAGAATTATATAGTTAATTGAATTGTTTTGGCATAGGAAGTTAAATATACTACATATAGATACCTCGAACTTAACAAGTTTTTGCAACAATTAACAAATGTTTATTTTAAACAAACTAAATATTCATTTTTAAATATTCAATCAACTCAACTCACTCACGAAATCTACGATTCTTGGTCGTAGCTAATGAATCTCTAAATATATAGATTTACCCAGAGAAACCGATAGTAAATTGAATTGTTTTGGCAAACGAAGTTAAAGGATACAAGGATATCTCGTACATAACAAGTTTTTGTGACAATTAACAAATGTTTATTTTAAACAAACTAAATATTTCTTTTTAAGTATTCAATCAACTCGACTTACTCACGAAATCTACGATTCTTGGTCGTAGTTAATGAAGATTTTGTTTAACTTGATAATTGTTTGGCCAAAACCAACATAATTGGCCAAGACAAACACACATACAATACACATGCATACACACAATGCATGCAGATTGAAGCATATTCATTCATATTGCATCACTTATGCAACTAATTTAGCATGTTGCGATTGTTGCAACCTTCAGTAGACTCGTATAATTTGAGCTAATAGTCAAAAACGGCAAGGAGAAGCGGCTGATTGTTGTTGTGCCACTTGAGCCCAGGGCGAATTGCAACAATTGCAACTAATTGGGGCAGTTGCATCCATCAGTTGTTGTTAATACATAGCCGTAGTCCAGCTCATAGTCTCATCTCGTCTCGTCTCGTATCGTATTGTATCGTATCTGTAAGTTGCAGTTAAGTACACTCGGAAAATTGAATATTAATGCACAGCATTTCCACTTGAGTCTGAGTCGAAGCAAATTGCAACGCATGCAATTGCATGCAACAAATTACAGACATGCCACCTCTCAACAGCAACAACAACAAGAACAGCAACAAGAAAATGCAATCAAACGAAATAATTTTCACTCCCTCCTTCTCTCTCTCTCTCTCTTTCATTCGACATGCCACACACACACTGGAAGACAGGCAGCTGCCTGGATTTAGGAGCTCTTCTTGTTCTTCTTCGGCACACACAAGGACATTCATTAGCACATTTTGCATCTTTGCGTCCTTAAAGGCAGCCGAGCGTTGAAAATTCTTTCGTTTCGTCACAAGCGATTTGCGCTTTTCACAGTTTCCCCTGCGCAGACGCAACACACACACAACAATAGAAAGAGATAGCAATAGAGCCTACTGTGTGTTAAATGTTAAATATGTGTGTCAACCTCGTAAATCCTGTTTGGGAAATTAAGTGCATCGTTGCATTTAGGCCTGTAACGAATTTCTTATTTGATTTTTAGGTACAATGTGTGCTGAGTTTTATGTTCGTAAACGAAGTAATACAACAACAATAACTACAAATATTCTCCCATTTGCACATTTCGCAACGCTTTTCGATTTTCAATTGCCACCACGTAATGCTCCTGCTCCTCTCCCCCTCCCTGCCAGTGCTTCCTAAGTGCCAGCTGTGTCATATTGCACAGACAGACAATGTGTCGTCATTCTCTGAGTCTCTCTCTAACGAGGTGTATCCGGGAGCTGCAGTACAAATGATTTCTGTTCTATGTATGCGGGGGGATCGTTTGGTGTTGCCAGATTGTCGGATGGGTGAAAAGAAGACTTGACAAGTTGTATAGAAAGGTGGTACATATAAGGAGTCGAAGAATAAGTGTTGCCAGATTGTCGGATGGGTGAAAAGAAGACTGGACAAGTTGTATGGAAAGGTGGAGCATAAAGAGAGTCGAAGAATAAGTTTTGCCAGATTGTCGGATGGGTGAAAAGAAGACTTGAGAAAGTTGTATGGAAAGCTGGAATATATAGGGAGTCGAAGAATAAGTGTTGCCAGATGTCCAAAGTATTTCTTAGTAAAGTTTAAAACAATGTGAAATATTCCCTAAGATAGTTATGCCCAGTTTTTAAGCTTAAAGCTTAAAGGATATTGTTAGTTAGTGTTTAAGATCTAAGAAACACTTAAGTTCATTGATCGTTTGGACACATAATATATGCTTTGGAATATGTCAAAACAGCCAGACTAGCTATGAAAATTTAGTTTTAGTTTGTAGGAAATCTTTTTGAAGAAATGTTTTCCTATCAATTGAGTATCTAATTGTACAAGGAAAGCAAAGAAGGATAGCAAACATGCATAAGCTTGGGAGTTAAACGAAAAACCAATTGTAAATGAAATACAAATGTGAGGTAGGTTTGATTGGAAAAGGGATGCAGGATTTGTTATTCGGTATTCAGTTTATACAAGGTCTTCACACAACTCATTAGACATTAGACAGGCTATAACGTTGTTTTGACTTGCTTAAACACCTCGTCTCTTTATGTTGCCCCTTTCCACTCATTCAGCTCAGACAAACATAAATTATTCCCCTATAATAATAACAAATTTGCCTTACGATCCGTTGTTAGTTTTGTGCGGGTCTCGCGGTAGATCAACATCCAGCTCAGCTTAGCTCAATTCTAAAAAAGGACTTTCGTAAACCCAAAAATACATATGTGCCCCTCACACCTACACATACACATACATGCACACATTCATACATACACAGATAGTTGGTAAAACACATTGGTGCCAGCTAAGCTCTGGCAAACACAAACATATTGCTTTAGCCCAGGAAAACAGCAACAAAGAACAGCAACAACAACATGAACAAACGTCGTGTGTGTTTGTGTTGTCAGTTGTCCTTGCAAGGACACACACATATACATATGTGTGTGTGTGGCATATACAGGTATCTGGCTGACTGCACAGCATCAATTGTAAAAGGATTAGGGCTTAATTTCAAATGCGCATTCATTTGCACTCGCCTGCGCTGCTCTTGGCTCCATCTCTCACTCCCTCTCTATCTCTCCATCTCTTTCTCCCTTCCTCTTTGGTGCAGCAAACTCATCGCTGTAAGCGGATTTCTGACTGCCGCCTGCGTTTTTTGTTTTGTTTTGTTTGTTGTTTTTGTGTTGCCCATTTTACTGTATGCCACTCATTAGTTTTCAAATAGCTGCATTAGTGAATGAGCGAGATAGAGAGATTGAAATAAAGGATTTTCCAAACATATGCCAAGAATTGCTCAATTTGTGGCATTAAGCCCCCTCCACAGCCAATTGTATTGGACCAGGACTTTGTTCCTTACACATTGTTTGGCCTTGTTTGTTATTGCAGCAGTTTCCACTTCTTTTTTGTTGGTTGTGTTTTCTTCCTTGTGTTGCCCTCTTTTCGATTTTCTTCTTTATTTTTTAACCCAAACGATTTTTGAATGGAGCTGCATTGAGATGGTTTTAAGGGTTTTAAGGAACAGCTGAATAACTTTGTGGATGCTAAAGAACTCGAACTGAAATAATACACTTGGCAACTAATGGAGAGCTAAGTAAGTAGATATATTGAAGTGCGATGGAGTTAAGTACTGTTTTGGGGGGAAAGTAAAATAGTTATAGAATATTATAAATCAGACTTGGATGAGGATTTAATAATAATTAAAGTGGAGTTAGGTTAAGAGTAAGTTTCATAGGGTTTCGAATCATTCATATATGAATTATATATGAAATTTGTATATTTTTTTTGTATTTTTATTTGTATGTATGTTTGTTACTCCTTCACGAAAAAAACTACTGAAAGGATTAGAATGAAACTTTGCAATGATATAGTTAAGACATCAGAATAGAACATAGGCTAAAGTTTCCAAAGATATTGTTGGTCTCTGTTTAGTGGAAGCCAAGTGACAAGACAGACAAACAGCGAGCGATAAAGTTATTGAGTATATAAAGTATTTTTAAATTATTAAATTATAGTATTTTTCTTAAACTTAAATTGCTTGTCTCTTTGTGGTTTATTAGCCAAGTTAAGCTACTTTTATAGACCCAAAACAGTTGTTGGGTAAATATTTGTTGTATCTAACCGCAATCATTCAATTCGTAGGCGCATTCACATATCATTCTCTGAATGCTTTCCACCCAAAGCAGCTCACATAAATTACAACTGAGCGGGCCAGAGAGACAGCGAAAGTGGAGCTCCCTGTCCCCTGCTCACCCTGTCTAGTTCCTCTTCTGACTGAGGCAATATTTCTTAGCCAATTTTGTTTCGCAAGCGGCGTTCAAAATCCGCTTAAAAAAGACGAACGCGACAAAACAAAACAAAAAAAAAAAAATAAAATGCAGAGAGGAGAAGAAAAAGTGTGAATTAAAATGCAACAAAGTTTTGTGAGGCATAGAAGAGACCCAAAGGGGGGGCAGCACATTTTTCTTTGCACTTTCACAGTTTACAGTTTTTTGGGGAGCTGCAGCAGTTTCCGATTTGTTCTTTTGGACTTCGCTGGATGAGAGAGAGAGCCACTTTAGGCAAATTTACTACCAGAGAGGGAGCACAAGGGAGAAGGGCAGGGAGTTGGGCGAAACTGAAACACATGTCACAGATTTGTTTCACTTTCGGAAGCACTTAAGCACTCAGCGAATTTGTTTGAACACGAAACCAAAAAAAAAAAAAACCAAATCTGGAACTGCCTGTCTGCTCCTTCAATGCCAGCCCATTGTTCCAGTGTGGAGTTTTATTTTTAAATTAAATATGTATTGGTAAAACGAGGGGAATCTACATAGATGTGTGTGTGTGTTTTTTTTTTGTGGGGGGGGGGGGTTTTGTGGCAACAACAAATTGATGATATGCCCCTTTGACACTTGGAGTCCATTATTTATGCGCAGGCTTGCGATTATTTTCACATATGCTCAGCGATGCACCCCCGATACCCCTCTCCCAGGCAACACCCCTTCCCAT
>JAWNNV010001114.1:0-30737 GCA_035044485.1 Scaptomyza reducta | reverse complement strand
AGTTTTGACATGGATTTCGAAAAAAAAACATGTGCAACTATGAATGCGGTTTAATTATTGAGATCGAGCCACGACTAAAACGCCTTTCCTTTTGAAAATCGGTTCAGTTTTGACAAAGTTATAGGTTCGCAAAATTTTGACATAGTTATAGGTTCGGAAAGTTTTGACACTGTTAAAGGTTCGGAAAAAATTGACAAAGTTATAGGTTCGGAAAGTTTTGACATGAATTTCGAAAAAAAAAAAATTTCCAACTATGAATGCGGTTTAATTATTGAGATCGAGCCACGACTAAAACGCCTTTCCTTTTGAAAATCGGTTCAGTTTTGACAAATTAATAGGGTCGGAAAGTTTTGACATATTTATAGGTTCGGAAAGTTTTGACATGAATTTCGAAAAAAAAAACATTTCCAACTATGAATGCGGTTTAATTATTGAGATCGAGCCACGACTAAAACGCCTTTCCTTTTGAAAATCGGTTCAGTTTTGACAAAGTTATAGGTTCGCAAAATTTTGACATAGTTATAGGTTCGGAAAGTTTTGACAAAGTTATAGGTTCGGAAAGTTTTGACAAAGTTATAGGTTCGGAAAGTTTTAACATGAATTTCGAAAAAAAAAACATTTGCAACTATGAATGCGGTTTAATTATTGAGATCGAGCCACGACTAAAACGCCTTTCCTTTGGAAAATCGGTTCAGTTTTGACAAAGTTATAGGTTCGGAAAGTTTTGACATAGTTATAGGTTTGGAGAGTTTGGACAAAGTTACAGGTTCGGAAAGTTTTAACATGAATTTCGAAAAAAAAAAATTCCAACTATGAATGCGGTTTAATTATTGAGATCGAGCCACGACTAAAACGTCTTTCCTTTTAAAAATCGGTTCAGTTTTGACAAAGTTATAGGTTCGGAAAGATTTAACATGAATTTCGAAAAAAAAAATACATTTGCAACTATGAATGCGGTTTAATTATTGAGATCGAGCCACGACTAAAACGCCTTTCCTTTTGAAAATCGGTTCAGTTTTGACAAAGTTATAGGTTCGGAAAGTTTTGACAAAGTTATAGGTTCGGAAAGTTTTAACATAAATTTCGAAAAAAAAAACATTTCCAACTATGAATGCGGTTTAATTATTGAGATCGAGCCACGACTAAAACGCCTTTCCTTTTGAAAATCGGTTCAGTTTTGACAAAGTTATAGGTTCGCAAAGTTTTGACATAGTTATAGGTTCGGAAAGTTTTGAACATAGTTATAGGTTCGGAAAGTTTTGACATGAATTTCGAAAAAACAAAACATTTCCAACTATGAATGCGGTTTAATTATTGAGATCGCGCTACGACTAAAACGCCTCTCCTTTTGAAAATCGGTTCAGTTTTGACAAAGTTATAGGTTCTGAAAGTTTTGACATATTTATAGGTTTGGAAAGTTTTGACATGAATTTCGAAAAAAAAAACATTTGCAACTATGAATGCGGTTTAATTATTGAGATCGAGCCACGACTAAAACGACTTTCCTTTTGAAAATCGGTTCAGTAATGAAAATGTTATAGGTTCTGAAAGTTTTGACATATTTATAGGTTCGGAAAGTTTTGACATGAATTTCGAAAAAAAAAACATTTCCAACTATGAATGCGGTTTAATTATTGAGATCGAGCCACGACTAAAACGCCTTTCCTTTTGAAAATCGGTTCAGTTTTGACAAAGTTATAGGTTCTGAAAGTTTTGACATATTTATAGGTTCGGAAAGTTTTAACATGAATTTCGAAAAAAAAAACATTTCGCAACTATGAATGCGGTTTAATTATTGAGATCGAGCAACGACTAAAACGCCTTTCCTTTTGAAAATCGGTTCAGTTTTGACAAAGTTATAGGTTCGGAAAGTTTTGACATAGTTATAGGTTTGGAAAGATTTGACATGAATTTCGAAAAAAAAAAACAAAAACAACTATGAATGCGGTTTAATTATTGAGATCGAGCCACGACTAAAACGCCTTTCCTTTTGAAAATCGGTTCAGTTTTGACAAAGTTATAGGTTCGGAAAGTTTTGACATAGTTATAGGTTCGGAAAGTTTTGACAAAGTTATAGGTTCGGAAAGTTTTAACATAAATTTCGAAAAAAAAAACATTTCCAACTATGAATGCGGTTTAATTATTGAGATCGAGCCACGACTAAAACGCCTTTCCTTTTGAAAATCGGTTCAGTTTTGACAAAGTTATAGGTTCGGAAAGTTTTGACACAGTTATAGGTTTGGAAAGTTTTGACAAAGTTATAGGTTCGGAAAGTTTTAACATGAATTTCGAAAAAAAAAACATTTCCAACTATGAATGCGGTTTAATTATTGAGATCGAGCCACGACTAAAACGCCTTTCCTTTTGAAAATCGGTTCAGTTTTGACAAAGTTATAGTTTCGGTAAGTTTTGACAAAGTTATAGGTTCGGAAAGTTTTGACAAAGTTATATGTTCGGAAAGTTTTGACATGAATTTTGAAAAAAAAAAACATTTCCAACTATGAATGCGGTTTAATTATTGAGATCGAGCCACGATTAAAACGCCGTTCCTTTTAAAAATCGGTTCAGTTTTGACAAAGTTATAGGTTCGGAAAGTTTTAACATGAATTTCGAAAAAAAATAGATATTGCAACTATGAATGCGGTTTAATTATTGAGATCGAGCCACGACTAAAACGCCTTTCCTTTTGAAAATCGGTTCAGTTTTGACAAAGTTATAGGTTCGGAAAGTTTTAACATGAATTTCGAAAAAAAAAAATATATTTCCAACTATGAATGCGGTTTAATTATTGAGATCGAGCCACGACTTAAACGCCTTTCCTTTTAAAATTCGGTTCAGTTTTGACAAAGTTATAGGTTCGGCAAGTTTTAACATAAATTTCGAAAAAAAAAACATTTCCAACTATGAATGCGGTTTACTTATTGAGATCGAGCCACGACTAAAACGCCTCTCCTTTTGAAAATCGGTTCAGTTTTGACAAAGTTATAGGTTCTGAAAGTTTGGACATATTTATAGGTTCGGAAAGTTTTGACATGAATTTCGAAAAAAAAAACATGTGCAACTATGAATGCGGTTTAATTATTGAGATCGAGCCACGACTAAAACGCATTTCCTTTTGAAAATCGGTTCAGTTTTGACAAAGTTATAGGTTCGGAAAGTTTTGACACAGTTAAAGGTTCGGAAAAAATTGACAAAGTTATAGGTTCGGAAAGTTTTGACATGAATTTCGAAAAAAAAAAATTTCCAACTATGAATGCGGTTTAATTATTGAGATCGAGCCACGACTAAAACGCCTTTCCTTTTGAAAATCGGTTCAGTTTTGACAAAGTTATAGGTTCTGAAAGTTTTGACATATTTATAGGTTCGGAAAGTTTTGACATGAATTTCGAAAAAAAAAACATTTCTAACTATGAATGCGGTTTAATTATTGAGATCGAGCCACGACTAAAACGCCTTTCCTTTTGAAAATCGGTTCAGTTTTGACAAAGTTAAAGGTTCGCAAAATTTTGACATAGTTATAGGTTCGGAAAGTTTTGACAAAGTTATAGGTTCGGAAAGTTTTGACAAAGTTATAGGTTCGGAAAGTTTTAACATAAATTTCGAAAAAAAAAAACATTTGCAACTATGAATGCGGTTTAAATATTGAGAACGAGCCACGACTAAAACGCCTTTCCTTTTGAAAATCGGTTCAGTTTTGACAAAGTTATAGGTTCGGAAAAATTTTGACATAGTTATAGGTTTGGAGAGTTTGGACAAAGTTACAGGTTCGGAAAATTTTAACATGAATTTCGAAAAAAAAAAATTCCAACTATGAATGCGGTTTAATTATTGAGATCGAGCCACGACTAAAACGTCTTTCCTTTTAAAAATCGGTTCAGTTTTGACAAAGTTATAGGTTCGGAAAGTTTTAACATGAATTTCGAAAAAAAAAAATACATTTGCAACTATGAATGCGGTTTAATTATTGAGATCGAGCCACGACTAAAACGCCTTTCCTTTTAAAAATCGGTTCAGTTTTGACAAAGTTATAGATTCGCAAAATTTTGACATAGTTATAGGTTCGGAAAGTTTTGACACAGTTAAAGGTTCGGAAAAAATTGACAAAGTTATAGGTTCGGAAAGTTTTGACATGAATTTCGAAAAAAAAAAAAATTTCCAACTATGAATGCGGTTTAATTATTGAGATCGAGCCACGACTAAAACGCCTTTCCTTTTGAAAATCGGTTCAGTTTTGACAAATTATTAGGGTCGGAAAGTTTTGACATATTTATAGGATCGGAAAGTTTTGACATGAATTTCGAAAAAAAAAACATTTCCAACTATGAATGCGGTTTACTTATTGAGATCGAGCCACGACTAAAACGCCTTTCCTTTTGAAAATCGGTTCAGTGTTGACAAAGTTATAGGTTCGCAAAATTTTGACATAGTTATAGTTTCGGAAAGTTTTGACAAAGTTATAGGTTCGGAAAGTTTTGACAAAGTTATAGGTTCGGAAAGTTTTAACATAAATTTCGAAAAAAAAAACATTTGCAACTATGAATGCGGTTTAAATATTGAGAACGAGCCACGACTAAAACGCCTTTCCTTTTGAAAATCGGTTCAGTTTTGACAAAGTTATAGGTTCGGAAAGTTTTGACATAGTTATAGGTTTGGAGAGTTTGGACAAAGTTACAGGTTCGGAAAGTTTTAACATGAATTTCGAAAAAAAAAAATTCCAACTATGAATGCGGTTTAATTATTGAGATCGAGCCACGACTAAAACGTCTTTCCTTTTAAAAATCGGTTCAGTTTTGACAAAGTTATAGGTTCTGAAAGTTTTGACATATTTATAGGTTCGGAAAGTTTTGACATGAATTTCGAAAAAAAAAACATTTCCAACTATGAATGCGGTTTACTTATTGAGATCGAGCTACGACTAAAACGCCTTTCCTTTTGAAAATCGGTTCAGTTTTGACAAAGTTATAGGTTCGGAAAGTTTTGACATAGTTATAGGTTCGGAAAGTTTTGACAAAGTTATAGGTTCGGAAAGTTTTAACATGAATTTCGAAAAAAAAAACATTTCCAACTATGAATGCGGTTTAATTATTGAGATCGAGCCACGACTAAAACAACTTTCCTTTTGAAAATCAGTTCAGTAATGACAAAGTTATAGGTTCTGAAAGTTTTGACATATTTATAGGTTCGGAAAGTTTTGACATGAATTTCGAAAAAAAAACATTTCCAACTATGAATGCGGTTTAATTATTGAGATCGAGCTACGACTAAACCGCCTCTCCTTTTGAAAATCGGTTCAGTTTTGACAAAGTTATAGGTTCTGAAAGTTTGGACATATTTATAGGTTCGGAAAGTGTTGACATGAATTTCGAAAAAAAAAACATGTGCAACTATGAATGCGGTTTAATTATTGAGATCGAGCCACGACTAAAACGCCTTTCCTTTTAAAAATCGGTTCAGTTTTGACAAAGTTATAGGTTCGCAAAATTTTGACATAGTTATAGGTTCGGAAAGTTTTGACACAGTTAAAGGTTCGGAAAAAATTGACAAAGTTATAGGTTCGGAAAGTTTTGACATGAATTTCGAAAAAAAAAAAATTTCCAACTATGAATGCGGTTTAATTATTGAGATCGAGCCACGACTAAAACTCCTTTCCTTTTGAAAATCGGTTCAGTTTTGACAAATTAATAGGGTCGGAAAGTTTTGACATATTTATAGGTTCGGAAAGTTTTGACATGAATTTCGAAAAAAAAAAACATTTCCAACTATGAATGCGGTTTAATTATTGAGATCGAGCCACGACTAAAACGCCTTTCCTTTTGAAAATCGGTTCAGTTTTGACAAAGTTATAGGTTCGGGAAAGTTTTGACATAGTTATAGGTTCGGAAAGTTTTGACAAAGTTATAGGTTCGGAAAGTTTTAACATGAATTTCGAAAAAAAAAACATTTCCAACTATGAATGCGGTTTAATTATTGAGATCGAGCCACGACTAAAACAACTTTCCTTTTGAAAATCAGTTCAGTAATGACAAAGTTATAGGTTCTGAAAGTTTTGACATATTTATAGGTTCGGAAAGTTTTGACATGAATTTCGATAAAAAAAACATTTCCAACTATGAATGCGGTTTAATTATTGAGATGGAGCTACGACTAAAACGCCTCTCCTTTTGAAAATTGGTTCAGTTTTGACAAAGTTATAGGTTCTGAAAGTTTGGACATATTTATAGGTTCGGAAAGTTTTGACATGAATTTCGAAAAAAAAAACATGTGCAACTATGAATGCGGTTTACTTATTGAGATCGAGCCACGACTAAAACGCCTTTCCTTTTGAAAATCGGTTCAGTTTTGACAAAGTTATAGGTTCGGAAAGTTTTGACATAGTTATAGGTTCGGAAAGTTTTGACAAAGTTATAGGTTCGGAAACTTTTAACATGAATTTCGAAAAAAAAAACATTTCCAACTATGAATGCGGTTTAATTATTGAGATCGAGCCACGACTAAAACAACTTTCCTTTTGAAAATCAGTTCAGTTTTGACAAAGTTATAGGTTCTGAAAGTTTGGACATATTTATAGGTTCGGAAAGTTTTGACATATTTATAGGTTCGGAAAGTTTTGACATGAATTTCGAAAAAACAAAACATTTCCAACTATGAATGCGGTTTAATTATTGAGATCGAGCTACGACTAAAACGCCTCTCCTTTTGAAAATCGGTTCAGTTTTGACAAAGTTATAGGTTCTGAAAGTTTGGACATATTTATAGGTTCGGAAAGTTTTGACATGAATTTCGAAAAAAAAAACATGTGCATCTATGAATGCGGTTTAATTATTGAGATCGAGCCACGACTAAAACGCCTTTCCTTTTGAAAATCGGTTCAGTTTTGACAAAGTTATAGGTTTTCAAAATTTTACATAGTTATAGGTTCGGAAAGTTTTGACACAGTTAAAGGTTCGGAAAAAATTGACAAAGTTATAGGTTTTGACATGAATTTCGAAAAAAAAAAAATTTCCAACTATGAATGCGGTTTAATTATTGAGATCGAGCCACGACTAAAACGCCTTTCCTTTTGAAAATCGGTTCAGTTTTGACAAATTAATAGGGTCGGAAAGTTTTGACATATTTATAGGTTCGGAAAGTTTTGACATGAATTTCGAAAAAAAAAAACATTTCCAACTATGAATGCGGTTTACTTATTGAGATCGAGCCACGACTAAAACGCCTTTCCTTTTGAAAATCGGTTCAGTTTTGACAAAGTTATAGGTTCGCAAAATTTTGACATAGTTATAGGTTCGGAAAGTTTTGACAAAGTTATAGGTTCGGAAAGTTTTGACAAAGTTATAGGTTCGGAAAGTTTTAACATAAATTTCGAAAAAAAAAAACATTTGCAACTATGAATGCGGTTTAAATATTGAGAACGAGCCACGACTAAAACGCCTTTCCTTTTGAAAATCGGTTCAGTTTTGACAAAGTTATAGGTTCGGAAAGTTTTGACATAGTTATAGGTTTGGAGAGTTTGGACAAAGTTACAGCTTCGGAAAGTTTTAACATGAATTTCGAAAAAAAAAAAATTCCAACTATGAATGCGGTTTAATTATTGAGATCGAGCCACGACTAAAACGTCTTTCCTTTTAAAAATCGGTTCAGTTTTGACAAAGTTATAGGTTCGGAAAGTTTTAACATGAATTTCGAAAAAAAAAATACATTTGCAACTATGAATGCGGTTTAATTATTGAGATCGAGCCACGACTAAAACGCCTTTCCTTTGAAAAATCGGTTCAGTTTTGACAAAGTTATAGTTCGGAAAGTTTTGACAAAGTTATAGGTTCGGAAAGTTTTAACATAAATTTCGAAAAAAAAAACATTTCCAACTATGAATGCGGTTTAATTATTGAGATCGAGCCACGACTAAAACGCCTTTCCTTTTGAAAATCGGTTCAGTTTTGACAAAGTTATAGGTTCGCAAAATTTTGACATAGTTATAGGTTCGGAAAGTTTTGACAAAGTTATAGGTTCGGAAAGTTTTGACAAAGTTATAGGTTCGGAAAGTTTTAACATAAATTTCGAAAAAAAAAACATTTCCAACTATGAATGCGGTTTAATTATTGAGATCGAGCCACGACTAAAACAACTTTCCTTTTGAAAATCGGTTCAGTTTTGACAAAGTTATAGGTTCGGAAAGTTTTAACATAAATTTCGAAAAAAAAAAACATTTCCAACTATGAATGCGGTTTAATTATTGAGATCGAGCCACGACTAAAACGCCTTTCCTTTTGAAAATCGGTTCAGTTTTGACAAAGTTATAGGTTCGGAAAGTTTTGACATAGTTATAGGTTTGGAAAGTTTTGACAAAGTTACAGGTTCGGAAAGTTTTCACATGAATTTCGAAAAAAAAAACATTTCCAACTATGAATGCGGTTTGATTATTGAGATCAAGCCACGACTAAAACGCCTTTCCTTTTGAAAATCGGTTCAGTTTTGACAAAGTTATAGGTTCGGAAAGTTTTGACATAGTTATAGGTTCGGAAAGTTTTGACAAAGTTATAGGTTCGGAAAGTTTTAACATAAATTTCGAAAAAAAAACATTTCCAACTATGAATGCGGTTTAAATATTGAGATCGAGCCACGACTAAAACGCCTTTCCTTTTGAAAATCGCTTCAGTTTTGACAAAGTTATAGGTTCTGAAAGTTTTGAGATATTTATAGGTTCGGAAAGTTTTAACATAAATTTCGAAAAAAAAACATTTCCAACTATGAATGCGGTTTAAATATTGAGAACGAGCCACGACTAAAACGCCTTTCCTTTTGAAAATCGGTTCAGGTTTGACAAAGTTATAGGTTCTGAAAGTTTTGACATAGTTATAGGTTCGGAAAGTTTTGACAAAGTTATAGGTTCGGAAAGTTTTGACATGAATTTCGAAAAAAAAAACATTTGCAACTATTTATGCGGTTTAATTATTGAGATCGAGCCACGACTAAAACGCCTTTCCTTTTGAAAATCGGTTCAGTTTTGACAAAGTTATAGGTTCGGAAAGTTTTGACATAGTTATAGGTTTGGAGAGTTTGGACAAAGTTACAGGTTCGAAAAGTTTTAACATAAATTTCGAAAAAAAAAAATTCCAACTATGAATGCGGTTTAATTATTGAGATCGAGCCACGACTAAAACGTCTTTCCTTTTAAACATCGGTTCAGTTTTGACAAAGTTATAGGTTCGGAAAGTTTTAACATGAATTTCGAAAAAAAAAACATTTCCAACTATGAATGCGGTTTGATTATTGAGATCAATCCACGACTAAAACGCCTTTCCTTTTGAAAATCGGTTCAGTTTTGACAAAGTTATAGGTTCGGAAAGTTTTGACATAGTTATAGGTTCGGAAAGTTTTGACAAAGTTATAGGTTCGGAAAGTTTTGACATGAATTTCGAAAAAAAAAAAACATTTGCAACTATTTATGCGGTTTAAATATTGAGATCGAGCCACGACTAAAACGCCTTTCCTTTTGAAAATCGGTTCAGTTTTGACACAGCTATAGGTTCGGAAAGTTTTGACAAAGTTATAGGTTCGGAAAGTTTTAACATAAATTTCGAAAAAAAAAAACATTTCCAACTATGAATGCGGTTTAATTATTGAGATCGAGCCACGACTAAAACGCCTTTCCTTTTGAAAATCGGTTCAGTTTTGACAAAGTTATAGGTTCGCTAAGTTTTAACATAGTTATAGGTTCGGAAAGTTTTGACAAAGTTATAGGTTCGGAAAGTTTTAACATAAATTTCGAAAAAAAAACATTTGCAACTATGAATGCGGTTTAAATATTGAGAACGAGCCACGACTAAAACGCCTTTCCTTTTGAAAATCGGTTCAGGTTTGACAAAGTTATAGGTTCTGAAAGTTTTGACACATTTATAGGTTTGGAAAGTTTTGACATGAATTTCGAAGAAAAAAAACATTTGCAACTATGAATGCGGTTTAATTTTTGAGATCGAGTCACGACTAAAACACCTTTCCTTTTGAAAATCAGTTCAGTAATGACAAAGTTATAGGTTCTGAAAGTTTTGACATATTTATAGGTTCGGAAAGTTTTGACATAAATTTCGAATACAAAGAATATTTCCAACTATGAATGCGGTTTAAATATTGAGAACGAGCCACGACTAAAACGCCTTTCCTTTTGAAAATCGGTTCAGTTTTGACAAAGTTATAGGTTCTGAAAGTTTTGACATATTTATAGGTTTGGAAAGTTTTGACATGAATTTCGAAGAAAAAAAACATTTGCAACTATGAATGCGGTTTAATTTTTGAGATCGAGTCACGACTAAAACACCTTTCCTTTTGAAAATCAGTTCAGTAATGACAAAGTTATAGGTTCTGAAAGTTTTGACATATTTATAGGTTCGGAAAGTTTTGACATGAATTACGAAAAAAAAAAAACATTTGCAACTATGAATGCGGTTTAATTATTGAGATCGAGCCACGACTAAAACGCCTTTCCTTTTGAAAATCGGTTCAGTTTTGACAAAGTTATAGGTTCGGAAAGTTTTGACATAGTTATAGGTTCGGAAAGTTTTGACAAAGTTATAGGTTCGGAAAGTTTTAACATGAATTTCGAAAAAAAAAACATTTCCAACTATGAATGCGGTTTAATTATTGAGATCGAGCCACGACTAAAACAACTTTCCTTTTGAAAATCAGTTCAGTAATGACAAAGTTATAGGTTCTGAAAGTTTTGTCATATTTATAGGTTCGGAAAGTTTTGACATGAATTTCGAAAAAAAAACATTTCCAACTATGAATGCGGTTTAATTATTGAGATCGAGCTACGACTAAAACGGCTCTCCTTTTGAAAATCGGTTCAGTTTTGACAAAGTTATAGGTTCGGAAAGTTTTGACAAAGTTATAGGTTCGGAAAGTTTTACCATAAATTTCGAAAAAAAAACATTTCCAACTATGAATGCGGTTTAAATATTGAGATCGAGCCACGACTAAAACGCCTTTCCTTTTGAAAATCGGTTCAGTTTCGACAAAGTTATAGGTTCGGAAAGTTTTGACATGAATGTCGAAAAAAAAAAAAACAACTATGAATGCGGTTTAATTATTGAGATCGAGCCACGACTAAAACGCCTTTCCTTTTGAAAATCGGTTCAGTTTCGACAAAGTTATAGGTTCGGAAAGTTTTGACATAGTTATAGGTTTGGAAAGTTTTGACAAAGTTACAGGTTCGGAAAGTTTTCACATGAATTTCGAAAAAAAAAACATTTCCAACTATGAATGCGGTTTGATTATTGAGATCAAGCCACGACTAAAACGCCTTTCCTTTTGATAATCGGTTCAGTTTTGACAAAGTTATAGGTTCGGAAAGTTTTAACATAAATTTCGAAAAAAAAAAACATTTCCAACTATGAATGCGGTTTAATTATTGAGATCGAGCCACGACTAAAACGCCTTTCCTTTTGAAAATCGGTTCAGTTTTGACAAAGTTATAGGTTCTGAAAGTTTTGACATAGTTATAGGTTTGGAAAGTTTTGACAAAGTTACAGGTTCGGAAAGTTTTCACATGAATTTCGAAAAAAAAAACATTTCCAACTATGAATGCGGTTTGATTATTGAGATCAAGCCACGACTAAAACGCCTTTCCTTTTGAAAATCGGTTCAGTTTTGACAAAGTTATAGGTTCGGAAAGTTTTGACATAGTTATAGGTTCGGAAAGTTTTGACAAAGTTATAGGTTCGGAAAGTTTTAACATAAATTTCGAAAAAAAAACATTTCCAACTATGAATGCGGTTTAAATATTGAGATCGAGCCACGACTAAAACGCCTTTCCTTTTGAAAATCGGTTCAGTTTTGACAAAGTTATAGGTTCTGAAAGTTTTGAGATATTTATAGGTTCGGAAAGTTTTAACATAAATTTCGAAAAAAAAACATTTTCAACTATGAATGCGGTTTAAATATTGAGAACGAGCCACGACTAAAACGCCTTTCCTTTTAAACATCGGTTCAGTTTTGACAAAGTTATAGGTTCGGAAAGTTTTAACATGAATTTCGAAAAAAAAAACATTTCCAACTATGAATGCGGTTTGATTATTGAGATCAATCCACGACTAAAACGCCTTTCCTTTTGAAAATCGGTTCAGTTTTGACAAAGTTATAGGTTCGGAAAGTTTTGACATAGTTATAGGTTCGGAAAGTTTTGACAAAGTTATAGGTTCGGAAAGTTTTGACATGAATTTCGAAAAAAAAAAACATTTGCAACTATTTATGCGGTTTAAATATTGAGATCGAGCCACGACTAAAACGCCTTTCCTTTTGAAAATCGGTTCAGTTTTGACACAGCTATAGGTTCGGAAAGTTTTGACAAAGTTATAGGTTCGGAAAGTTTTAACATAAATTTCGAAAAAAAAAACATTTCCAACTATGAATGCGGTTTAATTATTGAGATCGAGCCACGACTAAAACGCCTTTCCTTTTGAAAATCGGTTCAGTTTTGACAAAGTTATAGGTTCGCTAAGTTTTAACATAGTTATAGGTTCGGAAAGTTTTGACAAAGTTATAGGTTCGGAAAGTTTTAACATAAATTTCGAAAAAAAAACATTTGCAACTATGAATGCGGTTTAAATATTGAGAACGAGCCACGACTAAAACGCCTTTCCTTTTGAAAATCGGTTCAGGTTTGACAAAGTTATAGGTTCTGAAAGTTTTGACACATTTATAGGTTTGGAAAGTTTTGACATGAATTTCGAAGAAAAAAAACATTTGCAACTATGAATGCGGTTTAATTTTTGAGATCGAGTCACGACTAAAACACCTTTCCTTTTGAAAATCAGTTCAGTAATGACAAAGTTATAGGTTCTGAAAGTTTTGACATATTTATAGGTTCGGAAAGTTTTGACATAAATTTCGAATACAAAGAATATTTCCAACTATGAATGCGGTTTAAATATTGAGAACGAGCCACGACTAAAACGCCTTTCCTTTTGAAAATCGGTTCAGTTTTGACAAAGTTATAGGTTCTGAAAGTTTTGACATATTTATAGGTTTGGAAAGTTTTGACATGAATTTCGAAGAAAAAAAACATTTGCAACTATGAATGCGGTTTAATTTTTGAGATCGAGTCACGACTAAAACACCTTTCCTTTTGAAAATCAGTTCAGTAATGACAAAGTTATAGGTTCTGAAAGTTTTGACATATTTATAGGTTCGGAAAGTTTTGACATGAATTACGAAAAAAAAAAAACATTTGCAACTATGAATGCGGTTTAATTATTGAGATCGAGCCACGACTAAAACGCCTTTCCTTTTGAAA
Source organism: Scaptomyza reducta (assembly GCA_035044485.1). Lineage (NCBI taxonomy): Eukaryota > Metazoa > Arthropoda > Insecta > Diptera > Drosophilidae > Scaptomyza > Scaptomyza reducta. The sequence continues at coordinate 17,449 of JAWNNV010001114.1, read as the reverse complement.
ATCGGTTCAGTTTTGACAAAGTTATAGGTTCGGAAAGTTTTGACATAGTTATAGGTTCGGAAAGTTTTGACAAAGTTATAGGTTCGGAAAGTTTTAACATGAATTTCGAAAAAAAAAACATTTCCAACTATGAATGCGGTTTAATTATTGAGATCGAGCCACGACTAAAACAACTTTCCTTTTGAAAATCAGTTCAGTAATGACAAAGTTATAGGTTCTGAAAGTTTTGTCATATTTATAGGTTCGGAAAGTTTTGACATGAATTTCGAAAAAAAAAACATTTCCAACTATGAATGCGGTTTAATTATTGAGATCGAGCTACGACTAAAACGGCTCTCCTTTTGAAAATCGGTTCAGTTTTGACAAAGTTATAGGTTCGGAAAGTTTTGACAAAGTTATAGGTTCGGAAAGTTTTACCATAAATTTCGAAAAAAAAACATTTCCAACTATGAATGCGGTTTAAATATTGAGATCGAGCCACGACTAAAACGCCTTTCCTTTTGAAAATCGGTTCAGTTTCGACAAAGTTATAGGTTCGGAAAGTTTTGACATGAATGTCGAAAAAAAAAAACAACTATGAATGCGGTTTAATTATTGAGATCGAGCCACGACTAAAACGCCTTTCCTTTTGAAAATCGGTTCAGTTTCGACAAAGTTATAGGTTCGGAAAGTTTTGACATAGTTATAGGTTTGGAAAGTTTTGACAAAGTTACAGGTTCGGAAAGTTTTCACATGAATTTCGAAAAAAAAAAACATTTCCAACTATGAATGCGGTTTGATTATTGAGATCAAGCCACGACTAAAACGCCTTTCCTTTTGATAATCGGTTCAGTTTTGACAAAGTTATAGGTTCGGAAAGTTTTAACATAAATTTCGAAAAAAAAAAACATTTCCAACTATGAATGCGGTTTAATTATTGAGATCGAGCCACGACTAAAACGCCTTTCCTTTTGAAAATCGGTTCAGTTTTGACAAAGTTATAGGTTCTGAAAGTTTTGACATAGTTATAGGTTTGGAAAGTTTTGACAAAGTTACAGGTTCGGAAAGTTTTCACATGAATTTCGAAAAAAAAAACATTTCCAACTATGAATGCGGTTTGATTATTGAGATCAAGCCACGACTAAAACGCCTTTCCTTTTGAAAATCGGTTCAGTTTTGACAAAGTTATAGGTTCGGAAAGTTTTGACATAGTTATAGGTTCGGAAAGTTTTGACAAAGTTATAGGTTCGGAAAGTTTTAACATAAATTTCGAAAAAAAAACATTTCCAACTATGAATGCGGTTTAAATATTGAGATCGAGCCACGACTAAAACGCCTTTCCTTTTGAAAATCGGTTCAGTTTTGACAAAGTTATAGGTTCTGAAAGTTTTGAGATATTTATAGGTTCGGAAAGTTTTAACATAAATTTCGAAAAAAAAACATTTTCAACTATGAATGCGGTTTAAATATTGAGAACGAGCCACGACTAAAACGCCTTTCCTTTTGAAAATCGGTTCAGGTTTGACAAAGTTATAGGTTCTGAAAGTTTTGACATAGTTATAGGTTCGGAAAGTTTTGACAAAGTTATAGGTTCGGAAAGTTTTGACATGAATTTCGAAAAAAAAAAAAATTTGCAACTATTTATGCGGTTTAATTATTGAGATCGAGCCACGACTAAAACGCCTTTCCTTTTGAAAATCGGTTCAGTTTTGACAAAGTTATAGGTTCGGAAAGTTTTGACATAGTTATAGGTTTGGAGAGTTTGGACAAAGTTACAGGTTCGGAAAGTTTTAACATGAATTTCGAAAAAAAAAAATTCCAACTATGAATGCGGTTTAATTATTGAGATCGAGCCACGACTAAAACGTCTTTCCTTTTAAACATCGGTTCAGTTTTGACAAAGTTATAGGTTCGGAAAGTTTTAACATGAATTTCGAAAAAAAAAATACATTTGCAACTATGAATGCGGTTTAATTATTGAGATCGAGCCACGACTAAAACGCCTTTCCTTTTAAAAATCGGTTCAGTTTTGACAAAGTTATAGGTTCGGAAAGTTTTGACAAAGTTATAGGTTCGGAAAGTTTTAACATGAATTTCGAAAAAAAAACATTTCCAACTATGAATGCGGTTTACTTATTGAGATCGAGCCACGACTAAAACGCCTTTCCTTTTGAAAATCGGTTCAGTTTTGACAAAGTTATAGGTTCGGAAAGTTTTGACATAGTTATAGGTTCGGAAAGTTTTGACAAAGTTATAGGTTCGGAAAGTTTTAACATGAATTTCGAAAAAAAAACATTTCCAACTATGAATGCGGTTTAATTATTGAGATCGAGCCACGACTAAAACAACTTTCCTTTTGAAAATCAGTTCAGTAATGACAAAGTTATAGGTTCTGAAAGTTTTGTCATATTTATAGGTTCGGAAAGTTTTGACATGAATTTCGAAAAAAAAAACATTTCCAACTATGAATGCGGTTTAATTATTGAGATCGAGCTACGACTAAAACGGCTCTCCTTTTGAAAATCGGTTCAGTTTTGACAAAGTTATAGGTTCGGAAAGTTTTGACAAAGTTATAGGTTCGGAAAGTTTTAACATGAATTTCGAAAAAAAAAACATTTCCAACTATGAATGCGGTTTAATTATTGAGATCGAGCCACGACTAAAACAACTTTCCTTTTGAAAATCAGTTCAGTAATGACAAAGTTATAGGTTCTGAAAGTTTTGTCATATTTATAGGTTCGGAAAGTTTTGACAAAGTTATAGGTTCGGAAAGTTTTAACATAAATTTCGAAAAAAAAAACATTTCCAACTATGAATGCGGTTTAAATATTGAGATCGAGCCACGACTAAAACGCCTTTCCTTTTGAAAATCGGTTCAGTTTTGACAAAGTTATAGGTTCGGAAAGTTTTAACATAAATTTCGAAAAAAAAAACATTTCCAACTATGAATGCGGTTTAATTATTGAGATCGAGCCACGACTAAAACGCCTTTCCTTTTGAAAATCGGTTCAGTTTTGACAAAGTTATAGGTTCGGAAAGTTTTGACATAGTTATAGGTTTGGAAAGTTTTGACAAAGTTACAGGTTCGGAAAGTTTTCACATGAATTTCGAAAAAAAAAACATTTCCAACTATGAATGCGGTTTGATTATTGAGATCAAGCCACGACTAAAACGCCTTTCCTTTTGAAAATCGGTTCAGTTTTGACAAAGTTATAGGTTCGGAAAGTTTTGACATAGTTATAGGTTCGGAAAGTTTTGACAAAGTTATAGGTTCGGAAAGTTTTAACATAAATTTCGAAAAAAAAACATTTCCAACTATGAATGCGGTTTAAATATTGAGATCGAGCCACGACTAAAACGCCTTTCCTTTTGAAAATCGGTTCAGTTTTGACAAAGTTATAGGTTCTGAAAGTTTTGAGATATTTATAGGTTCGGAAAGTTTTGACATGAATTTCGAAAAAAAAACAACATTTGCAACTATTTATGCGGTTTAATTATTGAGATCGAGCCACGACTAAAACGCCTTTCCTTTTGAAAATCGGTTCAGTTTTGACAAAGTTATAGGTTCGGAAAGTTTTGACATAGTTATAGGTTTGGAGAGTTTGGACAAAGTTACAGGTTCGGAAAGTTTTAACATGAATTTCGAAAAAAAAAAAATTCCAACTATGAATGCGGTTTAATTATTGAGATCGAGCCACGACTAAAACGTCTTTCCTTTTAAACATCGGTTCAGTTTTGACAAAGTTATAGGTTCGGAAAGTTTTAACATGAATTTCGAAAAAAAAAATACATTTGCAACTATGAATGCGGTTTAATTATTGAGATCGAGCCACGACTAAAACGCCTTTCCTTTTAAAAATCGGTTCAGTTTTGACAAAGTTATAGGTTCGGAAAGTTTTGACAAAGTTATAGGTTCGGAAAGTTTTAACATGAATTTCGAAATAAAAAACATTTCCAACTATGAATGCGGTTTACTTATTGAGATCGAGCCACGACTAAAACGCCTTTCCTTTTGAAAATCGGTTCAGTTTTGACAAAGTTATAGGTTCGGAAAGTTTTGACATAGTTATAGGTTCGGAAAGTTTTGACAAAGTTATAGGTTCGGAAAGTTTTAACATGAATTTCGAAAAAAAAAACATTTCCAACTATGAATGCGGTTTAATTATTGAGATCGAGCCACGACTAAAACAACTTTCCTTTTGAAAATCAGTTCAGTAATGACAAAGTTATAGGTTCTGAAAGTTTTGTCATATTTATAGGTTCGGAAAGTTTTGACATGAATTTCGAATAAAAAAAACATTTCCAACTATGAATGCGGTTTAATTATTGAGATCGAGCTACGACTAAAACGCCTCTCCTTTTGAAAATCGGTTCAGTTTTGACAAAGTTATAGGTTCTGAAAGTTTGGACATATTTATAGGTTCGGAAAGTTTTGACATGAATTTCGAAAAAAAAAATACATTTGCAACTATGAATGCGGTTTAATTATTGACATCGAGCCACGACTAAAACGCCTTTCCTTTTGAAAATCGGTTCAGTTTTGACAAAGTTATAGGTTCGCAAAATTTTGACATAGTTATAGGTTCGGAAAGTTTTGACAAAGTTATAGGTTCGGAAAGTTTTGACAAAGTTATAGGTTCGGAAAGTATTAACATAAATTTCGAAAAAAAAACATTTCCAACTATGAATGCGGAAAAAAACAAAAAACGCCTTTCCTTTTGAAAATCGGTTCAGGTTTGACAAAGTTATAGGTTCTGAAAGTTTTGACACATTTATAGGTTTGGAAAGTTTTGACATGAATTTCGAAGAAAAAAAACATTTGCAACTATGAATGCGGTCTAATTTTTGAGATCGAGTCACGACTAAAACACCTTTCCTTTTGAAAATCAGTTCAGTAATGACAAAGTTATAGGTTCTGAAAGTTTTGACATATTTATAGGTTCGGAAAGTTTTGACATAAATTTCGAATACAAAAAATATTTCCAACTATTAATGCGGTTTAAATATTGAGATCGAGCCACGACTAAAACGCCTTTCCTTTTGAAAATCGGTTCAGTTTTGACAAAGTTATAGGTTCTGAAAGTTTTGACATATTTATATGTTCGGAAAATTTTGACATGAATTTCGAAAAAAAAACATTTCCAACTATGAATGCGGTTTAATTATTGAGATCGACCCACGACTAAAACACCTTTCCTTTTGAAAATCAGTTCAGTAATGACAAACTTATAGGTTCTGAAAGTTTTGACATATTTATAGGTTCGGAAAGTTTTGAGATGAATTTCGAAAAAAAAAACATTTACAACTATGAATGCGGTTTAATTATTGAGATCGAGCCACGACTAAAACGCCTTTCCTTTTGAAAATCGGTTCAGTTTTGACACAGTTATAGGTTCGGAAAGTTTTGACAAAGTTATAGGTTCGGAAAGTTTTAACATGAATTTCGAAAAAAAAAAACATTTCCAACTATGAATGCGGTTTAATTATTGAGATCGAGCCACGACTAAAACGCCTTTCCTTTTGAAAATCGGTTCAGTTTTGACAAAGTTATAGGTTCGCAAAGTTTTGACATAGTTATAGGTTCGGAAAGTTTTGACAAAGTTATAGGTTCGGAAAGTTTTAACATAAATTTCGAAAAAAAAACATTTCCAACTATGAATGCGGTTTAAATATTAAGAACGAGCCACGACTAAAACGCCTTTCCTTTTGAAAATCGGTTCAGGTTTGACAAAGTTATAGGTTCTGAAAGTTTTGACACATTTATAGGTTTGGAAAGTTTTGACATGAATTTCGAAGAAAAAAAACATTTGCAACTATGAATGCGGTTTAATTTTTGAGATCGAGTCACGACTAAAACACCTTTCCTTTTGAAAATCAGTTCAGTAATGACAAAGTTATAGGTTCTGAAAGTTTTGACATATTTATAGGTTCGGAAAGTTTTGACATAAATTTCGAATACAAAAAATATTTCCAACTATGAATGCGGTTTAAATATTGAGAACGAGCCACGACTAAAACGCCTTTCCTTTTGAAAATCGGTTCAATTTTGACAAAGTTATAGGTTCTGAAAGTTTTGACATATTTATAGGTTTGGAAAGTTTTGACATGAATTTCGAAGAAAAAAAACATTTGCAACTATGAATGCGGTTTAAATTTTGAGATCGAGTCACGACTAAAACACCGTTCCTTTTGAAAATCAGTTCAGTAATGACAAAGTTATAGGTTCTGAAAGTTTTGACATATTTATAGGTTCGGAAAGTTTTGACATGAATTACGAAAAAAAAAAAACATTTGCAACTATGAATGCGGTTTAATTATTGAGATCGAGCCACGACTAAAACGCCTTTCCTTTTGAAAATCGATTCAGTTTTGACAAAGTTATAGGTTCGGAAAGTTTTGACAAAGTTATAGGTTCGGAAAGTTTTAACATAAATTTCGAATATAAAAAAATATTTCCAACTATGAATGCGGTTTAATTATTGAGATCGAGACACGACTAAAACACCTTTCCTTTTGAAAATCGGTTCAGTTTTGACAAAGTTATAGGTTCGGAAAGTTTTGACAAAGTTATAGGTTCGGAAAGTTTTACCATAAATTTCGAAAAAAAAACATTTCAAACTATGAATGCGGTTTAAATATTGAGATCGAGCCACAACTAAAACGCCTTTCCTTTTGAAAATCGGTTCAGTTTTGACAAAGTTATAGGTTCGGAAAGTTTTGACATAGTTATAGGTTTGGAAAGTTTTGACAAAGTTACAGGTTCGGAAAGTTTTCACATGAATTTCGAAAAAAAAAACATTTCCAACTATGAATGCGGTTTGATTATTGAGATCAAGCCACGACTAAAACGACTTTCCTTTTGAAAATCGGTTCAGTTTTGACAAAGTTATAGGTTCGGAAAGTTTTGACATAGTTATAGGTTCGGAAAGTTTTGACAAAGTTATAGGTTCGGAAAGTTTTAACATAAATTTCGAAAAAAAAACATTTCCAACTATGAATGCGGTTTAAATATTGAGATCGAGCCACGACTATAACGCCTTTCCTTTTGAAAATCGGTTCAGTTTTGACAAAGTTATAGGTTCTGAAAGTTTTGAGATATTTATAGGTTCGGAAAGTTTTAACATAAATTTCGAAAAAAAAAACATTTCCAACTATGAATGCGGTTTAAATATTGAGAACGAGCCACGACTAAAACGCCTTTCCTTTTGAAAATCGGTTCAGGTTTGACAAAGTTATAGGTTCTGAAAGTTTTGACATAGTTATAGGTTCGGAAAGTTTTGACAAAGTTATAGGTTCGGAAAGTTTTGACATGAATTTCGAAAAAAAAAAACATTTGCAACTATTTATGCGGTTTAATTATTGAGATCGAGCCACGACTAAAACGCCTTTCCTTTTGAAAATCGGTTCAGTTTTGACAAAGTTATAGGTTCGGAAAGTTTTGACATAGTTATAGGTTTGGAGAGTTTGGACAAAGTTACAGGTTCGGAAAGTTTTAACATGAATTTCGAAAAAAAAAAAATTCCAACTATGAATGCGGTTTAATTATTGAGATCGAGCCACGACTAAAACGTCTTTCCTTTTAAACATCGGTTCAGTTTTGACAAAGTTATGGGTTCGGAAAGTTTTAACATGAATTTCGAAAAAAAAAATACATTTGCAACTATGAATGCGGTTTAATTATTGAGATCGAGCCACGACTAAAACGCCTTTCCTTTTAAAAATCGGTTCAGTTTTGACAAAGTTATAGGTTCGGAAAGTTTTGACAAAGTTATAGGTTCGGAAAGTTTTAACATGAATTTCGAAAAAAAAAACATTTCCAACTATGAATGCGGTTTACTTATTGAGATCGAGCCACGACTAAAACGCCTTTCCTTTTGAAAATCGGTTCAGTTTTGACAAAGTTATAGGTTCGGAAAGTTTTGACATAGTTATAGGTTCGGAAAGTTTTGACAAAGTTATAGGTTCGGAAAGTTTTAACATGAATTTCGAAAAAAAAAACATTTCCAACTATGAATTCGGTTTAATTATTGAGATCGAGCCACGACTAAAACAACTTTCCTTTTGAAAATCAGTTCAGTAATGACAAAGTTATAGGTTCTGAAAGTTTTGTCATATTTATAGGTTCGGAAAGTTTTGACATGAATTTCGAAAAAAAAAACATTTCCAACTATGAATGCGGTTTAATTATTGAGATCGAGCTACGACTAAAACGCCTCTCCTTTTGAAAATCGGTTCAGTTTTGACAAAGTTATAGGTTCGGAAAGTTTTGACAAAGTTATAGGTTCGGAAAGTTTTAACATAAATTTCGAAAAAAAAACATTTCCAACTATGAATGCGGTTTAAATATTGAGATCGAGCCACGACTAAAACGCCTTTCCTTTTGAAAATCGGTTCAGTTTTGACAAATTAATAGGGTCGGAAAGTTTTGACATAGTTATAGGTTCGGAAAGTTTTGACAAAGTTATAGATTCGGAAAGTTTTAACATGAATTTCGAAAAAAAAAACATTTCCAACTATGAATGCGGTTTAATTATTGAGATCGAGCCACGACTAAATCAACTCTCCTTTTGAAAATCGGTTCAGTTTTGACAAAGTTATAGGTTCGGAAAGTTTTACCATAAATTTCGAAAAACAAAAAACATTTCCAACTATGAATGCGGTTTAATTATTGAGATCGAGCCACGACTAAAACGCCTTTCCTTTTGAAAATCGGTTCAGTTTTGACAAAGTTATAGGTTCGGAAAGTTTTGACATAGTTATAGGTTTGGAAAGTTTTGACAAAGTTACAGGTTCGGAAAGTTTTCACATGAATTTCGAAAAAAAAAACATTTTCAACTATGAATGCGGTTTGATTATTGAGATCAAGCCACGACTAAAACGCCTTTCCTTTTGAAAATCGGTTCAGTTTTGACAAAGTTATAGGTTCGGAAAGTTTTGACATAGTTATAGGTTCGGAAAGTTTTGACAAAGTTATAGGTTCGGAAAGTTTTAACATAAATTTCGAAAAAAAAACATTTCCAACTATTAATGCGGTTTAAATATTGAGATCGAGCCACGACTAAAACGCCTTTCCTTTTGAAAATCGGTTCAGTTTTGACAAAGTTATAGGTTCTGAAAGTTTTGAGATATTTATAGGTTCGGAAAGTTTTGACATGAATTTCGAAAAAAAAAAACATTTGCAACTATTTATGCGGTTTAATTATTGAGATCGAGCCACGACTAAAACGCCTTTCCTTTTGAAAATCGGTTCAGTTTTGACAAAGTTATAGGTTCGGAAAGTTTTGACATAGTTATAGGTTTGGAGAGTTTGGACAAAGTTACAGGTTCGGAAAGTTTTAACATGAATTTCGAAAAAAAAAAAATTCCAACTATGAATGCGGTTTAATTATTGAGATCGAGCCACGACTAAAACGTCTTTCCTTTTAAACATCGGTTCAGTTTTGACAAAGTTATAGGTTCGGAAATTTTAACAAGAATTTCGAAAAAAAAAAATACATTTGCAACTATGAATGCGGTTTAATTATTGAGATCGAGCCACGACTAAAACGCCTTTCCTTTTAAAAATCGGTTTAGTTTTGACAAAGTTATAGGTTCGGAAAGTTTAGACAAAGATATAGGTTCGGAAAGTTTTAACATGAATTTCGAAAAAAAAAACATTTCCAACTATGAATGCGGTTTACTTATTGAGATCGAGCCACGACTAAAACGCCTTTCCTTTTGAAAATCGGTTCAGTTTTGACAAAGTTATAGGTTCGGAAAGTTTTGACATAGTTATAGGTTCGGAAAGTTTTGACAAAGTTATAGGTTCGGAAAGTTTTAACATGAATTTCGAAAAAAAAAACATTTCCAACTATGAATGCGGTTTAATTATTGAGATCGAGCCACGACTAAAACAACTTTCCTTTTGAAAATCAGTTCAGTAATGACAAAGTTATAGGTTCTGAAAGTTTTGTCATATTTATAGGTTCGGAAAGTTTTGACATGAATTTCGAAAAAAAAAAACATTTCCAACTATGAATGCGGTTTAATTATTGAGATCGAGCTACGACTAAAACGCCTCTCCTTTTGAAAATCGGTTCAGTTTTGACAAAGTTATAGGTTCTGAAAGTTTGGACATATTTATAGGTTCGGAAAGTTTTGACATGAATTTCGAAAAAAAAAACATTTCCAACTATGAATGCGGTTTAATTATTGAGATCGAGCCACGACTAAAACGCCTTTCCTTTTGAAAATCGGTTCAGTTTTGACAAAGTTATAGGTTCGCAAAATTTTGACATAGTTATAGGTTCGGAAAGTTTTGACAAAGTTATAGGTTCGGAAAGTTTTGACAAAGTTATAGGTTCGGAAAGTATTAACATAATTTCGAAAAAAAAAATTTCCAACTATGAATGCGGTTTAAATATTGAGATCCAGCCACGACTAAAACGCATTTCCTTTTGAAAATCGGTTCAGTTTTGACAAAGTTATAGGTTCGGAAAGTTTTGACATATTTATATGTTCGGAAAGTTTTGACATGAATTTCGAAAAAAAAAACATTTCCAACTATGAATGCGGTTTAATTATTGAGATCGACCCACGACTAAAACACCTTTCCTTTTGAAAATCAGTTCAGTAATGACAAACTTATAGGTTCTGAAAGTTTTAACATATTTATAGGTTCGGAAAGTTTTGAGATGAATTTCGAAAAAAAAAAACATTTGCAACTATGAATGCGGTTTAATTTTTGAGATCGAGTCACGACTAAAACACCTTTCCTTTTGAAAATCAGTTCAGTAATGACAAAGTTATAGGTTCTGAAAGTTTTGTCATATTTATAGGTTCGGAAAGTTTTGACATGAATTTCGAAAAAAAAAACATTTCCAACTATGAATGCGGTTTAATTATTGAGATCGAGCTACGACTAAAACGCCTCTCCTTTTGAAAATCGGTTCAGTTTTGACAAAGTTATAGGTTCTGAAAGTTTGGACATATTTATAGGTTCGGAAAGTTTTGACATGAATTTCGAAAAAAAAAAACATTTCCAACTATGAATGCGGTTTAATTATTGAGATCGAGCCACGACTAAAACGCCTTTCCTTTTGAAAATCGGTTCAGTTTTGACAAAGTTATAGGTTCGCAAAATTTTGACATAGTTATAGGTTCGGAAAGTTTTGACAAAGTTATAGGTTCGGAAAGTTTTGACAAAGTTATAGGTTCGGAAAGTATTAACATAATTTCGAAAAAAAAACATTTCCAACTATGAATGCGGTTTAAATATTGAGATCGAGCCACGACTAAAACAACTTTCCTTTTGAAAATCAGTTCAGTAATGACAAAGTTATAGGTTCTGAAAGTTTTGTCATATTTATAGGTTCGGAAAGTTTTGACATAAATTTCGAAAAAAAAAACATTTCCAACTATGAATGCGGTTTAATTATTGAGATCGAGCTACGACTAAAACGCCTCTCCTTTTGAAAATCGGTTCAGTTTTGACAAAGTTATAGGTTCTGAAAGTTTGGACATATTTATAGGTTCGGAAAGTTTTGACATGAATTTCGAAAAAAAAAACATTTCCAACTATGAATGCGGTTTAATTATTGAGATCGAGCCACGACTAAAACGCCTTTCCTTTTGAAAATCGGTTCAGTTTTGACAAAGTTATAGGTTCGCAAAATTTTGACATAGTTATAGGTTCGGAAAGTTTTGACAAAGTTATAGGTTCGGAAAGTTTTCGACATATTTATATGTTCGGAAAGTTTTGACATGAATTTCGAAAAAAAAAACATTTCCAACTATGAATGCGGTTTAATTATTGAGATCGACCCACGACTAAAACACCTTTCCTTTTGAAAATCAGTTCAGTAATGACAAACTTATAGGTTCTGAAAGTTTTAACATATTTATAGGTTCGGAAAGTTTTGAGATGAATTTCGAAAAAAAAAAACATTTGCAACTATGAATGCGGTTTAATTTTTGAGATCGAGTCACGACTAAAACACCTTTCCTTTTGAAAATCAGTTCAGTAATGACAAAGTTATAGGTTCTGAAAGTTTTGACATATTTATAGGTTCGGAAAGTTTTGACATAAATTTCGAATACAAAAAATATTTCCAACTATGAATGCGGTTTAAATATTGAGAACGAGCCACGACTAAAACGCCTTTCCTTTTGAAAATCGGTTCAGTTTTGACAAAGTTATAGGTTCTGAAAGTTTTGACATATTTTATAGGTTTGGAAAGTTTTGACATGAATTTCGAAGAAAAAAACATTTGCAACTATGAATGCGGTTTAATTTTTGAGATCGAGTCACGACTAAAACACCTTTCCTTTTGAAAATCAGTTCAGTAATGACAAAGTTATAGGTTCTGAAAGTTTTGACATATTTATAGGCTCGGAAAGTTTTGACATGAATTACGAAAAAAAAAAAACATTTGCAACTATGAATGCGGTTTAATTATTGAGATCGAGCCACCACTAAAACGGCTTTCCTTTTGAAAATCGGTTCAGTTTTGACAAAGTTATAGGTTCGGAAAGTTTTGACAAAGTTATAGGTTCGGAAAGTTTTACCATAAATTTCGAAAAAAAAACATTTCCAACTATGAATGCGGTTTAAATATTGAGATCAAGCCACGACTAAAACGCCTTTCCTTTTGAAAGTCGGTTCAGTTTTGACAAAGTTATAGTTTCGGTAAGTTTTGACAAAGTTCTAGGTTCGGAAAGTTTTGACAAAGTTATATGTTTGGAAAGTTTTGACATGAATTTTGAAAAAAAAAACATTTCAAACTATGAATGCGGTTTAATTATTGAGATCGAGCCACGACTAAAACGCCTTTCCTTTTGAAAATCGGTTCAGTTTTGACAAAGTTATAGTTTCGGTAAGTTTTGACAAAGTTCTAGGTTCGGAAAGTTTTGACAAAGTTATAGGTTCGGAAAGTTTTAACATAAATTTCGAAAAAAACATTTCCAACTATGAATGCGGTTTAATTATTGAGATCGAGCCACGACTAAAACGCCTTTCCTTATGAAAATCGGTTCAGTTTTGACAAAGTTATAGGTTCGGAAAGTTTTGACATAGATAAAGGTTCGGAAGGTTTTGACAAAGTTATAGGTTCGGAAAGTTTTAACATAAATTTCGAAAAAAAAACATTTCCAACTATGAATGCGGTTTAATTATTGAGATCGAGCCACGACTAAAACGCCTTTCCTTATGAAAATCGGTTCAGTTTTGACAAAGTTATAGGTTCGGAAAGTTTTGACATAGTTATAGGTTTGGAAAGTTTTGACAAAGTTACAGGTTCGGAAAGTTTTAACATGAATTTCGAAAAAAAAACATTTCCAACTATGAATGCGGTTTAATTATTGAGATCAAGCCACGACTAAAACGCCTTTCCTTATGAAAATCGGTTCAGTTTTGACAAAGTTATAGGTTCGGAAAGTTTTGACATAGTTATAGGTTTGGAAAGTTTTGACAAAGTTATAGGTTCGGAAAGTTTTAACATGAATTTCGAAAAAAAAAAACATTTCCAACTATGAATGCGGTTTAATTATTGAGATCGAGCCACGACTAAAACGCCTTTCCTTTTAAAAATCGGTTCAGTTTTGACAAAGTTATAGGTTCGGAAAGTTTTGACATAGTTATAGGTTTGGAAAGTTTTGACAATGTTATAGGTTCGGAAAGTTTTAACATGAATTTCGAAAAAAAAAAAACATTTCCAACTATGATTTCGGTTTAATTATTGAGATCGAGCCACGACTTAAACGCCTTTCCTTTTGAAAATCGGTTCAGTTATGACAAAGTTATAGGTTCTGAAAGCTTTGACATATTTATAGGTTCGGAAAGTTTCGAAATGAATTTCGAAAAAAAAAACATTTGCAACTATGAATGCGGTTTAATTATTGAGATCGAGCCACGACTAAAACGCCTTTCCTTTTGAAAATCGGTTCAGTTTTGACACAGTTAAATGTTCGGAAAAAATTGACAAAGTTATAGGTTCGGAAAGTTTTGACATGAATTTCGAAAAAAAAAACATTTCCGACTATGAATGCGGTTTAATAATTGAGATCGAGCCACGACTAAAACGCCTTTCCTTTTGAAAATCGGTTCAGTTTTGACAAAGCTATAGGTTCGGAAAGTTTTGACACAGTTAAAGATTCGGAAAAAATTGACAAAGTTATAGGTTCGGAAAGTTTTGACATGAATTTCGAAAAAAAAACATTTCCAACTATGAATGCGGTTTAATTATTGAGATCGAGCCACGACTAAAACGCCTGTCCTTTTGAAAATCGGTTCAGTTTTGACAAAGTTATAGGTTTGGAAAGTTTTGACATAGTTATAGGTTTGGAAAGTTTTGACAAAGTTATAGGTTCGGAAAGTTTTAACATGAATTTCGAAAAAAAAACATTTCCAACTATGAATGCGGTTTAATTATTGAGAGCGAGCAACGACTAAAACACCTTTCCTTTTGAAAATCGGTTCAGTTTTGACAAAGTTATAGGTTCGGAAAGTTTTGACATAGTTATAGGTTCGGAAAGTTTTGACAAAGTTATAGGTTCGGAAAGTTTTAACATGAATTTCGAAAAAAAAAACATTTCTAACTATGAATGTGGTTTAATTATTAAGATCGAGCCACGACTAAAACGCCTTTCCTTTTGAAAATCGGTTCAGTTTTGACAAAGTTATAGGTTCTGAAAGTTTTAACATATTTATAGGATCGGAAAGTTTTGATATGAATTTCAAAAAAATAACATTTGCAACTATGAATGCGGTTTAATTATTGAGATCGAGCCACGACTAAAACGCCTTTCCTTTTGAAAATCGGTTCAGTTTTGACAAAGTTATAGATTCGGAAAGTTTGGACATTGTTAAAGATTCGGAAAAAATTGACAAAGTTATAGGTTCGGAAAGTTTTGACATGAATTTCGAAAAAAAAAAACATTTCCAACTATGAATGCGGTTTAATTATTGAGATCGAGCCACGACTAAAACGCCTTTCCTTTTAAAAATCGGTTCAGTTTTGACAAAGTTATAGGTTCGGAAAGTTTTGACATAGTTATAGGTTTGGAAAGTTTTGACAAAGTTATAGGTTCGGAAAGTTTTAACATGAATTTCGAAAAAATAAAAACATTTCCAACTATGAATGCGGTTTAATTATTGAGAGCGAGCAACGACTAAAACACCTTTCCTTTTGAAAATCGGTTCAGTTTTGACAAAGTTATTGGTTCGGAAAGTTTTGACATAGTTATAGGTTCGGAAAGTTTTGACAAAGTTATAGGTTCGGAAAGTTTTAACATGAATTTCGAAAAAAAAACATTTCTAACTATGAATGTGGTTTAATTATTAAGATCGAGCCACGACTAAAACGCCTTTCCTTTTGAAAATCGGTTCAGTTTTGACAAAGTTATAGGTTCTGAAAGTTTTAACATATTTATAGGTTCGGAAAGTTTTGATATGAATTTCAAAAAAATAACATTTGCAACTATGAATGCGGTTTAATTATTGAGATCGAGCCACGACTAAAACGCCTTTCCTTTTTAAAATCGGTTCAGTTTTGACAAAGTTATAGGTTCGGAAAGTTTTGACATTGTTAAAGATTCGGAAAAAATTGACAAAGTTATAGGTTCGGAAAGTTTTGACATGAATTTCGAAAAAAAAAACATTTCCAACTATGAATGTGGTTTAATTATTGAGATCGAGCCACGACTAAAACGCCTTTCCTTTTAAAAATCGGTTCAGTTTTGACAAAGTTATAGGTTCGGAAAGTTTTGACATAGTTATAGGTTTGGAAAGTTTTGACAAAGTTATAGGTTCGGAAAGTTTTAACATGAATTTCGAAAAAAAAAACATTTCCAACTATGAATTCGGTTTAATTATTGAGATCGAGCCACGACTAAAACGCTTTTTCTTTTGAAAATCGGTTCAGTTTTGACAAAGTTATAGGTTCCGAAAGTTTTGACATATTTATAGGTTCGGAAAGTTTTGACAAAGTTATAGGTTCGGAAAGTTTTAACATGAATTTCGAAAAAAAAAACATTTCCAACTATGAATGCGGTTTAATTATTGAGAGCGAGCAACGACTTAAACACCTTTCCTTTTGAAAATCGGTTCAGTTTTGACAAAGTTATAGGTTCGGAAAGTTTTGACATAGTTATAGGTTCGGAAGGTTTTGACAAAGTTAAAGGTTCGGAAAGTTTTAACACGAATTTCGAAAAAAAAAACATTTCTAACTATGAATGTGGTTTAATTATTAAGATCGAGCCACGACTCAAACGCATTTCCTTTTGAAAATCGGTTCAGTTTTGACAAAGTTATAGGTTCTGAAAGTTTTAACATATTTATAGGTTCGGAAAGTTTTGATATAAATTTCAAAAAAAAAACATTTGCAACTATGAATGCGGTTTAATTATTGAGATCGAGCCACGACTAAAACGCCTTTCCTTTTGAAAATCGGTTCAGTTTTGACAAAGTTATAGGTTCGAAAAGTTTTGACATTGCTAAAGATTCGGAAAAAATTGACAAAGTTATAGGTTCTGAAAGTTTTGACATATTTATAGGTTCGGAAAGTTTTGACATGAATTTCGAAAAAAAAAACATTTGCAACTATGAATGCGGTTTAATTATTGAGATCGAGCCACGACTAAAACGCCTTTCCTTTTGAAAATCGGTTCAGTTTTGTCAAAGTTATAGGTTCGAAAAGTTTTGACACAGTTAAATGTTCGGAAAAAATTGACAAAGTTATAGGTTCGGAAAGTTTTGACATGAATTTCGAAAAAAAAAACATTTCCAACTATGAATGCGGTTTAATTATTGAGATCGAGCCAACACTAAAACGCCTTTCCTTTTGAATATCGGTTCAGTTTTGACAAAGTTATAGGTTCGGAAAGTTTTGACAAAGTTATAGGTTCTGAAAGTTTTGACATATTTATAGGTTCGGAAAGTTTTGATATGAATTTCGAAAAAAAAACATTTGCAACTATGAATGCGGTTTAATTATTGAAATCGAGCCACGACTAAAACGCCTTTCCTTTTGAAAATCGGTTCAGTTTTGACAAAGTTATAGGTTCGGAAAGTTTTGACATATTTATAGGTTCGGAAAGTTTCGAAATGAATTTCTAAAAAAAAAACATTTGCAACTATGCATGCGGTTTAATTATTGAGATCGAGCCACGACTAAAACGCCTTTCCTTTTGAAAATCGGTTCAGTTTTGACAAAGTTATAGGTTCGGAAAGTTTTAACATGAATTTCGAAAAAAAAAAAAACATTTCCAACTATGAATTTGGTTTAATTATTGAGATCGAGCCACGAATAAAACGCCTTTCTTTTTGAAAATCGGTTCAGTTTTGACAAAGTTATAGGTTCTGAAAGTCTTGAAATATTTATAGGTTCGGAAAGTTTTGACATGAATTTCGAAAATAAAAAAACATTTGCAACTATGAATGCGGTTTAATTAGGTTCGGAAAGTTTTGACATGAATTTCGAAGAAAAAAAAAACA
>JAWNNV010001113.1:110000-361207 GCA_035044485.1 Scaptomyza reducta | reverse complement strand
TATACACTTCGATAATGCTAAGGACTAAGATATATTGTTTGTTTTAAACTTTGCAATGCAAAGATGTAATTTTGTTGTTTGTTTATTTGTTTCACTGGTATAATTTCTTAGTTAATAAATTTATGGAATTACACTGTAATTTGAATCGTGGACACACATGAACATTGTTTTTTCAATCGGTTAACTATCTAAACATTTCGATTTGTGTGTGTGTGTGTTTTTTATTATATTTTTGCTTAATTGAAGGAGACTGTGACAGATTCGATTCTAAGCATAAGTTAGATATATTCAAAACATGTGCTAATATTATTATGTATAATATTTGTTAGTATATATATGTAAGTATATAAGTTTACTGCATTTGTCTTTTGGAGTTCTAACTATTTCGATTTGTAACAAAATTTTCTTTTTTCAATATTTTTCTTAAACGATCGCCGGCCGAAATTTGTGATTTGATTTTTGGTTTGTTCGTTTTTAATTTGGTTTTAGTGTTTTTTGCTACTAGTTAATTATATAATTGTTATTTAAGATTAAGAAATTGACAGCAATTCTTAAGTACATAATTATGTTATTTAATGTATAAATATTCCTCAAGTGGAATTTATGATTTAAATTGTTCATTTAAAATGTGTGTATAAATTTAATTAGCTTTTATTTAATGTTTTTTTCTTCGTTTATTGTTATTGTATATAAATTTTCAAAAAATCTTTAAATTTTAATATAGTTATTAATATTTTGTAAATTTTTCTTTGCCTAAGCAAAAAAAGTAATTTTTTCATTTGCTTGATGATAAGAAATGTTTGAGAAATCGTTTTCTCAATTGTATATATATATGTGTATTAAGATTTAAGATCAATACTGTAGTCGTCTCCTGTATTAACGTGCGATTAAATCGAATGCGATTCCATCATTTCAAGATTTAGTTGCACATTGAGGGGAACTGTTGACCCAGTTTGAGGTTAGGTTAGTAACGTACGTAACGTTACGTTACGTTACGTTGCGTATGTATGTATGTATAGAATAATTGCTTAGAGTCTAGATATGACCGTTCTATCCTGCCATAAACATTCAACTAATTTACGATCATCGACTAACTAACATACAATATAATTTGCATAAATTGTTTTGTTTTGTGTTTTTGTTTTCATTAATTTGTTTCACAAGCAATAAACATTTAAACGTGATTTCCGAGCAATAATCGGCGCCTTGCTCGATCGAATTCCATAACGATAACCAACACTGTCACACTCACTCACTCACGCACGCACGCACGCGCACGCACGAACAGTGACACGAACTCGCCGCACACGCAGCGCCGTTCGACAATTCGCCAGTGTGATCCTATCTCTCTCTGATGTTGCTTAGAGTTGGGCGCGAATTGGCTCGCGTCGCTCCCCTGGTTGGTGGGGTGGGTGACTGATCTTCGTGTGTAGTGCGCCACCTGCGTGTGTGTGTGTGCGCGCTCGCTAGCCATTCGTGTGTGCGCATGTGTGCGTGTGTAAGCGAGCTATCACACTCTCCCTTTTCGCTGTCATTCATTCTGTCTCGTCGATTTGATGCGCCGCCAACTTGAAGTTCAAGCACCAGATGGCGTGTTTGTGTGCGAAACGCAGTATCTAATTGGGAGGTGCGAGTGTGTGTGTGTGCGGGTATCAGTGGGTGTGCTGTAATCGGGCAAGGCGGCATCTAAGACTAATACATATATGTAAATACAGTTATTAGTTGTAATTATTTGTTGTTTTATATAAGTATTAAATGTTCGTAAAGAGAGTTTTGTGTTTTAAACTTACTTAACTACGTTTTTTAGAACATGTTCGATTTCCTATTAATTTTTATTTTGAGTGCAAAATTAGCTAACAGAACAAACAATTGGAAAAATAATAAATCATGTAACATAATTTAAGGTGGTTCTTATTTGCATTTATTATAACACATAACAAAGATCAATAGTTAAAAAAAATAATAAACGAAAAGAAAGAAAATGTTATTAACTAGTAACACATAATACTAACAAAAAAAAAAACAGAATGCATTTTGCTTTAAATTGCATTCACACATCATAAAGTATGCATTATACATATAGTACAGTACTGTAATATAACTGTATGTATAACGGTAAATGCAATTTGTTGACTACTTTGCCAATTATAATGCATTCCGCATAAGAAGCATTCGTAATTTTAAAGTATATAGGCATTAATTATTAGGATTATATTAATATATGTATATAGAGTGTATATATTGTTTGATATTGGTAGCATATAAGGTATATTGTATATAGTGTATAAATATTTATCGTTTAACATTGCCATACATTACTAAAAATTAGTATGTATATTGGTTTATGATCATTGTTTAACTTTGTTTTCTAATTCCTAAAATTGTATTATTTTTGTTTTTGTGAACACTGTCCTTATTCAGACGTTTCGTATGGAAAACAATTTCCGTTCTTTAAAGCTTTTTGCATTTTGTTAAAACAATTTCTTCAAAATGTTTTTTCTTTGTTTCTTGCATTTGATTTCGAATACACGTAGTTGAGTTCATAAATTGTGGAAGGCGAACAAAATTGTTTCACTTGAAGACTGTTAGATCATTTACCTAGTTAAATATAGTATATATAGTAGTATATAAAGATTTGTATTTTCAACTGCAAGTTTAAATATTGCTTTTCAAGATTGTTTGTTTTTTTTTGCTTTCTGTTGTTTCGTTAAAGCATGTTTCGTCATAAATGTCTGCCTCAAAATTCAAATCACAAATTTCACCACAGCGACTCTCGCTCCAACTGGATAACTGTTATGTTATTGTGTCTGCCTTTCTGTGTTGTGTCTCTGTTAACTGGATGTTTGTTTTGAGTTTGTGATTTTACATTTTGGGTGCTAGTAGATCACGAATGGAATAAAAAGATTGTAAGTGTAATAATTACACTTCGATATAAATTGATAAGCGTTCATCGATACCTGCGAGTAACATCAAGAGCGAAAGAGTCTGTTAAAGACTCGATTAACATTGTTCTGTTAAGTTTTTTACATTCGAGCTAAGTCTACAGCATTGTCTGCCAACAAAGCCGTAGAAACTTGACAAATGCACAGCTAGAGTAAATATAAGTTGGTTGTTGGTTTAATAAAGAACTGACTTTCGTTTTAGCTACATTTGACTAAGTGTCTCAATTTTGCTGTCGTACATAAATAACAAACAGTTTACATTTCGATTTTATCTCATTCTTCGATATATATGCAAAGATAAAGCTCTAAAGATATACTCGACCATTATAGTATGTATAAGTAATTGTTTTAGTTGTCTCTTTGAACTAGTACTAAACCAAATTAACAAACATCGTGTACACACATAAATACATAATTGAAAAATAGATATACATATATAAATGTTTATAGATATACGCGTCTGTGTGTTTCATTTAAGAACTGGGATTATTAGGGCGGTATAAGGATGTAATACATAATGGAGATGGATTATTTAACGTTTTTCCATTACAAATTGGACTGTATATATATATGTATATATAGCTATATAATAACAAATATGTATATTTGTGTATAGTTAGTAGAATATATTTTGGGTGTGTATTGTTCTTTCAATTTGTGGGTTAGTTAGTTAGGAGGTGCACATAAACATATACACATCTATGTATCCTTAATGGGATCAGATCGATCGTCTGTGCTCTATATCTGTATGTAACTAAGGACTTGACAACAGACACTATATATATATATATCGAATAACAAACTTACAGTTTTGGCTAGATGTAAATAAGCATAGTGTGTATGTGTATGTGTATGTGTATGTATGTGTGTTAATATTGTGGGTGTGTGTGTGTGTGTGTTGTGTTTAATCCTCTTTGGAGAGGCTGCCCAAATCGCTGAGAAAGATTTCGGGTGAGAGAACGTGAGAGGAGCCAACAAGGACCTCCCAGTTGCGTACCGAGTTGGTCACCTCGTAGGCGCAACGCATTTCGGACATGCTCACGCCGCCCACAATGAATATAATGAGGCGTGGCACATTCTTAACCTGCGTCTGTGCCTTATCCTTGTGCCAGTGGCCATAACGAGCGCTAGTCGGTGCATGATAATTCGTATTCTGTGCGCGTCCCTCAAGGAATGGAAAGTGACGCTGATCCAGCTTATCCTCGATGCAATCCTCCATGATGTCCTTGATGACAGGCGTCCAGCGTGACATCTGATAGGTGCTCTCAGTGATGCGCTCCTTGCGTGGCACCGAATATATCTTCTTGCGTGACTTTATAAACAAAATTTAGTTCGAGTTAAATATATCAATTTTTTTTTTTTTATATATTCTTACATCGGCAATGACATTGATGCCCAGGAAGCTGAGATTGCGCACCATGTCCTGATCCTTGACTGAGAGCTGTGCATGGGTGAACAGCTTGGTTAGATTCTCCTCCGAAATGCCGTTCTTGATCATCACATAGAGCGAAATGATGCGAACCTTATCGTAGTTGGAAACGCTCTAAAGAAGAATATTGTTAGTTTTGAATACAATAGATAGGTGTTAGTTTGGGCTAATGAGCCGAGCCTACAGCATCTAGCAGTATGGGCACAATGTTGCGCATATGATCCTTGATCTTTTCGCCCTCAGCATCAGTGCCCATGGCCAGATCCTGCTCGACACGACACAGCTTGTCCACATAGTTTTGATACGATTTCATGCAATCTTCGGCAAGATGCAAATGGGTGGAATACTTAGACAACTCCTTCTGGTACTGCGGCATCTTCTTGATCATCTGGGACAGATCTCGCATCGACGACTTGTCAGCTGGGAGGATTTGTTTTTTTATTTGTTTTGTGCTTGTTGTTTTTCGTTACACAATTTGCAAAAAAGAGAGATGTAACGAAAAACAAGCGTTCAGTTCAACTTACTGGAACTCATGCGCTTGGAGTCGGTAAACTTCTTAAGATTCTGTGTAACCTGTTGGGAGACAACGGCAATATGCTCGTGTCGCAGCTCCACCCACAAGTCATCGTTCTCATCGAGCAGGACCTCCTTGTCGGGCTGATTGGGACCCGGTGTATAGCGGTACACATCGTTCACAATGGGCAATAGATCGTAGGCCATCGCCTGCAATGTGAGCTCGTGCAGCAGTGGGGATACACAATCGAAGCCGCGATCCAATATTAGCAGCTGGGAGCGCGCCTTCTCCGGCCCCTCGCCCATCGTTGGCTCATCGGCCTTGTAGGCATCCAGCTTCTGTTGGACCGAGGCAGCCAGATCAATGTTGCGATCCCAGTCGCTGCGGTAGCGCACATTCGGGTATTCGCCCAGCGTGGCGCACAACGTTGCGATCTGCTCGGCAATTCGCTCGATGTGCTTGCCGCGTATCGAGGCGAATGCCGGCGAATACAGGCACTGGAACGTATCCGGCGAGTCCAGCGAGAAGACCTAAGCAAAAAGCACACATATAGAATGCCAAAGGGCCAAGTTGGCCCCGAAAAACATCGATATGCTCTATTAATTGTTGTACTATTTGAGTTTTGCAATGTTTTTTATTCATTAACGAATGTGTATGTAAAAAGCGATTCTCGTTTCGTTCAGTTTCGATGAAATTGTTTGTGTATGTTGTGTGATTTTGTTTCGAACAGAACAGCAAGCAAGGATTAATAATTAGTAATTAGGATTAGTAATTTTACACTTGAACATTTTTAATAATTAATATTTATTTAGTTAGTTCATGTATTCAATTTTAAGTAAGTGAACTTTCAATTTTATTTATAGAGATATGAAATGGAAGGCATGGTAGCACAGCTATAAAGAATATTCATTGAAAACTGTTATACATCAACAGTATGTTAACGCAATGTTAAAACCCAATCAGAACCAGCTTGCTTTGCTGTTAACGAGTAGCAGCGGTGTGAGAAAGGCAGAGCGAAAATGCAACGCTCAGCTATAAAGAATATTCATTGAAAACTGTTATACTTCAACAGTATGTTAACGCAATGTTAAAACCCAATCAGCTTGCTTTGCTGTTACAGCGGTGTGAGAAAGACAGAGAGAGAGGAAGAGCGAAAATGCAACGCTCAGCATGCAGAACGCAGAACGATGATGTATGAGCGAGAGAGCATGTTTAGATGATGTGATAACTGTTTTAGTATGCGCAAGTGTAAGTGTGTTTGAGTTGATGGCATAAATATTTACATTGAGATGGCGAGAACACGAGACCAATTGACAACATTTACATTTGTATTTAGTTTATGTACATATATATGATATTATATTGTTTTTGTTTTTTTTTTTTGTGTCTTGTTTGGAGCCCTGGAGTTGTACTCGCCGCAGCACAACATGACAAATAACGAGTAAGCAAATCGAACGAGTTAAAACGAGCGAATGCTTAAACGTGCCTGGTCACTTTGTGTCGGCGAGTAGCGATTTTCTCTTCGTTTTGGAAGAGTTATTATATAGTTGATGGGTTGTTTTTATATATATTTATTATTTGTTATGGGTGTTTGAAGAACTGTTTAATGTTCTTCTTATTGTTTGATATTCACATTGATTAGATGTGTTGAGCGTTGGTTAGGCGACGATTTGCTTTTCTGTATACAATTCACATACATTAAATTGAACACTACAAAACAAGTGTAACAAAACTTAAGGAGATTTAGCTTGGAGAGAGCACTGAGAGCAACAGTGTTGGAAAGTTTATTTAGGTTTTTTATGTGTGTGGGCAGGACCACATTCAGTTGATGTAACAGTAGTAGTATTTACAACAACAAGTACACAACATATAGCACATACATATTTATATATAGACAATGACAGAAAGAGAGACAGAGAGAGAGAGAGAGAGAGAGAGAGAGAGCTTTGTGTGTGTGGGTGTGTTTGAGAGAGAGATAGAGACGTTTTGCAACACTTAGAATGAAGTTCTAAGGAACAGAACAGAGAGAGAGAGAGACATTTGTTGTTGGATATATATCATGTATGTATGTTTTAAGTTCTTGTAATTGCTAAGGGGTTTCTTGCATTGACTAGGCAATGAGCGAAAGAGAGATAGAAACAGAGTTATGGAGAGAGTGACAGAGAGGGGGGGCTATTTATATATATATAAAGAGTTTTTTTTTTTTTGGTTTTTGGTATTTTATACATGTTTTTGTATTATTAACGCTTAACATTTAATATAACGGAAATGTTTTGTTGTTGTTTAGCGCACCTGGCATTCATATGGAAGAAATGCAATATTAATCTCCTTTAGAGTTTTGATCTTTCTTGCAGCGCACGATTTACACAAATCGTTAAATAATTCCTCCGGGCAAACTATAATTATAATATTATTATACGCACAATCAAATTTTGCTTTACGTTCTTTACTATATCTCTTAAAATTTTTGGTTCTTTTTTTTTTTGGTTTTTCTAGTCTTTAAATTTATTGTTCAGAGTAGTATATGGCATGTATGTAAGTATGAGTGTGTATGTGTTCTTATTTCATATGTTTTACTGTTGAAGTATATATTGGTAGTTGTAGTAGTACCTATCGAACAATTCTAATCCCTGAAAAGTAAGCTTTGATAAAGTTTCAGGTGTAAGAAAGCAAAAGTAAAGTACTTAAAATCAACCATGAACAAATGTGGACAAAACAAAAGCGTTAAAATGGTTACACAACACTCGATTCGACACGATGAATAAGCATTTGATGATATTAGGAGGATTATTTGTCCCAGTTTATAAAGGAGATATACACAAATAGTATGTGAAGCTCAAGTGGAAAGTTAGTTAGTTGTAACAAGTAAACAACGACAAGTGTCGACCAACGAGTAGCGAGTAGCGAGTAGCGAGTAACGAGTAGCCAGTAGCGAGTAGCCAGTAGCGAGTAGCATAACGTGTAGAATTGTGTTTGTTGACCAACTGTACCTGCTGTTCATAGGCCAAAAAGGCAATATTGATCTCTTTGCAGGTGCGCACATAACGTCGACAAATGTCTTTGTGCGATTGCAGCATTTCAAATATGCGGGGCGGTATCGCTACTCGATATATATATTCAAGATAATAATCAAGGAGTTACAGGGTGCACAGGGTACACATATGGTGCGTGTGGTGGTGGTGTGAAAAAAGTAATCATTACCGATTTCATAAAAAATGAGAAATAAAAATAAAAAAAATAAATCGATAAATCATGGAAATCATACGTAAAGCGCATTGGAACAATACGATATAGCATTAACTCGCATCAAGAACAATATAATTATTATTAGGTGAGTTCTGAAAGCCTGGCCAAACGGCTGTAACATACCCTCGGTGAAGAAGACATGCGCATAGCGGTACATCGGGCGTGCCGGATTCTCAAAGTCACGGATCAGGGCACGCACAGACTCATCCGATGGTGTTATCAAATAGATGGCATCCATTGTGGGCAACGGCTCTCGTTTCTTGTTGATATCCTCAACCACTGCAGCGAAATACGATTACAATTATGCTTTGTCAAGTTATCGATTATTTGTTATCGAACTTACATGTTATGCCCTCGGCACTAATCTCATGCATCTTGGTGCAGGCAGACACCATGCGCATGCCAAGCTTATCCACGACAAGGACACGCCATTCAATCCCTCCAGCACCGGCCGCCTTTGGAGGTCCTGGAGCGCCCGATTTCTTTGGTGGTGGCGGCTTGTACTTCACCACCTCGTTCATAATCTCTATAAGTGGGGATTTTTTTGATTTTGATTAGGAACAGATTTAATTAGGTATATAATAAAATTAGCTATTCTGGTTTAAGCTAATTATGAGCTACCCAAGATGACAAACAAGTTCCCATTCTTTACTAGTTCACTTAGTGAACTTCCTTTACTCGTTAAGTTTAACTCAAAAGATGACAAACAAGTTCCCATTCTTTACTAGTTCACTCAGTGAACTTCGTTTACTCGTTAAGTTTAACTCAAAAGATGACAAGCAAGTTCCCATTCTTTACTAGTTCACTCAGTGAACTTCGTTTACTCGTTAAGTTTAACTCAAAAGATGACAAACAAGTTCCCATTCTTTACTAGTTCACTCAGTGAACTTCGTTTACTCGTTAAGTTTAACTCAAAAGATGACAAGCAAGTTCCCATTCCTTACTAGTTCACTTAGTGAACTTCGTTTACTCGTTAAGTTTAACTCAAAAGATGGCAAGCAAGTTCCCATTCTTTACTAGTTCACTCAGTGAACTTCCTTTACTCGTTAAGTTTAACTCAAAAGATGACAAACAAGTTCCCATTCTTTACTAGTTCACTCAGTGAACTTCGTTTACTCGTTAAGTTTAACTCAAAAGATGACAAACAAGTTCCCACACTCAGTGAACTTCTTTTACTCGTTAAGTTTCACTCAAACTTAACGATTCGATAAGCCACTTATTGGGAATCTCGCATTATTTATAGTTACAGATGTGTTGAAAAAGAAATAACAATTACTCATAACCAAAGCTGTTTGTTATGCGCACTGAATGACTCAGCCACAACAAACCAATAACAACAAAAATAAATAGCACAAACAACAACAATTATGACAGCAGCAGGAGAAAGAAGAATGCATGAAATAAGCCATTTAGCACAGAACAGCGTTGCCTGATTGATTATATTTATAGTAATTGGCATTGTGCACATTCAAAAGGACAGAACAGATTGCCGGGCAATGAAGGGACAATGAAGTAAAAAGCAACGCAAAAGCTAAAGGAATGTGATACATAAGATGATGCCAGGGCCATTTGCTTGCGTTGCAAATGCTTTGCTCCTGTGGCAAAGGTCAGCGTAACCCCCGCAAACGCACATATACACACACACACAAACACACTCACACAGAGAGAGAGAAAAGCAACGGTTTTATGTATGCGCGTGGGGGCGTTGAGTGAGTGCCAAAAGTTGTTGTTGGGTGTGTGTTTTTGGAAAAATCGATGTGCGCTGTGGGTGGGGGTGGGGCCGCTTTTTTGATAAGGATCTATGCAAATTTTGTGCATATCAGTGGATACTAACTACATACGTATTTAAATTAGCAATACATGGGCTAAATAACTGTGTCATATATGTATATCAGTGGGTCGTCATGTTTATCACAAGCTTGTCTTTTCTGTGTGTGTGTGTGTGTGTGTGTGAGTGCGAGTATGCGTGCGTGTGTGTGTGTGTTAGTCACAACAGCTATTTATTGTGTAGTGGAATTTAGATGCCAATGAAAATCATTGTCAATGCACTTACTCTGGCCGACCAAAACTTTTAACGCCATTTTAGCCGGATTTCGTTGTTTCACACAAGGCCGGCAAACAATCAATAAACAATAACTTTGATTTTTGTGTATTTTTTTTTTTTTTTGTGTGCGATCGTCACTCACGCAACACCCAAACACTGTTACACTACTGAAACAACAACGAAAATTTGGCGACCACTGCAAACGGAAAACGAAAAAAAATAATAATAACTGAGCACCAAACGTCGGTGAAAACGCGGCTAATAATTAATTGTTTATTAAAGTCAATGCGTATTTATTTGTGTATAATTGCAGTTCGTATGAAGCAACTTCCAGCTTTTTGCTTTGCAGTAATATTTGTGACTATCGTTATGTTTGAAACATCGATAAGCAGTTAACATTGCGATTGTTTAGTTTATATCGATACTTAGTTTCAATTAGCAAAACGTCTGGCAGCACTAACAGCCAAGTGGCAGCACTTACAATAACAAGCGCGCGCGTTCTTGTTGGTTTTCAACATTTGTCTCTATGCATTTTATTTGCGCTTAGCACTAGTAAACAAAATCATCTTATCACAACATGTTATATATATATAATAAAAAAAATGGAAGTAACATTATGCTAAATTTAAAGCTACAAAGGCATCAGCTCCGCCAGCGATTCGGCGATTGTGCTATCACGAAAGCGCCCAATACGCAGCGCATAGGAAATAACATGCGCCACATAGCTCTGCTCATGCACACCGTGGAACAAATATGACATCGCACCTGCAAAAACATAACATTAATCTTCATTTCTTGTCAGTGATTGTAGTCTATGTACATACCACGTGCATGTATCGTTACGTCGGAGCCACCGTGCAGATTCTCATCGGTATTGATGGCTGCCTGCTGCGTGTACTCCCAGGCTGTGGTGTCGCTTAGCGCTGGACTCTGTCGCTGCAGCTTTTGCGCATCCAACTGAAAGCCCTTGTGACTGGTGCCGTACGTGAGCGTTGTGTATGGTGTCTGCTCTGTCTTGGAATTGCCGGCCAGACCCAAAATGTCAGCGCCACGCTCCGGATGTCCATTGATGGTCAAACTGTGCGAATGATCAGCGGTCACAATCAGCAGCGTCTCGTCCAGCTGCTCCCTATGTAAATATCACTATATTCCATCCATTCATCATCCTTTGCAGTAACTTACCTTTCTTTGAGGTAAGCTTGAACCGCCTGAACGGCCTCGTTGAGCGCAAGGACTTCGCTGAGTGCCTTGCGGGCATTGCCCCTATGATGGGCCTGGTCAATCATGCCCGCCTCGACCACAAGCAAATAGCCCTTATCGCTGTTGCCCAGCACCTGCAGCGCCTTAAGCGTCATATTGGTCAGCGAAGGCATTCCCTCGTCGCCCGCATCCCGCTCGTGATCGTACTTGAGGTGACCATTGGCAAAGATGCCCATCACATAGTCAACATTTTGCGCATCCAGATTCCTCAACTCCGCATTGTTCTGGACCACAGCATGTGGCACGCCTTCGTCCGCCTTGATCTGCGCCCACTTCTTGATGAGATTGCGTCCGTCTGCCGAGTGACCCGCCCACATGTCCAGCGGATCGTTCTCTGTGCCGCTAACATTCGACACAAGCATTTGACGACCCCCACCCATGATGACCTGTTTCAAGTGAAAGTACGTTTTAATTATATCCTTATATATTTGGATGTTTGAAAACGCTTTTTTCCAAAGCATCTTCAACAGAACAGATAAACCACTCACATTGATCTGACGCCCTGTGCTCTGTTCGACGAGCTGGCGGGCAATGTCCAGACAACCCTGCTGTTGTGCCTCGGCGGGCATTGTTGACTCGCACTCCCAACGCCTGTCGGCGGCATGGGCGTAGAGGGCAGCTGGCGTGGCATGAGTCACCCGCGTCGTGGTCACGAAGCCAGTGCGCATGCCATCGACCTGGGCCCAGTTGAGTATGTTCTGGACATGATTGAGCTCCTTGAGGGAGGCGCTGCAATTGCCCAGCGGCACAGTGGCATCAACGCCACCTGTCTCATAGTTGACCTTGACGCCGGCAAAGAGCGCCGTTGCCGTCGAAAAGGAATCGGGCACCTGCTTATTGGCACAATAGGTCTTCAGCAGGCCCATGTGCGGAAAACGTTCCCAACTGAGCAGACCTTCCTCCTTATAGCCATAGATGCGTGCCGCCGTCACCGTGTTGGGACCCATGCCATCGCCCACAAACAGGATCACATTCTTGGCACGCCTGCGATTCTGCTCACGATTGAGTGCCAGCTTCAGTTCGTCGATGCCGCGATCATACCACTCCTGTTGCTCCTTGGGCAGCGAGACGTGCCAGTAGGCAACTGTTTCCATGTCGCTGACATCACCATTGAACTCGTAGTGCACCAGAAAGCCAATGCACATGGCTATCATCAGCACTGAGGAGAAACTAACGGCGATAATGAACACTTTCGATTTGAACACATTCTTTTGCTGTTGTCGCTCCTGATCCGGCTTGGCTCTGGGCGTCGTCGCACCATTTGCTAACGCAAAATTATGACTGGAGTCCAAGCTATCCAGCTGCACCTCAATCAAGCCCACATCGCCCAGTTTTGTGCTATCCGTGCCGGTCGAAGACATCTTTTGATTTCAGTTTTGAATACACACTAATAAAGCTTTAAGAGTTAAGGCTGTAAAACAATGATATATGATATGAACAGATTTGGCAGATATATCTACATCAGATAAGATAAAAAGCTTGCAACCACTCACCATCACCACGAACAATAATAATGTCTGAAGCTTTCAGCTATTCCTTAAATACTCAGTACGTCAATTAGATTAGACTTAAAAGTTGAGACGAGTGCCGATCAACGTCACGGCTTCAATTAATTATAACTATCAACGCCACCAAAAACCCCTAAACCCACTTGTGGTAGCTCATTGTCCGCCCCTGCCCCTGCCCCTGCCCCTTCCCCTTCCCTGTTCCCTGCATGCTTGCATCTGAATCTGAATCTTCGACTCATGTTTTGATTAAGGCCGTGTGCTTTTTGCTTTTTGCTTTTTGCTTTTTACACCATTTTAGCCTCGCATACGACTGCCATCTTGGCTGACATTGAAATAGTACACTACCTTTAAAGGAGTATTCACTATTAGAGAGATTATGCAACATATTTTTGTGGATTTTTATACACATCAGATGTGGCTCTGGCCCATAAATATCTTTTGTCACAATACTTGAATAAAAACGATTTGTTTTAAATTTGGAAAGAGAAGAGCCAAAGTGTTTCTACGAATATGTTTAAATATTCGGAGCTTATTAACATATTTTTGCCTATTATTTAGTATTTTAAGCTACGTATATTATATATATATATATATGTTTAAGGATTCTGAGCTTATTAACATATTTTTGCTTATTATTTAGTATTTCAAGCTACGTATATTATATATATTTATATGAATAATTCCATTATTTCTTTACAGCTCTTGCAACCGATTACATCAGCGGTCGGGGAACAGGGGTAAATTACCCCTTTTTGGGTACAAGTTAAATTTCTGGGTGTAAAAATGAAACTTTTGTGAGTAAAAAGTAAATATTTTTAATTTGCTATTTGGTAAACCTGTTAGTATTTTTTTTCAACTTAAGAATTTACCCATAAATAGAGGGGATAACCTTTTTTTTGGTATTTTTTATATTTATTTTCATTTTTTTTTGTATTATTATTTTTCTTATTATTATTATTATTATTATTATTTCTTCTTTGCCATAATTATCCCCTATATAACCTTTTTTTTTGGTTTTTTTTTTTGGTATTTTTTATTTTCATTCTTTTTTTCTGTATTTTTTTTTTTTTAGCTCCTTTGCCATAATAAATAGGGAATAACTTTTTTTGCCAATGGGTAATGTCAGTTCCACAACAATATTTTGGGGTAATGATTAAAAAAGTTCCCCCGTCGCTGGATTACATCATCAAAAAATTCACCTTATGAGCAGAAGAAGAGTACACTTGGGTCGACTTGACCGAAAGGAATCGAGTCTTGATTGCTGTAGTAGGCACGAGATAAGGTTGATTGTGAATACGACCATAACGTTTGCACTATTTATGGCCACTTCAATTTGGTTAAACGTAAATAGAGAATATGGCTCACGTAGTGTGTCCGTCCAGGCGGGCATATAAACAATGTTCCATGCGTGATAATCAGGCAGAAACGTTAATTTAATTCCTATCATCACATTTCTCATGTGTCATCGTTAAAAAGGAAAGTAAAACGATATAATAAAAGTTACGTAAATCGTTTGATATGATCGATCGCTATATAAAGATAGTTTGTCGGAAAGGTAATGGATTATAATCAATGGAGCGTTTGCATAAACAATAGCTTTGATCATCATTAAAATCGAATTCAAATACATTCAGCCAAGCATGAACATTTACTAAGGTCAATAGGTTCGAAAAAGTTACCTTTACTCACGATATGAATCTAGGCCTCCAACAACAAGATATGCATATAATCTTAATGATCCATAGATTACAATGAACAATAAACTATTCGCCCATGATAAGCGAGGAAATTAAAGATTCGCCTCACTGCCATAAAAACCAGAACTAATAGACAGCTATTAACTGCCAGTCTAACGGGAAATAAAACGCTTGTTTTTTTCTCCCAATTAATGTCGAATTTGTTATTCTAATTGAACGTGTGGGAGGGGCACAATTACATACACGAACAAATAAACGTACGATACGAGAGAGAGAGAGAGACGCAACTAGACTGTTTCGCTTTCCAGGAATGCATAAAGAGTGGTGCCTGGTGCCGTTATTCGAGTTCGAATTTTCGAAAAGGCTGCGGATCAAGAAAACTTCAAGTTTGAGTTCAAAGTTGCATGCAAACATTTTTAATCAGCGTAGGGCATAAATAGAATTTAATAAATTCACAAAGCTTATAAACATGATTGGTTGTTAAGCAGCGGCGCCTAACTAATTGATTTATAACAGAAAACAAGCGTACGCCAGGATGAGAGCATCGCTAAGTGCCATATCTCACTTGTCCCCCCCCCCCCCCACCCTTCTACCGCACCAACACATGTGGCTGAGTGTAGCTAATATAAAAACTATTTACGTCGAAATATTTACTTACTTGGCATGTAGCAAAAAGGCACTTGCTGTACTTAAGAATAATTTCAATATGTAAACATAAAGAATTTCAGCAAAATGTTCACCAAGCTCATTATGTATTGTTTAATAATTTTTATACATTGCACAAATGCTGCAATTATTTCGACTTGAAACTAAAACAACAAAAAAACGCGCACGACACAACAAAATTTCGTCGTCCGTTCGCAGCAATAGTTTCTAACGTTTTGCCAGTCGAAATAAGTTGAATGAAAACAAGAAAGCTATATTGTTGGTGGAACCTCACACCGATGTTCGTATACCCTAACTAATAGGCAAAGCGTAAATGCTGCTGCTTGAAAATGCGTACAATTTAATTGTTTTAAGAGTTCAGATTAATTAATTAATTAACAGGCTGTAGCCTGTTATATATATTCTGTAGCAGCTTATAATTGATTAGGCCTGAAGGGTTTGCACAAACAATTTGAAAAAGTTGATAAGCTTGCAGAGTTTAACATACAACTACAAAACAACAACATGGCATCGGCTCGCATCAAAATAGAATGAGCGAGAGTGAGAAAACGAGAGCATGCGCTGGACGCAATAACATTGACCGAACGAACAGCTGTTAACAGCTGCCAGCTGTCGACTGGCAAGTGGCGCGTAATTGAAAAATATTCAAAATGTGTATTTGCCAAAAGAGTGATAATAATTACCTAAACCAATTGCCGTGCCATAAATACAAATACTACCAATTTAGTGCAACATTTGCATTTGCATTAAAAATGTTAACGTTTTGGAACCTATGTAGCGCATAAGCTATCGATTATTTGTTATCGAACTGTTAAGCATTCAAAATGTTGATTTTTTGAGCAAGCAGCACGAAAACAAATTTCAATACACAGTCAGACGAACTAACATAACTAGCTTGTCTACAAATAATACACACAACTTCAAAAAACAAATATTGTAGCAGGACATACAAAATAAATAATAATCAAGATGTTGCGCATACCTGGAATGCCCCTGCTGCCGGGCACACTCTTTCGCGAAGTAAGTAACACATATACACAATCATGTATATCTTATACATCGAAATCTGATTTAATAGGTAAATAAAGTGTATTATCCGAAATCGCAAACGTTGCTCAATTTTCGTGGCATACCTATGCTAAGCGATCGCCAGCATGCGATGCCCGAGGATCCTGCTGGCGCTGTCGTCGATATTGCGTGTCCGCCGGCCAATGCACATGCCCTATATCCACCACGTTCGGGACCACGGCTACCGCCATGGCTGGCCTACGACAAGAAGGTGCTCTTCTTTCGCGCCTACTTCAAGCAGACACTGCAGGAGAACATCCATGCGCCGTATATGGTGCGACATGTCAAGGTCTATTACTATCTGGAGGATGGCACCCTCGAGATCTACGAGCCCAAAGTGCTCAACTCGGGCATTGTCCAGGGCTGCATACTGCACAGACAGCGTGTGCCCAAGCCACCGCCCTGCGACAACGAATTCCTCTCAATCATCGATCTCAATGTGGATCGTACCATTCAGATATTCGATCGGAACTATCATTTTGTTAACTGTGATCGCTTCACACGTGACTTTCTCAACAAGCGCGGCATTGTGGTGCCCGATCCTGTGGTGCCTGCTGTGTAAGTTCATTGGCAATCAAATATTTTCACCACATTCGATAATTGGTTAATCGGTTTAGTGATCCGGCTGGAGCCGTACGCAATCGTGGACAGGCTCGGCCCAGCAATCCGGCCGAGAAGCGACATCCCTTTGCCCAGTTCCTCAAGTATGATCGTCAGGTGCTCAAGTTCCAGGCCTACTGGGACGATCGCACCGACATGGGCGATGTGCGTAAGCTCGAGGTTTGCTACTATCTAGCCGACGATACCGTCGAGGTGAAGGAAGCTCACATACAGAACTCGGGACGCGATGGACCCAGTGTCTTCCTGAAGCGCGGACGCTTGCAGCGCGTAAGTAACGATAGAAATATTCAAAGCTAATCCTCATGAAACTTCTTGCTATTACAGGAATTTGATGGCATGTTCCTGCCGGGTCAACAAACCCCCAAGACGGTGCTGAATGTGTTGGGAGCCGCGCGGAATACGCGCTTCTGTCTCGATCCTTTGAATTCGGGCAACAAGGAGATATTGTATTATAGTCAAAGGGATCTGCAGATCGGTACCGTCATGAATGTCTATGGCCGACCTGTGGTCATTACCGACATGGACCCGTTCACCAAGCAATACTATCGCGATCACTATGGGATCGAGGACTTTACGCCGATCCAGGTGCCAACGAGATCGGATGTCTGCAAGCCGTATGACAAATCAAGCCGGACGCTGCCACCATTCAATGGCTGGGGCAGCTTCGAGGATTCCGCTGGCAATTGCATGTCCATTGTGATCAAGCGACCCAAAACCGATTTCCGTAAATTCGTTAAATACGATCGGTTCGTCCTGCGTTTCGGTGCCAAAATGTTGTCCACCATACGGGAGAACTGCGAGCGGGTCTTCGTCATTAGCTATTACATGAGCGACGACACCATGCAGGTGCAGGAGGTAGCTGTGCGAAATTCGGGATTCCTGGGCGGCTGCTTCATGAAGCGCAACCGCGTGCCTATACCCGGCCAGGAGACATTCACCTGCAAGCAGCCGCTGTATTATAAGCCGTGCAATTTATTTATCGGCAGCACCATGTCCATCAAGGACTTCATTTTTCATTTGGTGTCGGCGGATGAGTTCACCTTGATGTACATGGAGCATCAGCCGCAACAGTTTCCCTACTGTGATATTGAAAAGATTTTGGAGAAGGTGCGCAAATCCCTGGAATCTCGTATGTCACAATTTGTGACCACCTGCGTGCCGGACTGCACCGATCTCGAGAAGAAGATGGAGAAGCGCAGCGTCTTTGTCTCCTTTGAGAGCTTCAAGGGTGCCTTGGTCGCCCTCATGGGCAATACCATCAGTGATCACGAGATCATTTCACTCTGTCGTCATTTCTCCGGGGAGCCGGCTCCACCGCATGCCTGCAGCAGGGATAAGGTGCGTGCCTCTGCCCATCTGGAGATCAAGCGCGCCCTGTGGAATGGCAGGGACGAGCTGATGGAGCACTTCCATCACATTAATCCCACCAACAAGCCCTTCATGTCGGAGACCCAGGTGCGTTCCACCTTGCGTGGTTTCCGCATGCCCTTCACGGCGGAGCTCATCGATAACATATTGTCCGTGCTGAATCGCAACGATTGCGATGATATCGAGGTCTGTGACCTGATGAACTTCATTGATATCTCGTGCACCAAGGGCTGCGATATGCCGCCCATCAACTATGCCTTCGAACTCTGCCCCAAAATACCGTTTTTGTTCAAAGGACGCGTCGTGGACTTTGGCTGTTTCCTCAAGGCACTCAATTTGCCACTCAATCTGCCCAGTGCCAATGCCAAGCCGGCAAATATGATTGGCGATGGTCGAATTATGCCGCCATCATCTACAGACGATTGTTGAAAAATACGTTTTTAGTTTTCGTTAAGTTTCTCGAAAACACGTGTTCAAAATTTCTTGTACCATATCGGACAACAATAATCAGCTAAACATCAGTCATCAAATGTATATTTTGACAAAAAAAAAAATATTTCAAATTATTTAAATAAAAAGTAGTTTCAGTAAGATTAAATACCTTGTTTCAAGTTTTCGATAACTTTTCCCGTTTCCGATATACACATGTGATCGATAACAACAAAATCTTGAATTTGAAAAACTTTGAGATGCAGTTTGAAACTTTAAACGAAATAATGACAATCTGTGATTAAAATTTTCGATAACTCTTCCCGTATCCGATATACACATGTGATCGATAACAACAAAATCTTGAATTTGGAAAACTTTTAGATAACGTTTGAAACATTTTCCGAAATAATGACAATCTGTGTATAAAATTTTCGATAACGCTTTCCGTTTCCGATATACACATGTGATCGATAACAACAAAATCTTAAATTTGAAAAACTTTGTGATGCAGTTTGAAACATTACTCGAACTAATGAGAATCTGTGAATCAAATTTTCGATAACTCTTTCCGTTTCCGATATACACATGTGATCGATAACAACAAAATCTTGAATTTGGAAAACTTTTAGATAACGTTTGAAACATTTTCCGAAATAATAACCATCTGTGAATCAAATTTTCGATAACGCTTTCCGTTTCCGATATACACATGTGATCGATAACAACAAAATCTTGAATTTGAAAAACTTCGTGATGCAGTCACATTATTTTTGGTGGTTATTGAAAATAAAACATTTTATTTCCAACTATGTACAGTTTAATAACGTTTAAAGCCTAAACTGTTAGCTTTTAGGAATAAAATTAAAATCTTAATATAATAATAAAGATTTTTTTTCTGGGTGACCATATTGTATTTATAATTTGAATGTATTAACATGGCGCCATGCTGTTACTAACAGTTTAGCTATGTTAGCGGTGGAGCAGGTGCTGTTATCGGTGGAGTGACATTTTACGCAACGTGCACACGTGAATGTCAAGAACGAGACAGCAGTCGTCATTTATAGCACTTTGTACAAACACGACGCGAAAATGATGCGAGAATAAATAAATAAAAAAAGCGAAAATCATATGTTGTGTTTTATATTTTTGTTTGTTTTTTTTGTTCAACTAACTAAAAAGTGTGGATTAAGTGCGTCGCAACAATAACAACAACAACGGCGGATCGGTTGCCCAAAATTTCGTCGTTAAAAATTTGCAAAATTGCAAATGCACTAAAACCAACAACAAATAAACAAAACGTGAACAACAGCAACAACAACTAGACAGAGAGAGAGAGAGAGAGAGAGAGCGCAGCGAAACATGTCCAAGGCGCCACGCCCACGACAGCGCCAGCGCCAAGTGGGCGTCGTGCAAAATGGTATCAGCGTCAAGCCGTCCGATATGCCTGCTGAGCCGGATATTAATGCCGATCTGACCAATGCTCTGGATTATACCAGCAGCAGTTCAATCATTGAGTTTCTGGCCAAGGAGCAGGACTGCAACATTGAGCCAGCCGATCCCGATACCATATTCCAGGAGGTCAGTCGCCTCGCCGACCACACAGATCTGCGTTCCGTGGATGAGCTGATACTGGAAGCGGAGCGGCTCATACAACAACAGTTGCGTCTAAACGACGGCGAATCCGGTCGCGAGACGAACAAAAACAATAAGACCAGCAGCACACAGACACCAGCAAGCAATTCGCCGCAGTCGCAGTCGCAGTCGCAGTCGCAGTCGCTGTCGTCGCCGCAGAACAGCATACGCTTAAACACGCGCTACACTCGCTCCATTGAGCATGTTCAAGTCATCCAAGTTAAACCGAATCTCAGCCAGTCCAAATCAAGTAAGGCCAAATCGCGAAATAACTGTGCCCAGGCACAGAAAACTGAACCCAATGCCCCTCCAACCGCCGAGGAGCAAAGCCATTTTGTTGCCTTCGTTGAGAGTTTGCCGTCGGAGTCTGTTATATCCGAGGAGTCGACGCCCAAAGGTCTCAACACGAATCACACCAGCACGTATAACGGTAATGCCAACGGTAGCGGTAGCGGTAGCGGTAACGGTACTTTGGCTCGGCTGCAGCAGCACGAACAGCTGGACAATACAGATGACGATGAGGATACGGTAAGTGTAACTTGACGAAAGCTTACAGTTGGGCAAGCTTTGAGCACTTTACAGTTTGAGAGCTCTCTAAGCAAACGAAAACAGCGAATATTTAATATTTGTATATAATTTATAAGGATAAAAACACTTTTTTTTGTTGTTGTTGTTTTTTACATATGTTACAATGTACAAATACATGCATACATATAAATAGGCATTCACTCACACACATACACACAGACAGGCAAATAGATAGATAGACATATAGTTAGGGTTAAAAAAAAACTTAACGAGCTTAACCAATTGATTGGGCAACCGTTTCGGCCACTGTCCAGCCCTCGAGCGCCGTATCCTTGATGAACTTGGGCGGCAGGACGAACCCATAGGTGCCACGATCCCGCAACTCCACGGTATACACATACTTAACGCCCAACGCATCCCGACTCCAGTCATCGGAGCCGCCGCCGGCAATCCCCAACACCTCGTGCGTCACCGATGCCGTGTACGTGGTGCCCGTCTTCTGGGCAATCCGGTCGACCGCCGTGCTTGCAACACGTTGCAACACATTCGCATCGCGCACCTTGACCGCCTTGTAGGCCCACGGATAGACAACGAACTGGCCGTAGCTGTGATATGTAAGATATGCCTCCAGATTGTGCTTGCGCTTGGCCAGAAAGTCGGAGACGGCTTTCGTTTCGAGCTCGGAGGCGGCGGCGGGGCCGCGGAAGACATCGCTGCACGGATCCTTCGACGAGCCAAAGCCATTCCAGCCAATGTCAAAGTTGCGATTCAGATCGACACCAAAGCAATTGTTGCGTCGCGGCCCGGAACGATTCTTGCGCCACAAACGATTAACCGTGCGACTGTATTGATAGCCATCCGGATTCATCATGGGCATTATGTACCAGGTTAGGCCGCGTATGTGCGACGGCTGGTTCTCCCAGTTTTGCATCAGCTGGTAGAGTATGTAGGTGACCGTTGCCGGACTGATCCATTCGCGTGCATGGATGCCGCCATCGATCCAGACCTTTTTATATTCGCGTGGATTTTCGGAGATTCTGCAAATGAACAAAAAGAAAGTGTGGCATACTTTTAGGCAGGGCTTCAAAAAAATGTTAACACCGCTGCAAACTGTTAACTGCGCTGTGAACTGTTAACTACACTGCGAGCTGTTAACTGCACTGCGAGCTGTTAACTGCACTGCGAGCTGTTAACTGCACTGCAAACTGTTAACTCCATTTTCCTTTTACTCACCGCAAAACCTTGAGGTCACGCCCCTCAGCCGTCTGTCCAATCGTATATAGTCGCACTATATTTGGATATTTTGCACGTATCTCCCTCATAAACGCATAGATTGTGTCCAGATCGTGATAATCCTTCCAGTGTATGCCGCTACCATTACGCGATGCCTTCTCTGTTAAGTCGAATAAAAGTTCCCAACTGCTTCAACTTAATCAGATTCGAATATGAACTTACTTGTGCGAGCGCCTGGCAGCGCCAAAGTGCCTTCGACACCATCCAGCTGCTCCTTATCGATCAGATCCTGTACATTATCGCTCAACACCTCCGCCGCCAGGCGGTGAGCACTGAGGAAACTGCCCGCCGCCTTCAACTGCTCCTTGCCAATGGAGATGTCCAGAAACTTGGAGTTCTCCTTCCAGATGTTCCCGCCAAACTTCTGCTCCATCACCTCGCCCACAGCAATGCTCGCATGCCGCATCGCATCTGTTATATTGTGAATGCGCCACAACTGGGTCTCGTCATAACGTTCCTGTATACCGTTAGCATAGTCGTCCTGCTCGTCCTGGTCATAGGCCAAGGAATCGTTTGCCGCCTGCGCCAGCTCGACGACAACACACAGCATCCCGAGCAGCAGCATCCAGTGCTGTTGGAGTCCTCGATTCATCTTCGTCATCTCGCGTTCTATTCTTGGCTATCTGCGAACATTGATTGATCGTTATCAGTTATCAGTTTGGGTTTCGTTGCGCCTCGTTCGCTTTCGAGGTCTCAACAGAAAAGGCATAAAAAGACCGACCCGACCGACCCGACCCCCCATTAAAAGATAATGACCCATAAAAGTACGAACAGTCAATCATGAAATTGAAAACTATATATATAATTGCTTTTCACAGCTAACGAGTTGTAAGTCACATAAAGTAGTTAACACTGTTAACGATTGTTTGCAAATTAGAATGTTTCCATTTTGTGTGGAGGTTACGAAAAACAAGCACGAAGCAGTAAACTCGGTTTCAAGTGCAACAAAGGTAAGAACTTGTTTGGATACACTTTGAAACACTAGGATGTACTTCTGGAACTTAGAGAAGTGCCAGTCATAAACTGTTATACAATGATATCAACTGTTATACAATGATATAAACTGTTATAAAATGATATAAAGTGGTATACAATTATATATATATGTAATATACTGTTATACAATGATATATATGCTGTACAATGATACATATATATGTTATACAATGATATAAAGTGGTATACAATGATATAAAGCAGTATACAATTATATATACATGTTATACAATTATATATATATGTTATACAATGATATATAAGCTGTACAATGATATATATATGTTCTACACTGATATATAAAGTGTTATACAATGATATATATATATATATATATATATGTTATACACTTATATATATTGTACAATGATATATATATGTTATACAATTATATATATATATATATGTTATACACTGTTATACAATGATATATATATATATGTTTTACACTGATATATATATTTATGTTATACAATGATATATAAAGTGTTATACAATGATATATATGTTATACAATGATATATATATATGTTATACAATGATATAGATATGTTATACAATGATATAAAGTGTTACACACTAATATATATGATATATATATGTTATACACTGATATATATGTTATACATTACTATATATATGTTATACACTGATACATATATGTTATACACTGATACATACATGTTATACACTGATACATATATGTTATACACTTATACATATATGTTATACACTGATACATATATGTTATACAAAGATATATATGTTATAAAATGATATGTATGTTATACACTGATATATATATATTTACCTAATGGTATTTACAACTTGAAAGCTAACCTCCTTGTTTTTTTTTTCAAATTGATCCGTTTGACAGAGAACGCAAAAGTGTACTAAGAAAAATATTCACAATCGTTTTGAAACGTAGAAAAATGCATCACCAAAGCATATATAAGATAACAGAAGTTCAAAACTGTTATACGAGCTATCGAACAGCACGTGTATATAGCGATTGCTCACCATTTTCGATATCGATATCCATGATCGTTAATCATTTATAAGTTTCACAGTTTTCTAAGCCAACTTTGACATCATTTAATACCCTTATATATATATATATATATTATATTTTATTTAGGATCTGAACGACAATTGACCTTTGGGGTCATTTGTTTTTTCACGAACATTCCTGAGCGATAATAATATTGATGCTGATAAGAAGAGTATGGGAAATCCTAAGAAATTCAAAGATTTCAAATTTGACGCAACTGATAGTAAAAACAAAAATATATATTCGAAAAATATTTTCAAAATAAAAATGTTAGCATATGTTATCATATTGGTACTAATAGCATAAATAATGAATTCATTTATATAAATTAGCGTAAAAGGAAACTAAAATGTTGGTGGAAGATTTACCTCTATAACGGTCGTGTCTGCATGTGTGTGTGAGTTTGTGTTTCTGTGTGTGTCTCGGCTTTGGCAAAGAGTTGCCAACAGCAAACTTTCAAGTTCAATGTTAAAATTGGATACGGTATTTGGATATCGTAATGGCAGATTGCCTGCAATGTTTCGAGTATGGTGAATGGGTTAATCGTGTGGGACGATAGAAAAACCAAAACCAAAAACAAAAACCGTTTCAAAACGTATGCAAAATCCATTTGCATTGGATTTGTATGCGACATGGTGCATCATTTGCGTAAGCGCGAGGCAAATAAATATAATATATATATATATATATATATATTTTATTGAAACGCAAAAAAAACATAGGCGAGCTGAATCAGAATCTGGAAACTAAAGTTTTAGATGTTATTGTTCAAGTCCATTGTTCAGGCCATTTTAGAAATTAGTTGTTGTCGCTTTTGGTTAGCACACAGCACGCAATTGTGCTAATTCCCCCCCCCCCCCACCACGACCCGTTTCGAATTTAATTGTTGATTTTGTACATTTGTATGTTTGTTGTTTTTTTTTAGTTTTTTCGAGTGCAGAAAGAACTGGTTCTCCCTCTCTCTCTCTCTCTCTCTCTTTACACGAACATAAAAACAGTTAGGCTGACCAAATGATGGAAAAGTTTGAACTACTTCATTTGGCTGGGGTATATCGTAATTGGAGCGACCTTCGTTACGATCACGTGTCGCAGATGTTATCGCTCCGTTTCGTGTTACACACACACACACACACACACACACACACATGGCTCCCCTCCCTAACCAACCCAGCAACATACTTGTTGCTGCTTAACACACATTTTAGTGCAATGTTAAATGCAAATGTTAATTGCTAATGTTAAGCAAAATGTAAATGATGACCTCTCTCTCGCTCGCGCTCATTAACATTAAAACGCATCCGCATTCAGCTGATTACAAGCACTCTCTCTCACACTCATTCGATCACACGCACAATTTATTTCATTGTTGTTTTTTGTTGTTTTTTGTTTAGCTTACGTTTTACGTTCTGCTTCTGTTGCTGTTCTTCTTCTTTTGTTCTTGGATGCTGCTGCAATTGCCGGTCAGTTGTTGCTGCTCCTCACGTATATATACGTATATATACGTATGTGTATGTGTGTAAGACAGTAGCACTTGGGCAGGCCAGTGACTGAGCCCAGACTAAATGATGCCTTTGTGTCGCTTCAATTTTTATATAAAAACCAAGCCGGGCCAATGTGCGAGGGCCGTTTCCCGATTAAAAAAAAAATACTCAAGAAAAAACGAAAAAAAAAAAAAACCAAATCAAACAGAAAAAAAACCACACAGAAAAAAGAGACCGAACAAAAAAAAAATTATAATAAAAAAAAGTGGAAAAAAAACGAACGTCAAACAGAATTACAACAGAAAGTGATAAAAAAAAAAAAAAGAAAAAAAAAATTTTGGAAGAGAAAAATTGCGCTGCTCACTGACGACCGATCTTGGAGCGATCGGCGCGTACTGAATGAATTGACAACAACAGCAGTCGCAGCAGCACCAGCAACAGCAACAGCAACAGCAACAGCAAACAGCATTGCCAGCCGTCGCAGTCACCGTCGCAGTCGCACCGACGCTTTGCTGCTTACAGGCAGCGGAGAGTGAGAGAGAGACTTACGCATGGAGCGAATCGAAAAAAACAAAAACAAATTTTACGTGAAGTCTGTGTGTGCATTGTGCATAGTAAATGTGCGTGTGTGGGGTGGTTGGATTTGCCCGCCTCTCCCCTCCCTCAAACTCACTTGTAAAGTCAGCGACATTGAGACTCTCTTTGGCGTCATGCTGTAATTTGATGTGCGCTGCCTCTGCCGAGATTGCTGCTGCTGCTGATGCTGCTGCTGCTGCTGCATTTCGTGTGCATTATTAAAAGCCAATGTATTACACACACGCACACATACGTACACTATCAAACGAGTCGTGCTGTTAAGTGCCCATTGTGCTTTGCACTTGCAAGCAGTTACAGTTTGACATGAACAGCACAACTGTCAATGTACTTATCGCTTTCTGTCTCTCTCTCTCTCGCTCAAGCTAAGCTTAACATCTCTATTTTCGGGG
Source organism: Scaptomyza reducta (assembly GCA_035044485.1). NCBI lineage: Eukaryota > Metazoa > Arthropoda > Insecta > Diptera > Drosophilidae > Scaptomyza > Scaptomyza reducta. Next base: position 334,445 of record JAWNNV010001113.1, on the reverse strand, counting down.
ATCACATTCTCACCACACACAGTGGTGTGTTAATTACTTGGTAGGAATGTACAGTCACATCAATGACGTCAAGATATAAGATTTATGATACCTGTCATATGCAAATATTGCGCTTTGTCACTGCAATAAAAATAAACATTAAAATAAAATAGAATATTTCCAATGATAATGGGTATTTTTGAAATATTTAACGTTTAGAAATTCCCCGTTGATTGAACAGATAACATGACGTGTAATGGATATGTAGCTGCTTGCATATCTCTATGTGTGTGCAAGTGTGAGAGAGATAGCATTAAGCTTTACATATTCGTGTGTGCTTGCTGTAAATTTGAGTCAATTGCTGCGGGCCATACAAATGGGTATGGGTTCGTGATTTTGAATATGTAATTTTGTGAGTGTCTCTGTGTGTCTGTGTGTGTGTGTGTGTGTGTGTGTATTAATGACGAGGCGCAATTTTTGACCCATTTGTCATGTTTTTACTTTCTTTCGCCTTTTTTTTAATGATGATCAACGGCGTGTACCCCCCGCCACACCCCGCCACACCCGCCAATTAAGTTGCTTTACGTTTCTACAGCTTCAAATACATTTTTTGCTTGTATTGTTGTTGTTGTTGTGCTCGTTTAAAATGATTTTCACTTTTGTGTTGTTACCCTTTTCGAACAAATCTGTCTAACAGCGCATTGCCAACTTGGCCAATAGAACAATGTAAACCTTTTCACTTTGCCCTCTTACTATTTGTGTACTCTGCAAAGGGTATTTGTTTAGTCGTCGTACGTTCGGCTCGCCGTTCGGCTCGTTCGTCACCTGTTTGCCCGATCGACGTTTAAATTACTTTCTTTAGCGCGCGCCTCAAGCTATGTATTTTGTTTTTGCCTCGTCTATTGACCAGGCCTTTCGCCTGCCCCGCATAATTTCTATATGCATGTTAAATAAATAAATAAATGAATAACATCTCGTCGTCTCTGGTTTTTTTTCTTTTTTTTTTTCTTTGACTGGTTTTTGAAACGCGATTGAAAGTGAAAGTCGAACAAGTAAGTAGCTTTGACCGACCGATCGGCCGACCACCTCTCTCTCTCTCTCTCATGCGCTTGCCATCTCGCTTTAACTTCAGCTTGCTCTCACGCTTGCACTCTGGCGCTTATTGTCTCTCTCTTTTTTGTTATCTGCTTTCTATATTTTGACTTCTCGAATTCTTATATCAAATAATGCAGCTTACGTTTATATAAACTCTTTTATTACGATACATATCATATATCACATGCTCTATACATATATGTCTGTATATATGTATGCATAAAAACAGTTATTTACGTACTTGCACATATATTAATGCATTGGATTTGCATCGTTCACTGCTGGCTGCTAAAAATTTGCATTTAAATGTGAGCGCCTAAAAGCATGCAACACCTTTTGTTTAAAGCAAGCAGTTCAAACGACTCAACTCAAATATAAATAAACTCAAAACTAATTGTTTAGATATCTTTTTAACTTTTCTAAAATCACATATAAAGCTTCAAATTTCTTTAAAATTAAATGAATCATCAAAAGCACAAAGTTCTCAAATAAAACACATAAATAAAGCAAGACTTCTATTCGGAAACTTTAATACATATATATAAAAAAAAAAAATCATGAATAAATAAAACATAAAATGTGATCAATAAATAAATAAATAAATAATGTATGAAGTCGTTTAGCCTAGCTAAGCAGCAGCTGCTCAGCGATGGTCCTCAGGAACTCGAAGGCTTCCTCCCCAGACTCCAGTATATAGTGCGGCGGCATCAGATAGCCATAACGTCCCTGATCCTTCAGGAACACATTGTACACGAACTGCGGCTCAATCTCCTGCTGCACCCAATCCGCCGAGTTGCCAGCCCGCGCCAAACGCTGGCGATAACTGCTGCCCATGCTGTACTCGGCGTGATTGAGTCGACGGAAGTTCAGGATGGCCTGACGGGCCGTCTGGCGGAGTGGGCGTTGATTGGGGGTGACGTAGTCGGCATCGCCCCAGGGATAGGTGATGGCCTGGCCATAGCCGCCGAAGGAGACATAGGCGCCCAGGTAGTCGCGCATGCCCAGCAGAAAGTTGCGCATGGCGCGAGTTTCCGTTTCGGAGAAACTCTTCGGACCATGGTAGAGATTCTTGCAGGGATTCGAGGAGGAGCCCGCTTCGGCCCAGCTGTAATCGAAGTTGCGATCCAAATTGACGCCGTAGCAGCCACTGGCGCTGTCGTAGTTGCGATTCTTGGTCCACAGTCGATCGGTGAGGCGGGAGTACTGATAGCCATCGGGATTGGCCAGTGGCAGGAAGTACCAATCGATGTGACGCATTGACTTATCCACCTCACCCTTATCCCATAGCCAGGTCAGCTTGGAGATGGCATAGGTGAGCGCTGCTGGGCTCAGCCAGTCTCTGGCCTGGATTCCGGCATCCACAAAGATCGCCCAGTTGTTCGGATTGCCGTTGGAAACTCTGCAAGCGGTAACAGTGGAAAATTAACAGTGACTGCTTAACTTAACAGCGACAGCTTAACTTAAGAGTGACAGCTTAACTTAAGAGTGACAGCTTAACTTAACAGTGACAGCTTATCTTAACAGTGACAGCTTAACTTAACAGTACGTGTAAATGTTAATGTTACTGTGACTGTTACTGTTACTGCTACTAACCTTAGCACTTCCAGGGAACGCTTATTGCGTGTGGCAAATTAACAGTGACTGCTTAACTTAACAGTACGTGTAAATGTTACTGTTACTGTGACTGTTACTGTAACTAACCTGAGCACTTCCAGGGGACGCTTATTGCGCGTTAGGCCTATTTGAACTATCTCCGCCAGTTCGGAATGCGTTTCGAGTATGTTTTGGAGAAACTGTTGCATATCGCCCTGATCGTGATAACGTCGCCAGCTGAGCAGTGAACCCTCACGATTGAGCCAGGGCAGCGAGTAGTTGGCAACTGTATTATCCGCATCCGGATCCGGATCCGTGTCACTGATTTCCGTATAGGTCTCGTCGATGGCCGTCTCGATGTCATCGATCATGATATTATAGCTGAACGATGTCTTTTCCATATACTTCTGAGCCGCCTCCACGTTCGTGTGTTCGATGAGTATGTCGATACCGTCCTGATTTATGTTCCAAACCTCGCTGCCTGCAAGAAAGGGTTCAGAGTTCGGTTCAAAAAGGTTCCAGGAGATAAGATCAAAGATATATATGGTACCAAAGCGCTGTAGAAACGCTCTCAACTTGGGTTGGGCGAGACGCGTCTCGTGCAGCTTCCACAGCTGATAGCCGTAGTAGCGCCGTACCGCTGCCCCACTCCGGTAGCGTCGATTGATTTGGTATGTGGAGCCCGGCGATAGGAAGTCAAAGCGTCGTATATCCGTTGGCGACAACCATTGCAAACTCTCAATCGTTGCGTCATACAATTCACTCGTGTTGAGCGTCCAGAGTTCCGGTAGTGCAGCTGTCAAATCTGGCACAGAGACACTACGCCAAATCACCAGCTGAGCTACGTCTACTCGAATGCTATTCAGCAGCAGTACCAGTAGTAGTAGCAATGAACTCATGCTGATCAACGTGCCACACAAACAGAACTAACTCTCCACACTCTCGGTCAAAGTATCGCAGATTATCTTATTCTTTTTTCGTACTCTTCCATTTGATTAATGCCGAATTTATGCCACACACCTGCTTACCGTCTATCGGGGAGTATATTACTCTTCTATTCGCTAAAGGGGTCAAGAGGTCAACAGCCCGATCTGCGAACTTTGATCGTTCGTTCGATCGTGCGTGAATATCTTAAGGATATTAAGTTGCGGTTCGCATTAAATCTACATTCTATGATCATAACAAACAAACGTTAATGAAGCTTGATTATGCTTGAACACACCATTTGATTAGATTTCTTGTTAACGATTGGCTTATTAAGTCATTAACTCTATCAATCGAATGGAAGTTCTATCTTGATTGATTCTCTCTCTTCATTCGTCTTCGTTTTCGTTGCGGTACTCACCAAAGTCTTCCACAAATTGCTGGTACTGCGAGTCTGGCGAACTGTCGCCCGCCTTGCGTGTGCCATTGAAGTTGAGCTTCCAGAGCTGGGCGCCCCGATAGCTCACATAGTGCTCGTCGAGCGCCAGGCGCAGCGGGGAGCGTCTGGCCAGGCTGTTGGTCTCCGTCGAGGGGTCACGGGGTCGCAGGTAGCGCAATAGCTGAGCGACACCGCCGCCAAAGAAGGGTAAACGCACCAGATTATCGCCAGTGCGTGCAAAGTAATCATAACGTTTTGCTGCTGCTGCTTGTGGCTGCCACGTGTGGCACAACCACATGACCACAACACACACTGCGTATGCGTAATGCTGCATTTTGCTATTGAACTTGACTATTGAAACCGTGTTGTGTTGCCCGTTCGTTGCTGTTTGGCATACGGCTGGCAAATAACGGCTACGTTTATTTTTGCCACTTACCATTTGCCTCTGTTCTCAATTCTCCCGAAGCAACAACAACAACAACAACAACACATTTGCATAGCTAATATGCGGCTTTGTTATTGTTCAAAAACTTTTACTTCACTCGAAATGTTATACATAACTGTTATACGCTTCATAAGCTCATTTATCATCATCGATTGTGTTTTTGGCGTGTTTTGCCGATCTTCTGTTTCTCTAAATCTATATCCAAACTAAGAGAATACCCTTTGTTATACCCTGAACTCATTGAAAATGTGTTAGAAAGTGTATAATGGTTTTGTGCAAAAGTATGTAACAGGCAGAAGGAAGCATCTCCGATCCCATAAAGTATATATATTCTTGATCAGCATCAACAGCCGAGTCGATAAAACTTCGATAACTTTTTCCGTTTCCGATATATACATGTTATCGATAACAAAATCTTGAATTTGTAAAATTAAATATATTCTTGATCAGCATCAACAGTCGAGTCGATTAAGTTTCGATAACTTTTCCGGTTTTCGATATACACATGTTATCGATATCAACAAAATCTTGAATTTGGAAAACAATCTGACAATCTGTGCAATTTTTTCAAATTTACGATAACTTTTCCGTTTTTCGATATACACATGTTATCGATAACAACAAAATCTTGAACTTGGAAAACTTAAAAAAGACGTTTGAAACATTAACGAAATAATTATAATCGGTACATTTTTTTCAAATTTTCGATAACTCTTCCCGTTTTCGATATACACTTGTTATCGATAACAACAAAATTTTGAATTCGAAAAAAACTACTTTACAAGATATAAATAAAATATAATCAAATTTACAAGTCTGTTTCAAATTTTCGATAACTCTTCCCGTTTTCGATATACACTTGTTATCGATAACAACAAAATTTTGAATTCGAAAAAAAATACTTTACAAGATATAAATAAAATATAACTAAATTTACAAGTATGTTTCAAATTTTCGTTAACTCTTTCCGTTTTCGATATACACTTGTTATCGATAACAACAAAATTTTGAATTCGAAAAAAACTACTTTGCAAGATATAAATAAATTTGAATTAAATTTACAAGTTTGTTCCAAATTTTCGATAACTCTTCCCGTCTCCGATATACACATGTTATCGATAACAACAAAATCTAGAATTTGGAAAACTTTTTGATGCAGTTTGAAAGATTAGACTAAATAATGACAATCTGTGAAAATTTTATTGAAATCGGTTGAGAAACACTGGAGATATGGAACATTGAAGTTAAGTCAAGTATGCAGTATACGCATACACACATACTTGCAAGCACTGACAGTATGCGTAAAGTATAGGGTTCAGGGGATAGTCTAGTCGGAATTTCTCTTCCTAGAGCCTTCTTACTTGTTTTTGTTATATAAAGAAATATGTTTCGTAATCTTCCCAGTTCTAGTTGCTTCCTAGAGACTCATGCGTTATGTATCTAGGTACAAACTTGAGGAAAATTTGAGCATTGATTACCAAACATAGCTCGATAAGTCTAACTGGCTCTTACTCTAACTTGGGAACTCTTCGAAAATGTTTACTCAATATCTTTAGGGCCTTTCGTAAAAGAAGAAGAAAAGAAAACTCTGAAACTCCTTTTCTGTACCAGGTTCAAACCCAAATCGAACCCTTTCCCATTTCCCATTTAGTCAAATACATCGTTATACTTTTTCAATAAACATGTCTCAGTCTATTTTCGAATGTTCAATTTGTCTAGTTACAAATAAATAAATAAATAAATAGTTTCACATATAAATAACATTTAAAAAAAAAACAAAAAAAAATTAATTAAATTCATATTGGACTAAGTCTAAGAAGGAAACACAAGTCTAGCGACTGCGGCGGCGACGACTGCTACTAGCATCCTGGGAGCGACCCTGCGTAACGGCGCGAGCGACCGTATCGGCAAAGGTGTAGCCATCCTTGCCATTGAACGGTATGAACTGGGCGGGCAGGACGAAGCCATAGCGACCCGTATCGCCCATCTCGACGGTGTAGGCGTACTTGATGCCCGCAATGCCCTTGGCCCAGTCGTCGGAGCCACCGGCTGCGGGATAGAGGGTTGTGGCCGAGGATCCTACCGTATACTTAACGCCCGATGACTTTGTGATGATCTGCAAATATGCATTGATTAGTTTCGTGATCCTGGATCTTCATCGAATAATCGATTACTTACCGAACCCGCTTGCCGCGCCACGCGATCCAGATCGGCACGATCCTTGGTTAGCTGGTAGTCATAGCCCCAGGGATAGAGTATATACTGGCCATAGCTGTGGAACGATAGATATGCCTGGAAGGTCTCCCTCGGGAAGCCGCTAATGAATTTCGATATGTAGAAGGTCTCCGGCTCGGAGAAAGCCTTGCTGCCCCGGTAGGTCTGTGAGCAGGGACTCGCCGAGGTGCCCTTGCCGCCCCACTTATAGCCAAAGTTACGGTTGAGATCGACGCCAGGACACTGACGTCCATGGGCGCGCATATTCTTGCGCCACAGACGATCCGTGGTGTGGGAGTATTCGTAGCCATCGGGATTGGCAACCGGATGGATGTACCAGTTAATGTTACGCATATGCTCGGGCAGATCCTCCCAGCCCTCGATCAGCTGATTGGCAATGTACGACACGGTTGCCGGACTGATCCATTCGCGTGCATGCATGCCACCGTCGATCCAGATGCCCGGGTTACCCTCATTGCCATTCGAAATTCTGCAATGAAGGATATATAGGATATGTTTGTTAAGGTTGTCAAAAGGTTTCTCCATGCCATGCCTACTTACTTGAGTATCTTAAGTGGACGCTTCTCGACGGAGTGTCCGATGGTTTCGGTTGAGCAAATGTCCGGATAGGTTTTGGCCATGTAGTCAATGAAGCCGTGTATGTCCTCCAGGCGATGATAGGCCTGCCAGGTTAGCCGATGTCCTGTGGAAGCATAGTTAGATCAAATCGTTAATGGCAACACCACACAACAAGTTCATTCAACCAAGCAACACTTCTCCTTCTCCCAACACCTCCTAGTCAACCAGGTGTCAAGTGCTCTAAGATAGGAACGGCTCAATTCCTGTTCCGGCTCAAGGAAGTTGCGTGTCTCGCGTGTGTGTGTCTGTTATTGATTAAACAAGTGTCCTGCAAGTTGCATTCGAACACCCCCAAGACCCCAGCGTCCTGCCGAAGTTCGGAATACCGCTCCTCAAGTGCAAGTCGTGTATCAAAGCTGTCACAACTGTTCCGAACCGTCACTCAACTCACTCTCACTCTCACTCTCCCTCAACTCTCTCTCCCTGTTTTGTTGTCCTTTAGCAACCCCCTTTATTGTTATTTTCTTTCTTGTTTCCGCTGTTCTTTACCTTTTCGCTTTTGTCACTTTTCTGTTCCTTTATATGACTTTTCACACGCCCTAACCATTAGCTGCATTAAAAGCTCATTTGGGGCGACACCTGAGGTCAGGACTGCTTGCGACCCATCCGACTTACCCTTGCGATTCTGTAGTTCGGCTATTTTCTCCGCGGATGGATTCTCGACCTCAATGACCTGCTGTAGGTTATCGATGAGCACGATACGCGATAGATTTGCGGCCCGAATGTGACGCTCGGCAGCGGCCAGCACTTGTGGCTTGAGCAAGTAGTCAACCTCCTGCTTCACCTCCTTCCACAGCTGTCCATCTGGAAAGGGATTTGGATTTACCAAAATATTCTCGAAGTTTTGGAAGTTGTATTCCCTTACCGTATTTGGATTGCAGCTCATCGGCCAGCTTCTTGTCCTTGTCGGTTTGCACCACAATGCGCCAGACTTGGGCGCCATCGTAGCGTCGCAGTTGGGCACTGAATGGAGACTCTGTCTGTTCCTGTTCCTGCTGCATAAACGAGGCGTTCACATAGTTCAGCACACTGTCCATGACATGAATCGGTTCCGGCTCCTCGTGCATCTGCTGGGCTGGCACTACCATTGGTATGATGGTTGTCAGCATAGATTGCTCGGGTTCGGCCGGATTCGGCTGAGCATCAGCTAGGATTTCCGTTTGGATTGGTGCAACTTGTGTTTCAGCTGCATCTGGCACTTCATCAGCCAGGATCTCGGCTGGCTTCTCGGACTCTGGTTCGACTGCAACAGCTTCCTCTGGCACGATTAGAACTTCTTTAACTTCTTCTTCGGGCACAAATATCTCAGCAACGACAGGCTCCGCTGCGGATTGTAGGTCAGTTTCGATGGGATCTTCAGGAGTTTCCACTAGAGCTTCAACAGGATTCGTCTCTTCAAGAGTTTCCACTAGAGCTTCAACAGGGTTCGTCTCTTCATGTGTCTGTACTAGGACTTCAACAGGGTTCGCCTCTTCAGGAGTTTCCACGGGTGCTTCAACTGGAGCATCTACCGGAGTTTCAATGGGAGTCTCGGGAAGAGTTTCAGCCAGACTTTCGACGGGCTGTTCAATTGGAGTTTCCACAGGTGCATCCAATGGAGTTTCCACAGTTGCATCCAATGGAGTTTCCACAGGTGCATCCAATGGAGTTTCCACTGGAGTATCCGATGGAGTTTCCACTGGAGTTTCCACTGGAGTTTCGACTGGACTGGACTCTGTCTCTGTTTCGTTCTCACTTTGCGTTTCCTCCGGCATGAACTGAAGCTCGACGGCTGCTTCCTCTAGAGGATCAGCTAGCACAACAGCTTCTGGCATGGATTCGACCGGATTCTGCTGCTGTTCAGTTGCTGTTTCCAGTTCAGGTTCCACTGCATCGGTTTGTGTCTCCGTTTCGTCGGACTGGGTCAACTCTTGTGTCTCTGGCTCTTCCTGCTCCTGCTCCTTTTCCTGCTCCTTTTCCTGTTCCTTTTCCCGCTCATTTTGCTGCTCCTTTTCCTGCTCATCTTCCCGCTCCTTTTCCTGCTCCTTCTCTTGGTTCTCCTCCTGTGCTTCTACAGTTAGTTCCTCGGGCAGCAATTCACTTATAGCCGCACTGATACCTTCCTCAATGCCCGCTGTCATGGATGCCAGCACAGTTGACTCTGTGGCTTCCGCTTCATCATCATTCTCAACAGCTGCTGTGTCCTGCTCCGGCTTGGACTCCTCGAAGATCATGGCTGGCGTGCTTTCTTCCAACTTCTCCTGCTCCTCTGCGAGCTCTGTGTCATCATTAGCTAGTGACTGTTGTTCCTGTTCCGGCTGCTCCACCACATGCTCCTCCTCAGGCGATGCGAACACTTCGTCCTCTTCCTTTATAACCAGCTCCGCCTCCGTCTGCGTCTCGACCAGATCGCTGGGCAGTTCCACCAGATGCATTGCTGGCGCATCCTCGCTCTCCAGCATTAGCATGTCCGCCGCACTCTCCACCTCCGACTGGGCCTCCGCCTCCGCCTCCGCCTCGGCCGCTTCGATGGTGTTGCGATCCGTATCGTCCAGCTGGCTGGCCAGTGACTCCGGCACCAACATGTACATATCCGTGTTGCCCATTGCTGTCATCTTCATGTCATCCACATCCACAACGAGGGCGGGATCTGTTGCTGCTGCTGCTGCTGCTGCTGCTGCTGCTGCTGGCGGCGGCAGTTCATTGCGTTCCAGTGCTAGGCGATCTAGCGACATGGCCGATGCCAACAGTTGCTGTTGCGGCTGCAACAACAGCAATAACAGCAATGTTGCTGTTGCTGTTGTTGTTGTTGCTGCTGCATTCAATTGAAATATTGCTCGTGATCTCCCGTCGTACATCTTAGCGAGATCTAACAGTAAACCGTAATGAGACATGTCCCATTGGTGGAGTGGCGCTTTTATACCACTGTTCGTTGGGGAAAAGTATTGCCGTTTCATTTCTCAATATTTCTCTCTTTAGCAGCGACGCCAGCGTCGCCTAAATCCACCTCTCTCTCTGTGTATGTGTGTATGCAAGCATGTGTGTGCATGTGTGTGTGTGTCTGTCTGCCTGTCTAACTGTATGCATGTGTGTGTGTGTGCCTGTCTATCTAACTGTATGTGTGTATGCATGTGTCTGCCTGTCTAACTGTGCCTGTGTGTGTGTGTGTCTATGTGTGTGTGTGTAGTAATCGTGTTATGTATGTAAATTAACCTCGTCTACGCTGCTCAATTGCTGTTAACGTTAGCAGCGCTGCTAGCGCCAACAGCGACGGCGACTGCGACGCCTCTCTTCCTTGGCGTTGAATGCTGCTGCCGCTGCTGCTGTTTGTTTTGTTGTTGTTTTTTTTCTTTATTGCATGAATCTTCATAAATGCTATGCTTTTTGTTGCTTTTGGTTGTTGTTGTCCGATCTTTTATGTTAATTTTCAAATCGGATCGCAGACACACAACCAAAAAAAACAAAAAAAACAAAAAAAAAAAAAAAAGTGTCTCCAACGCCGCCAACGCTCTCGCTTTCTTTCGGGGGTAGCCAACAACAACAACATCATGCATATATCTTTTCATTAGTATTTTTGTTGTTGTCACATAATGCATAAGAACCTGAAAGTTGAATATCAGTTATCGCTTGCAAGTATGAATATGTATGAACTGCATACTTGACTTAACTTCAATGTTCCATAACTCCGGTTGTTCTCAACCGATTTCAATAAAAATTACACAGTTTGTCAGTATTTCGTCTAATGTTTTAAACTGCATCAAAAAGTGTTCCAAATTCAAGATTTTGTTGTTATCGATCACATGTGTATATCGAAAACGGGAAGTGTTATCGAAAATTTGAAAGAAATGTGTAGTGTCTAGGGATTAGGCGAACTTATGTTCCAAATAAAAGTTTTCCAAATTCAAGATTTTATTGTTATCGATCACATATGTATATCGGAAACGGGAAGAGTTATCGAAAATTTGAAACATACTTCTACTACCTGGGGACTAGGTAAGCTTATGTTCCTAAAAGTATTTCAAATTCAAGATTTGGTTGTTATCGATAACATGTGTATATCGGAAACGGAATGAGTTATCGATAATTTGAAACAAATGTGTACTGTCTAGGGATGAGGCGAGCTTATGTTCCAAATCTGAAGTCTCTAGCTCGTATAGTCTCTGAGATTGACTAGGCTGCTGATGCTGATCAAGAATATATATAAGAATCTGAATGTTGAACATCACATGAACCACACATTGTTTCTTTCGTTTTCGTGTAGCCTAAAGATTAATATCAGCGAGATCCAGATCGTTAAGATCCTCACTTTAATCTCTAAGAACTCATAAAAAGTTTAACAGATTTGTTTTAGCAGATAAATATTTATGATTATGCTGTTAGGAATGGAAATAAAACGTGTATCTGGCTTCTTTAATAGATGTATCATTCTGATTATCAATCATATATATATATATATATCATTCTGTTTATCATACATATATATATCATTCTGTTTATCATTATCAGTTCAGTCGAACAGAATACACAACTTTTGTTTAGCATCAGAGTTGCTTTGATAACTAATTGATGCAACCCTGTCAAGTATAGCATCAGAGTTGATAGATGCAACCCTGTCAAGTCATATATGTAGTACAAGATACATTCACATCACATGAAAATCACAAATGACAATAAACATATATATATATATATAAATAGTAAGCATTTATTAACTTGACTTTCTACGTAGATACGAACCAATTATGTGTTCAGTGAGTATAATAATAAGATACTTAGACCAATTAGTCGGAACTCGTTATCGATAACGAAACGATGTCAATTTCGCACACTTGTTAAATCGCATTGTTGTTAAGCTTATTGTTGTTCTCTTTGATAGTTAAGAGGGAAGAGAGAGTTGAGAGACTTGAGGATAAGAGGTAGGAAACGCATTATGCAAAAATTGACAGCACTTCCAATTGATTGATTGATTCTCAGAAAAGTTTCCATTGACATAATTTCTTTGCTATTGTCAAGTTGTTAATACACAATTATTATTATTATTGCTATTACCCACGCTCTTCGAGTTACTCTCGCTTAATAAAGATCCGATCTATAGTTTATCAATTGTCAATTTGAGTGACGAACTGAACAGCTGAAGAGAGTTGCGAATCTGAATCTGGAGCGCTGTCAAGTAGTGAAATTGTCCTTAATACATACTCTATAAATACTCTATAAATACGCTATAAATACACTATAAATACTCTATCAATACTCAATGTTATTAGTGTCTTATTGTCTGCATATGAATAGAAATTATATGTTTAATCGCTTGATTAAACATTCAAAGATATAACATGAACAGGAAAAGAAAATTGAATACTTCTCAACACTGGATTCACACCAATACTAGAATGTTAGTTAAGCGTAAACGAGTAACTGGTACAGTAAGGAACAAAACTATCTAAAGGATGTCTGGACAAGGTTAACTGGATCTTAATCTCATATGTATATCAAATAATAGAAAACAATGTGAAAACCAAACTTTTTGTATACCCATAACCTGCTCTTATGTTGCATACTTCGGGGCTATATCACTTAAATGTTATAGGATTTGTGTATAGGGTAACTTCTAGTCAGTACTAGCCCTCACTTTGACTAATGTACTTTAACTTTGAAGGTATCTTCCTTAACTTTTGAATAACTTTAAAGTCCACTAAAGAATTCCTCTGAAACATTCTGAATTTAATGTTGATAAACCAATAGCGTATCATGTCAGTAATTTTGGGTGCCACACGTCCGAAAAAGTGTCTCAAACGAAATGGAAAGTGTTGCTCATTAGTTGTTCAAAGATCCAAGAAAGATAAAAACGTAGCACGTACATTCGTCAATACCATTAACATACTTGTATTGAGTAAATATGCCAAACCACAAAAAAATAATAATAAATAACCCCAAAAAGAAACAAAAAGTGGGCTAGTTGAGCTTTTACTCATTATAGCCTGAACCCATTGAAAATGTGTTAGAAAGGGTATAATGGATTTGTGATAGAGTATGTAACAGGCAGAAGGAAGCATCTCCGACCCATAAAGTATATATATTCTTGATAAGCATCAACAGTCGAGTCGATAAAGTTTCGATTACTTTTCCGGTTTTCGATATACACATGTTATCGATAACAACAAAATCTTGAATTTGGCAAATTATATATATTTTTGATCAGCATCAACAGTCGAGTCGATAAAGTTTCGATAACTTTTCCGGTTTTCGATATACACATGTTATCGATAACAACAAAATCTTGAATTTTGAAAACTTTGATTTGGAACATAAGTTCGTCTAATCCCTAGACTGTACAAGTTTGTTTCAAAATTTCGATAACTCTTCCCGTTTTCGATATACACATGTGATCGATAACAACAAAGTCTTGAATTTGGAAAACTTTTTGATGCAGTTTGAGACATTAGACTAAATAATGACAATCTGTGAAAATTTGATTAAAATCGGTTGAGAACAAACGGAGATATGGAGTATTGAAGTTAAGTCAAGTATGCAGTACACACGTATACACACATACTTGCAAGCAGTGACTGTACGCTTAAAGTATGGAGTTCAGGGTATCGTCTAGTCGGGATTTCTCCACTAGAGCCTTCCTACTTGTTTTTTTTGGTTGGTAGTCAAGAGGGAGCTTGAAATTGTTTTGAAAAGTTTTGACAGGTAGAATCTATCAGCGAGCTAAGCGATGAAAGCAAAAGTGCTTCAACTGGAGCACAAATGGGCAGCAAAAAGCCCAAACAAACACCAACAAAAACTTCAAAGAGAGAGAGACGAAAAGTACGAAAAGACTTGAACGAAGTAAAAAAGCGTGGACAATGGAGCTGAAATGGAAATGGAAATTGAAATGTTCGCGTGGGTGGTGTGGACAATATATATATATATATTGCCGTTTTGGGGCACGAACTTTCTTCTTTCAATATTTACGATGCTTCATTGAGAAGGTGCATTGTTGTTGTTGTTGTTGTTGTAGTTGTTGTTGTTTTGTTGTTGTTGTTGTTGTTGTTGCTTCACACCCACATCAACGTGTTATTATTATTATTATTATCGTTGAAGTCTAAATCGTCATCGCTTACCCCTTGTTAGATACTTATTTACACATACATATGTGCACATGTGTGAAGCACGCGATGTGTATCTGTGTGTGTGTGTGCACAGTGGTTTGACAACACTTAAAATCATTACCATACATAGATTTGTAATTGGAAATCACCTCCATATTCTATCATTTTGGATCGCTTTGTCTTAACCTTTGGGTGCTGTGTGTTTTGATAGCAGTCAGTCAGTCAGTCAGTTACTCAAGTATGATAAAGAACAAGTAAGAGAAATCCCGACTAGACAATACCCAGAACCCTATACTTAACGCGTACAGTCACTGCTTGCAAGTATGTGTGTGTACGAATATATTGCATACTTGACTTAACGTCAATGTTCGATATCTCCGGTGTTTCTTAACCGATTTCAATAAAATTTTCACAGATTGTCATTATTTCGCCTAATGTTTCAAACGACGTTTAAAAGTTTTCAAAATTCAAGATTTGGTTGTTATCGATAACATGTGTATATCGGAAACGCAAAGAGTTATCGAAAATTTGAGACAAACTTGTACAGTCTAGGAATTAGACGAGCTTATGTTCCAAATCAAAGTTTTCCAAATTCAAGATTTTATTGTTATCGATAACATGTGTATATCGGAAACGGAGAATGTTATCGAAAATGTAAAACAAACTTGTAGTGCCTAGGGATTAGACGAACTTATGTTCCACATCTGGAGTCTATAGCTCCTATAATCTCTGAGTCGACGCTATATCCACTCGGCTGTTGATGCTGATCAAGAATATATATCCTTATTGGGTTCGGAAATGCTTCCTTCTCCCTGTTACATGCTTTAGCTTAAAACCCTTATACCTTTTAACCAATTTTCAAAGGGTTCAGGCTATAATAAACTCACTCTAGCTGTAAATATCGATCTACATATGGATGTAAATATTTAAGAATTCATTCTTTGGCACCACTGTGCAGTGCTGGTTGCTTTGTTATTGCCATTGTTGTTGTTGCGACTGGTTTCACAGCTAACTTTAAGGGGGTTTTTGACAGTTTGGAAGGAGGAGGAGGAGGAGGCGTGTAGAAACTACGCTAGATGCTCATTGTTTGGCTCAATGTTGTTGTTGTTGCTTCCTATTTTGGCCAAAAAAAAAAAACCGAAAAAAAGAGAAGAGAAGAAAAGAGAAGAGAAGAGTCGTCGCCGGCAGTTGACAGGCGCTGACTTTCACACCGAATACCGAATATAGCTGGAAAAGTAATCCCAAACCTTTTTGTGTGTGCTTCGCAGATGGAGGAGCTGACCGAAGTGGAGGAGGATCAGTGCAGCCACTCGCGTCGCAGTTCGAGCCGCGGCTACGCCCAGAAGCCAATCGCACCCATGGCCAGCTACTGCGAGAAGGGTGTGGGTCATTCGCCGAAGCACCTGGTCAGCACCCTGAGCTCACCCATTGAGCACATCGCGTGCAGTGTGTCCCGAGAGCATGCGCTCAAGCTGGAGATCGAGCAGCTGCAGGAGCGGCTCAAGGACACCGAGGAACGGCTGGCGTCCGTGCGACTCCAAAGCGAATCCTTGTCGCAAACCCAACGTGCTCTCCGCGAGCACAACGGCCGGCTGCAGGAGGAGTCCGAGATGCTCAAGCTGGACGTACAGCATCTCCACGAATGCGCCGGAGCGTTGCGCAATGAACTCCAATCCGCACGCCAGGATCGCGACGAGGCCAGCCAGCTGCAGAGTTCGCTGCGCTCCGAACTGGACGCAATGCAGCAGGAGCGACGTCGTGCCGCCGACATCAAGCAAAAGGACGGCCGGCTCATACAGGATCTGCAGCGTCAGTGTCGCGAAATGGAACGCATTCTCATGCGCAAGCATCCTGATTCGGTTTCAGCCTTGATCAGTAAGTTCCGAACCCCAACTGCACAGATCCTTGTCATGTTGATGTTATTGGTGGTATTGTTTTGCAGTCGCCGCCAAGAATCCGGGCTATTGCTCCATTAACGATCCGGAGAACACGTTGAGCAGTCGCCAGCTGCTGGAGCAGCGCATCGAACAGCTGGAAGCGGATGCCAAGGAGCAGGATTGCAAGGCCCAAAAGATTCTCTCCAATGTCCAGGCGCGATTCAACTCCGTTCAGGCCAAGTACGAGAGGCACATCGCTGACCTGGAGACCCAAGTGCTTAGGTGAGTAGTAGTGAAAGGGAGAGAGAGATGGAGAGAAAGAGAGAGGAAGAGAGAGATGTAGGGAGAGAGAGAGAGAGAGATGGAGGGAGAGATATGGAAAGATATGGAGAGAGATAGAGATGGAGAGAGAGACGGAGAGCGAGAGATGGAGACAGAGAGAGATGGAGAGAGAGAGAGTGATATGGAGAGAGAGATGAAGAAAGAGAAGAAGAAAGAGATGAAGAAAGAGATGAAGAAAGAGATGGAGAAAGAGATGGAGAGAGAGATGGAGAGAGATGGAGATAGAGATGTAGGAAGAGAGAGATGTAGGGAGAGAGAGATGTGGGGAGAGAGAGATGGAGATAGAGAGAGTTGGAGAGAGATGGAGAGAGAGAGATGGATAGAGAGATGGAGAGAGAGATGGAGAAAGAGATGGAGAGAGAGAGAAAGAGATGGAGATAGAGAGAGTTGGAGAGAGATGTAGGGAGAGATGGAGAGATAGAAGGAGGGAGATTGGGAGAGAGAGATGGAGGGAGATAGGGAGAGAGAGACAGTGAGAGATGTAGAGAGAGAGATGTAGAGAGAGAGGTGGAGAGAGAGATGGAGAGATAGAAAGGGATATGGAAAGAGAGATGGAGAGAGAGATAGAGAGGGAGAGAGATGTAGAGAGATATGGAGAGAGAGATGGAGAAAGAGATGAAGATAGATATGGAGAGAAAGATGGAGAGAGAGATCCATCTCTCCAGAGAGAGATGGAGAAAGAGATGAAGGAAGAGATGGAGAGAGAGATAGAGAGAGAAAAGGAGAGAGAGATGGAGAGAGAGCTGAAGAGAGATGAAAAAAGAGATGGAGAGAAAGTTCTAACCCTGTTCTTTTTGCAGTTTGCAGGAAATCAACACAAAGCTGAACGAACAAATCGAATCGCAGGTGCGAACCCTGGACCGGTTCATGCAGAAGCGTGCGGAACGCTACTACAACAACTGCACACAGACGGACGACATACTGACCCAGTTCGAGCCAGTGATGCTGCACTACACCCGCATCCAGGCCATCACCACGGGCACCCAGACCCAGCTGGGCGGGCCGGGTGCCATGAGGGATCATAGCACCAACACGATCGGCTGCCCCTCGCCCAGTGTTGTGTGCCAGCAACACTTGCAGCAACAGCTGCACTCCGCTGCGAGCAGCAGCAGCACCAGCAGCACGGCCAACTCGACGCCGAACACATCGCGTCCGAACTCGAAGCAGAGCGGCACCCAGAGACGCATGCCGCCGAGCGTTGGCTCCAAGCTGCCCATCTCACAATCGGACTCAACGCTGTCGCTGCTCAGCCATGGAGCGGGAGGAGCTGGAGCGGGAGGAGTGGGAGCGGGTGGAGCTGGAGCGGGTGGAGCTGGAGCGGGTGGTCACAAGGAGGAGCTGGTCAGCTCGGTGCGCAGCATGCGCGTCGATTTGGCCATCAAGAACAAGGCGATGCAGCGTTTGACTCGCGAGCTAGACGATTGCAAGAAGACCATTCGGAAGCTATCGATGGGTGTAGCAGCTGCACCAGGTAATCTCCCCACCCCTCCCTCCCTCTCTCCCTCCCTCCCTGTGTTGCCTTTCGTTCATTCATTCGTTCGTTCGTTATTATTGTTATTTTGTTAGCTTAATTTATGGACTTTCTCTGCTCGTCAGCACGTACAACAGAGTCTTTTTTTTAAGCGACGAGAAAGACGCAAATAAATTGCTGGAATAAATCATTGCACGCCTGTCCGAAACCCCCCCTCCCCTCACTTAACCCCCGTCGCTTCCCCCCCGCCACCCCCTCTTTGACATCTGCTATGCAGCAAAGTGAAGCAGCTGCTGGCGGCCTTTTGACCGCACACAATTTGCTTTTTTGTTACCCATACACATATACCCTGTAAACGTATGAGGAACGATTTCGATAAAAATCGATTTTTTCGAGAGAGAGAATTTCTATACAAACAGATTGTACGATTGATTTGAAACTAAATCGATTAAATTTCAACTATAATCCACGTTCTTTGAGCTCTTAAGTTACAGTTCAAAGATACGATTGCAACGTATTCAAAATACTTATCGATAAATAATCATTTCTTTAATTATCATTTGGCGTCGCTGTATGCAGAGATATGGTTGCAATGTAGTCTAAATATTTATCGATAAATATCGATTTATTGTCTACACGTATTTGACTCCGTTATCTGTATGCAGAGATACTGTTGCAACGTAGTCTAAATATTTATCGATAAATATCGATTTATTATCGTAACCCATTTGACTGCCTTCGCTGTATGCAGAGATATGGTTGCAATGTAGTCTAAATATTTATCGATAAATATCGATTTATTGTCTAAACTCATTTTACTACCTTATCTATATTCAGAGTAATGGTTGCAACGTAGTCTAAATATTTATCGATAAATATCGATTTATTATCGTAACCCATTTGACTGCCTTCACTGTATGCAGAGATATGATTGCAACGTAGTCTAAATATTTATCGATAAATATCGATTTATTGTCTAAACTCATTTTACTACCTTATCTATATTCAGAGTAATGGTTGCAACGTAGTCTAAATATTTATCGATAAATATCGATTTATTATCGTAACCCATTTGACTGCCTTCACTGTATGCAGAGATATGATTGCAACGTAGTCTAAATATTTATCGATAAATATCGATTTATTGTCTCAACTTATTTGATTGCAACGTTGTCTAAATATTTATCGATAAATATCGATTTATTGTCTCCACCTATTTGACTGCCTTCTCTGTATACAATGATATGGTTGCAAGGTAGTCTAAATATTTATCGATAAATATCGATTTATTGTCTAAATATTTATCGATAAGTATATACGATTTATCTTAACTCTGCCTTCACTGTAGACACAAAAGAACTCAATCACACTGGCGGCGGCTACAGGGTATCAGTGTGTCGACCCATATCGCGACTGGAGCAACATGTTTTGTTGTTTTTTGCACTCATTTCAAATGGCCATGCTGTGGAGTACGTGTGTGTGTGTGTGTGTGTGTGTGTGTGTCGTTTAACCAGTCGAACAGACCGCAATACACAACATAAAAGAAATGAAATTAAATGAGAGATAAAAAAAACGAAACGAAACGAAACAAAACACGTTACTCCTTACATCTACAACAGCTGCCGCCCCTCCCTCCCGCCTCCCTCGGTCATAGCTGTGTTGTCAAAGCGGCATCTCGGGCACTTGGTTATGTCACCTTTCATCCATGTGTTTGTTGTTTTGTACGTGTGTGTGCGTGTGTGTGTGTGTGTCGCTTGTGTTTTGTATTTATTATTTACATTTCATCGATTTGCATTTTTTTGCCGCGCGCGCGAGGAGAAAGAGAAAAAGAAAATTCGAAAGCGAAAGTCAAAGTCAAAGCTAGCGCGTGGAGTGGGGAGTGGGGAGTGGTGACTGGTGAGTGCGGAGTGGTGTGGTGGAGAGTGTTGTGGTGAGCAATGCAGTGGTGAGGTGTGCTGTGGTGAGGTGTGCTGTGGTGTGGTGGGGAGTAGGCGTGGATAACGCGTTGTCTCGTTTTGCGCATGCGCGAAACGTTTTATAATTTCATGTCTTGTTAACGTCGCTGCTTCTTCTTCTTCTTTATGCGTCTTATGTTACAGTTATGTTACGTTTTGTTGTTGTTGTAAATAGTGCTAATAATAGCCGCGAAGCGTTGTTTTAATTTGTTGTACGTGCGTTTTGTTTTAAATGCAAATTTGTTTATTCACTCGTTATGCAATCAGCTGCTTAGACTCTTATTTAATTATAATTAGGGCTCGTTTTTTATGGTTTTCTTTTTTTTTATACCCTGAACCCATTGAAAATGTGTTAGAAAGGGTATAATGGATTTGTGCGAGAGTATGTAACAGGCAGAAGGAAGCATCTCCGACCCCATAAAGTATATATATTCTTGATCAGCATCAACAGTCGAGTCGATAAAGTTTCGATAACTTTTCCGGTTTTCGATATACACATGTTATCGATAACAACAAAATGTTGAATTCGAAAAAAAAAATACTTTACAAGATATAAATAAAATGTAATTAAATTTACAAGTTTGTTTCAAATTTTCGATAACTTTTTCCGTTTTCGATATACACATGATATCGATAACAACAAAATCTTGAATTTGGAAAACGTTTTGATGCAGTTTGAAAGATTAGACTAAATAATGACAATCTGTGAAAATTATATTGAAATCGGTTGAGAAACACCGGAGATATGGAGTATTGAAGTTACGTGTATACATACACACACTCACACATACTTGCAATCAGTGACTGTGTGCGTAAAGTATGGGGTTCAGGGTATAGTCTAGTCGGGATTTCTCTTCCTAGAGCCTTCTTACTTGTTTTTTTCTTTTGGAAACTTCAAAACTTAACCTCAAATAATGATAATTATATTAACTGTATTCTTTCTTGCACAGCTGGCAGCCGCTTGGAGTCGAAGCTGCAAGCTGGCGTTGTTGCCACCGCCAGTGGCAGCAATGCCTCGCGTCATCATCATCACTATCCGCAGCACTATCACGATCACAACATACCAGCGATGACTGAGAACCAAGCCTTGAAGGAGGCACAAAACAAATTCCATCTGCTCGAGGCTGACTACAAAACGTTGCACGACAAGCGGTTGCATGATGTGAGTTTCAGTTCTTCTTGTTGTTGTTGTTGTTGTTGTTGTTATCCTGTTGTTCATTAGTCACTAACTGTCTCAACTCTTCCAAAGCTGAAGACTCTCCAAAGCGCCCACGAACGTGAGCTGGCGTCGAGCAACGAAACGGTTCGCATACTGCAACAGCGCCTCAATGAGCGCGAGGAGGCATTTGCCACACAGAAGCGACGCAAGATACCCGTCGACTACTATGCCCTCAAGGCCAAGGTATAGAAAGAACACAAACATACTTCCATCAATCAAAAACCATATCAAATCAGAACTCAAAAATCAAAATTCAAGCAAAAACCTAAACCTAAGACACACGTAAGAGCGCTATATATAGTTGCTATATCCTGGATGCACTCCTTAGACGTACTTCGTTCCACTGTGAATCCTTAACTCATGTCTTGTTGTTGCTTTCAGGTATCGCTGCTGGAACGACGGCATTCGGAACGCGAGGAACGGCTTCATATGCTGGTGGAGGCGCTCAGCAAGGGACGCTTGAATGGTGCACTCGAGGATATGTTGCAAGAGAACAACAACAAATAAACAAGGAGAAAGGGAGACAGAGAGAGAGAGAAAGGAAGAGAGAGAGAGAGAGCGAGTTGGCTAAACGATAACTAGTAATCGTTATCGTTGCAACAAGAAGCAAAAAGCAAAACAAAATTTTAAATATGTTTTTTTCGTTTTGTGTGTGTTGTTTCTTGTGTTTACCAACACTGAAATATTTTTTTATACATTTATTACGATTAAAATCGATAACACACACATGCGTAATGCCAGCCAAATTGTATGTACGTTTTTTTTTATATTAGAACTCAAAGCCAGAGAGCTTTAAAGTTGGGTCGTAGAATCGTCTAGCAATAAGCATCCAGAATTTGTTGACATTCCTTTAAATAATGGATATAGAACACTCTCTCTCTAGTATGCTAATATTTGGCATATCGACTACGATTATAGTTAGTTGTTTATATAAAACAAATCTTATAGTCGATCGTATACTTAATGTACTTATTAACGATCTCTTCTATTTTCAATTCTGTATATATTGATTAATTTATTTAATTGATTTATTTAAGTATTCGAGACTTTAAGTTAAGTAGTTTTATTTCGAATCTGTTTTTATTTAGCCCTCCGCTCACCAAGGTCAACTTTTAAACGATAAATAACCAAAAAAATAATGATTAATGAATAATTAATAAAGGTTATGATAGTTTTAACTTAAGATGTAGGCAGAAAAATCAACAAAACCAAATGTGTTTAAAAGTAGATCGTTTTAAAAAAAAAGAAATCAAATTGTTCAAAAGACACAAATTAGAGGGAGACAAAAACAAGCCAAAGTGCGAGCGAGATAGTTAGTTAAGACATGAGTTAAGATGAGATATAAAATAACAAAATTCTGGTAACGGGTCTCCAAATTCAGCCAATTCAAAAGTTGCTTCCGTCAGATATATATACACATATATATGTACGTGTATATGGTCCATCCAATATCGAGATATCGAATAATTGCGAGCCAACAAAGTATTCATAATATATTATTATTTTAGCTAGATTTGGTGGAACATTGTAAATCCCCAAATCTATATATATATATATACAAGCCCCAAAGCCTAAGTGTACTATGAGTATATATATATATGTACGTGTGTGTGTGTATGTTTAAGTTTGTTTAATCGGATGGGAGACCCAACTTCATTCAAGTATTATTATACTATATTCGATAATATGCATATATATATAACTGTATCTGTCCGTCTTAGTCCTATAGAGTCCGTCAATTCTATGTGTAGCAAAAACATTTTAAAGATTCGAAAACCCCAAATCATATGTATCCAATATCTCTATACTATAAAGTATAACAGTTTGGAACTGGAAACTGGAAAAGTCAAAAGTCGAGCAGTTCTTTGACAATATATTGTGTTCTCACTAGTCCTTACTAAGTCCTTCTAAGTACTTATGCATGCTATGCTACAAACTTAATAATTATTATTTATATTATTTATTTTAGTATTATTATCATAACTAGTGTAAACAC
This sequence comes from Scaptomyza reducta, assembly GCA_035044485.1. Lineage (NCBI taxonomy): Eukaryota > Metazoa > Arthropoda > Insecta > Diptera > Drosophilidae > Scaptomyza > Scaptomyza reducta. Next base: position 311,184 of record JAWNNV010001113.1, on the reverse strand, counting down.
TTTGAAAAAGTTGCAAAACCAAAAATTTAAAATCGAAAATCTCACAAACAATAAGAAACGAGTTTAAACCTTGAATATTGAATGTCAAATTGCAAAATTGTACAACAAAACGAAAAGAAACCAAACAACAACCAAATTGAATAATGACTTAAAACTACCAAATAAACAAATAAATAACTAAGTATATACAAAATAAGATCGTGTATTATTAGGGTAAGCACAAAATGTCATCACTATAATGTATGTAGCTTCATAAGCTAGGTTTCATTAAGCGTACGATCAGTGCTTATAAATATGTGTGTGTACTTGACTCAATGTTCCATAACTCCGTTGTTTCTCAACCGATTTCGAAACCAGTTTCCACATATTGTCATTGTTTTGTCTAATCTTTCAAACTGCATCAAAAAGTTTTCGAAATTCAAGATTTTGTTGTTATCGATAACATGTGTATATCCGAAACAGAGAAAGTTATCGAAAATGTGAAACAAACTTGTACAGTCTAGGGATTAGGTAAGCTTATGTTCCTAAAATTATTTCGAAATTCAAAATTTTGTTGTTATCGATCACATGGGTATATCGGAAACGGAGAAAGTTATCGAAAATGTGAAACAAATGTTTACTGTCTGGGGGTTAGACAAACTTATGTTGCAAATCAAAGTTTTCGAAATTCAAGATTTTGTTGTTATCGATAACATGTGTATATCGAAAACGGAAAGAGTTATCGAAATTTTGAAACAAACTTGTACAGTCTAGGGATTAGGCGAGTCTATATATACTTTAGGGTTCAGAGATGCTTCCTTCTGCCTGTTACATACTTGTTATACCCTTCCCATTTCGAATGGGTTCAGGGATGGAAACAGCTTTACCCAACTGTCAACTGTCAACTGTCAACTGTCAACTGTGAAGTTGTAGCCCTGTGCTTGACTGATTGAACGTCACTTTCAGTTCAGTTTCAGCAGCACACACACACATAAAAGTCACATAGTTTAACTGATTCCGAAATCGAAACGGAATTCCAGCCACACACAAACAAATATTTAACTAAAAACACACAAACAAAACGCAAACGCGAATTAATTCTGTTATATTTCCACAGGAGATTCAGATACGAATAATGGGCGAGCACAGGCGTCGACGTCATGGACACCGCAGCGAGCCGCCGCGCATCCAGTACGGCGCCTGGGACGACCCGGGCGCATCGCTGTTCGCCACGGTGCCCCAGGAGCCGATACACGACATGCTGAGTCGCCTCAAGCCACGCCCCCAGGGCGCACGCAGCCCACTCGAACAGATGGACGCCTGCCCGCTGGTCGTGGCACCCGCCCTAGGCACCAACCAGATCTACCGCGAGGTCAAGTACCAGGTGCAGCAGGTGGCCGACGAGCGCAACAAGTACGCCCATTCGATGCAGGAGCGCCAGCGTCAGACTGCCTTGATAGCCAGCATGATGGCCGAGCGCAGCAGGCAGGAGCTGCTGGAGGAGCGGCGACGTGTCCAGCTGCACAACAACTCCAAGCGGTTGCGCGAGCTGCGCGAGGAGATCAACCGGGCCAAGACGACGTTGAATGTGGTGGCGAAGCGCAATCAGAACATCCAAATGTTTGGCGCCGAACGAGAGTCAGTGCGCAAGGAGGCCGAGGAGCAGCGGGAGCGTGTGCGCCAGGAGAAGCTGGCCGAGGAGCGCGCCTTGCAGGCGAAGGCGCACAACTACAGCGAACAGCTGGTGGCCCAGATACGCCAGCTGCAGCAGGATCGTGCCCTGCAGGAGCAGTCCTGCCGCGAGGAGGGACGCCAGAAGCGGCACAACGACGAGGTGGCCTACGCCAATGACCTCAAGCAGGCCGTCGAGCTGAGGTACAAGAAGCGGGGCGAGCTCAAGCAGATGCTGGACGAGTTCGCGGCGCTGCAGCGCCACTTGCAGCAGGCGAAGGCGGTGAAGGCGGACAAGCTGGACGTGATCCTGATGGAGGCCATGGGTCCGGTGACCAAGCACTTCGTGCGCCAGGAGCTGCAGCAGCGACAGCAGGACATTGAGCGGCGTCGTTTGGTGAGCGCTGGTCTGGGCCAGCAGCTGGCCGAGATCCGGAACAAGAAGGATGCCCACGACACAATGCTGGCGGAGATACTGATCTGTGAGCGGAACATGCAGGTGAAGAAGCGCGCCCACCAGGACATCCAGAAGCGCAACAACCAGAAGCAGCAGGTCGCCAGGGATCTGATACGGCAGCAGAAGGAGCAGCAGCTGAATCGCGAGCGGGACGAGGCGCTGACCGCAACGATTCTGATCACGCCCACCAGCTTCATGGAGCGTCAGTATCAGCAGGAGAGCGAGCGGAAGGCGGCCAGCAAGGACATCACCGTGAAGACGTACGATTATATTGCGGCCGAGATCGTTCACAATAAGGAAGCGCGTGCCGCCTTGATTGAGGAGGATCGCAAGATACGGCAGGCTCTGAAGGACATGGAGGCGGACATGGAGCGTCGCATCGATGAGGAACGCATGCGTGTCCTGCACGATCAGTCGCCGCAGATAATCAACGAGCTGCGTCCCTGCAAGCTGTCGAAAGTGGAGCGCAAGACGTTCAATCTGCCGGCGTGTGGCATCCACGACGAGGACACGCACACCAAGTAGCGCCGGATCACTTAGTTCTCATTCTACAAGCAGTTTTTGTTTCATTTCTGACACATGTTAAATACAAATAAATACAATTGTTGTACGGGCTAAATTTTGTTGTTTCAAGCAGCTTTTGCGCGCGAGCAAAACTCACAGCAAGCATAAGCAGTGCAAATTGCATGCTGGCAGCTGAAATGCACTGCAAGAAGCAGTGCAAATTGCATGCAAACAGCCAAAACTCACTGCAAGAAGCTGTGCAAGTTGCATGCAAACAGCAAAATTCACAGCAAGCAGAAGCAGTGCAAATTGCATGCTAACAGCTAAAACGCACTGCAAGAAGAAGCAGTGCAAATTGCATGCAAACAGCAAAACTCACTGCAAGAAGAAGCAGTGCACATTGCATGCAAACAGCAAAACTGACCGCTTAGTTCCAGTTCCAGTTCGTACTGCAGCTGTGAGTGAGAGTTGAGATCGAGCGAGCGTGAGAGCGAGAGAGAGAGTGGGCAAAAGCTCACTCCTTGGAGTGCATTGCAGAAAGTGTGGAAACAGATAATGTAGCAGCCAGCATTTAGCTGCCGTTGCTGTTTGCCTGGTACTTTGGCTAGAGAATATAATCATATTAGACGATGATCAGCCAATATTTTTGCATCTCTGGAAATGCAAATAACCACAGAAAAGGTTCATAACATAAGAGAGGTTAGAGGTTGAGTGAAAAGTTGAGCTCGCTTTAAAGTTCACTCAAAGTTTATTTAACGAGTGCATTGCACTAGTTCGCAGAGTTGAACTGCTTGTTCTGTTCGCCTGGTATTTCGCCAGAAAAGATCGCGAACAAACAAACATATCTTTGTTGGTTCGATTGTCAGCGCGGTGTAAACTTAATGTGGATGCCATCCCTGGCACGAAGTACCATCTGGGCTTGGAGAACCAGCTCAGCTTGTGGCTCCTGCAGTTCCAGCTGGAAGCGTTGCACAATGCGAGCCGTGAGCAGCTTCATCAGCAACAGGGAATACCGCCGGCCAATGCACACATGCGGTCCACCCGAAAAGGGTATATAGCTATATGCTGCAGTCTGCGTATCACTCTGTAGCCAGCGTTCCGGCAGGAACTTGTACGGCTCCGGGAAGTAGCGTGCATCATGCGCCAAGCCGTACATATTGATCCAGAGCGTGGCTCCGGCACAGTACTTCCGCCCGCCGATCGTTGTGTCCTGTGTGGTCTGTCGTCCCGTCGTTGGCACTATGGTGTACATTCGGAGCACCTCCTTGAGCACTGCATCCAGATAGACCAGATCCTCCCCAGGTGCATCCTCGCTTGCACAATCCTTTAGTTCCTCATGCAGTTTCTGCTGCGTCTCCGGATGCTTGGCCAGGGCGTAGAGCACAAAGCTCATCGCTGCCGTTGTCGTATCCACGCCCTTCAAATAATTTGAGGTTAGGTTGGGTTGGGAGTAAGGAGTAAGAAGGCTCTAGGAAGAGAAATCCCGACTAGACTATACCCTGAACCCCATACTTTAAGTGTACAGTCAGTGCTGGCAAGTATGTGTGAGTGTGTGTATGTATACGCGTATACTGCAAACTTGACTTAACTTTAAGGTTCTATATATCCGGTGTTTCTCAACCGATTTCAATAAAATTTTCACAGTTTGTCATTATTTAGTCATATCTTTCAAACTGCATCAAAAAGTTTTGCAAATTCAAGATTTTCTTGTTATCGATAACATGTGTATATCAAAAACCGGAAAAGTTATCGAAAATTTGAAAAAATTTCACAGATTATCATTATTTCGTCTAATGTTTCAAACGTATTTTTTAAGTTTTCCCAATTCAAGATTTTCTTGTTATCGATAACAAGTGTATATCGAAAACCGGAAAAGTTATCGAAAATTTGAAAAAATTTCACAGATTATCATTATTTCGTATAATGTTTCAAACGTCTTTTTTAAGTTTTCCCAATTCAAGATTTTGTTGTTATCGATAACATGTGTATATCGAAAAACGGAAAAGTTATCGAAACTTTATCGACTCGGCTGTTGATGCTGATCAAGAATATATATACTTTATGGGGTCGCAGATGCTTCCTTCTGCTTGTTACATACTCTCGCACAAATCCATTATACCCTTTCCAACACATTTTCAATGGGTTCAGGGTATTAAAAGCATGAGCAAGGACTCACCGCAAAGACAAAGGTATTGACTTGGTCGCGTATCTGCTGGCGATCCAAGCCAGCCAGCAGCATGGCATCTAGCAGAATTCTCTGCTTGCCCACTGCTTGCTCCTCCACCTGTTGCTCGACGTGACGCTGCTCGATAATCTGCTCCATCTGGCGATGTATGACGTTGAGTTCGACGCTTAATTGGCGCCACAAGCGCGTGCGCTTGAACACAAAATCGCAGGCTAGCAGAGGATTAATCATGCGCTTGAAGAGCAGCTCGCCGCTGCGATGGAAGGCGCGCACCAGCGGCGAGTCTCCACGCTGCAGCTGCGTATCCAGCTGATAGCCCATCGAGGTATCTGACGAAGAAGGGGTGAGTGGAGAGAACTGTGTATGGGGAAACAACTTACCGACAATGGCGTCGAGCAAGCAGGCGAATAGATAATCCGTTACCTCAACTCCCACTGCTTTGGTTCGCTGCAGTCTGTCGAGCAAACGCTGCGCATGCTTGTTCGCTGCCGGCGCAAAGCTGCGCAGCAACTGCGGCTGGAAGCTGGGCGTAAGCAGTCGACGCTGCGCTGCCCAGTCGCGGCCATGGCTGATAAGCAGGCCGTTGCCGATGAGCGGAGAGAGCTGCTGGAAGGTCACTGCTTTGCGCAGTGTTGAGTTGTGGAGCGCGTCGCGCGTCTCCTCGGCGCTGTGCAGAAATATCCAGAGCTGTGGTCCCAGCCACAGGCGATAGGTGGCGCCAAAGCGTTCGCGCAGCTCCGTGAATACCAAGAAAATGTCTACAACAAACTGCTCAAACAACAACAGCAACAAAAACAGCTCACAATACTTACACTCGGGCTTAAGTTTGCCAATCATCTGCGCATTGCCGAGTCCAGGCAGCGCCCACGGACCAGGCAGACTCCATCCCAGTAAGATCAGCCGCCGCTTGTTCCACAGCAGCAGCAGCAGCAGCAAGCAGAGCAAAGATAGCCAGAACCACAAAAGCGACATCTCTCGCTGGGCAGACTAAACTGAATAGACTTAGTACAATCAGCATGCGATTGCTGCTAATCAACAGAGCAGCAAATCCAATTGAATTCAGTTTGCATTGTTTTGCAGTTCAGTCACAAGCTTGTTATCAGCACATGCAAAGACTAAAAACCTATAGGAGATTTTTATATGTGTATATTGTATGTTCCTTTTTATTGAGCGTTCACTGTGCCCACTTATGTCTGGCGATTTTGCGCTATATGGCTTCCAATATCTAATCTTGCGGTAGCCAAACGACTTGGCCTTGGCCAACTGCAATCTGCTGTTCTGCGATCAGCTTAGCATGGCACGCAGTTGTTTGGCAAGCAGTGCATTTGTGCATTTGTGTGCTGTTAACTAACATAAAGTTTAGTTGAATAAAACAATTAGCATTTTCGTGGAATATATATCGTATGTGGAATATCGTTTATTCAATAATATATATATATATATGGTTATACACATATATGTTTTGTGAATTTTGGTTTATATTAACTTTCTTCAAATACATGCAGACACCAAAAAACTTGCAATGAATACTGTTAACATAAGTTTTTTTTTTTCATCCTTTTCTTCATATTTATGTATATATATATTTAATATAACAGCTATGCTCGTTATTTGTTTTCGTGGCTTCGTTTTATTGTTGAGACTTGTTTCAATTGCGTTTTGTATTTTTTTTTGCAATAATATATATATATTTGTATTTGATTTATCGCTACGATAATATATCTGTATATATAGTATATATATGTATATATGTTTAATATAATTTTGTAAATTGAATATTTTGTTTATCGTTTTCTGTTTTCGGTTTTCGGTTTTGTGGGTTTGTTTACGTTTCTTTTTATTTTGATTCTTAATTATCCTTTTCTTCATATATATAGTATATATATGTATGTATATATATGTTTCAACAACGTATCGATAGTTATATAAAAGTTATATATTTATTGTAAGTTTCTTTTGCTTTTCGCTTTCCCAACTAGTTAATTTGTATTAATAAAATATTATGAAAATTGCATCGTTTAATATCGTTTTTTTGAAGCATGTGCGTTTCGTAATATCGTATAAAGATATATATATGTATATATATACAAAGGTATATATATGTTTTGAGAATATTTATATATATATATTGTTAGCTGTTTTAGGATCTTTGGAAATTTGTTTAATCAATTTTGTTGGTACAGTCATGCTCTCGAATTAAAAACATAATGCATCGATCGACATATATATATATATCGTATATATATGTATTTGATTCTATAATATTCTATGTATATATAGTTGCTATATGGCAGGCCGAAAGTTTCAATTGCTTTTGAGCTATCGAATTTGTGCGAAATCGCTGAGAAATTGTATCCGAGAACATGACTATATACTATATATATCATATATCATTTATAATTTATCATATATCATTAATCGTAATGTTTTTGTATAAATATTTAAAAAGTTGTTTCTCTAATGTTGTTTGTTGTTGTTGTTGTTGTTGTTTGTTCAAAATATTCTCATATCGGTATTCGATCTCGATTATAATGTAAGTTTAAGTCTCTCTATATAATTTAATAGGTATTTAGTTAATAATAAAACGTTTCTTCCTACGTTTTTTTTTGGTGTTTTTCGGTTACGTTTTTATTTTATTTTGTTTTAATCGAAGGTTTTCTTTATTTATTAGTATATATTAGTTATATATATATATTTGTTTGTATATGTATTAAGTTAAGTAAAATTTGTTTTAAGCGTTTTGTTATTAATCTTTTGTTGTTGTTTTTTCTCTTTCGTTCTGGTTTGGATTTGTTTCTTTGGTTTGTGCTTTTGGCATTTCCTTCTTTCCAGTTATCCGGCTGTCCAGCGTATATATCCTCGTCTCCAGTTCCCGATCCGTTGTTCCATTCCGTTTCCATTTGCTTTCGTTATATATATATTTTGTGTGTATATGAACTATCGGTAAGAGTTTATGGGTTAGAGGAGGCCTGTGCTATCGGCCCGATTAACAACTTGCACAACTATCGATTATTAAGAACTATCTATGTATGTATGTATGTATGTTATGTATGTATGTATGTATGTTATGTATGTTATGTATGTTATGTATGTTATGTATGTTATGTATGTTATGTATGTTATGTATGTTATGTATGTTATGTATGGTATGTATGTTATGTATGTTATGTATGTTATGTATGGTATGTATGTATGTTATGTGTGTATGTGTATATATGTATATACTATGTATAATACTATATATATATGTTTATAATGTTATTCGTGTTTTATCAGTTCAATAAAGAGGTTTTCTGGGTTCAATTATATATATATGCTTTGTGTTCTTCTGTTATCGTTATCGTTATCGTGGTTTGGGTTCTTCTTCTTCTTCTTCTTCGTTTGGGGGAAATCTACAACTAATGCTTATAGACGATTAACAAGATCGCAAAAGCGAAGCCAAGCTTCCGAATAACATTTACGATTACAATTTCGTTTCGATTCGTTTCTTTTCGATTATTTTCGATTCGATAAGAACTAAACTTATGCTTAATGTGTGCGTTTCATATCATTTAAATACTAAGTAACATCAAATTGTATAAGCAAATTGCTTTTCAAAAATAATCCTGTGGTCACACAAACAAACATAAAAAATCGATTGGGAATTGAGTTATGGTTATAGGTTATGGGTTATGGGTATTATTGTTTTGGGTTCCTTCTGGCGGGAACCGTTAGAATATTGGTATTATTGCTTCAAATTGATTCTGTGGACACGTTCCAATATCTTTAAGATTGTTTTATACCCTTCTACGGTTCCCAGCCAATACATTATCAATTGGTTCATTATGCTTTTTCCATCAATTTGATTTAGTCTAGCTCGGATATAATATAAATTTGCATGCTTAATGCTTAATATATATGTATATAGATTTTTGGATTCGTTGCTGTTTTTATTGTGGTTTTTGGTTGTGGTTGTTGGTTTTATGTTTTGGTTAACGCTCGTTATAAGGCTTAAACGTGATTGCGGCATACAATATATATAAATACACACACATGCATGTATGTATGTATGTGTGCTTGTATGTATGTATGTGTGTGTAATGGAAATCATATTGAATCTTACTATGTAGGCGATATTATTGTTAGGTGAAGTTTGGCAGCATCGTTTTCTGTGCAGTGTGAAGTTTGGCAACAGCGCCAAATAAACAATATAAATATAAATCATACATACCGAAAATCATAAACATAAAAACAATATAATTTTCTATAATTTGTTTATTTGTGTGTTTTTTTTTCGTGTCGATAACAATCCAAAATAATATTACAAAAATTTTGTGTTTTTTCTTTTATTATTTATGTAAAAATAGATTACTCAAAATGTTTGCTCTGTATGTGTGTGTATCAAAAGTTATACAAAAAGTTTAAAATTAAAGACATTTGCATGCATATAGATATATATAGGTATATATATATACATATTTGTATAAGTTTGTGTCACATGCTTAAAAATATTGCTTTCGAGTTCGAAACATGTAGAGAAAAACAAAATTACAAATACACACACATTTAAAAAACTTACGATCGACAAAAAAAAAAAAAAACATATAATTAATCGTAATAATAAACGTAATAATAGTAGTAATAATAATATATATATATATATATATATGTTTGTATAATTGCTAAAGTTGATTATCATTTAAAAAGTGTAACACAATAGACTTGATAAGTTATATTCGTAAAAGATATAGACACATATATATATAAAAAAGAAGAGTTAAAGCAAAGTACATCAAATCAAGCAAAACGTTAAAGAGAGAGAGACTAAACAGAATACAGTTAAGACACATATTTGAAAAACAGTTACACTTAAGGCTCAAATCAAAAAAACACTTCACAAAACGAGACATTCAGTTGGGTTTTTGGGGGGGGGGGGGGGAACAGTTTTGGGTTCTTAGGGTTTGACCACATTAACGAAAACTTAGACAAGTTAAAAACGAAGTAAAGAGTGAGAGTGGTTATTGTTATTGTTGTTGTTGTTGTTGGTGTTTGTTCTTGTTGTTTGTTAACATTTTTCAACCTTAAACTATAACTATCTTTAATATATATATATATATAATTGTATGTATATAAATATTTTGTTGCTTTGATTCATGTTTCTTGTTATATATAGACAAGGCAAAAAAACTTGAATATTCAAAAGTTTCGTAAGTTGGATTTGAATCAAAGATCTTTCGTTATACTTATGCGCTTACCGCTAATCTGTTCAACTTGTTATCAATTAATCAAATATTTAATCAATGTATTACTATTCTCTAATATGTTCTCTAATCTGTTCTGTTCACTGTTCGGTTCGGTTCGGTTCGGTTCGGTTCGAAACGCTTTTGGTTCCGATTATTGTTTATTCTATGCTAATTTGTTCTGCTTTTCTGCTTTTCTGTTTTGTTTTCTTTCTCTTTCTTCTTCTGTGTGTTTTTGCATTCTGTTAAATCACAATCAACGCTTATTATAAATGTTTTCGTTTTTCAACACTTACAACACTAAAACAATATGCTTGTATTATAGATATATATATCATCGTTAATATTATAGATCATTTCGTTAAATCAATTACAAATTTCTCACTTAACAACTAACATACAAACATGGCTTTTGCGGGGGAGGGGGTGGGGGGATTGGGGGTAGGGGTTAGGAGGGAAACAATAAACATAAAATCTATACAATTTACGTACAGTAAACACACAATAAACAGAAATCATACAACTTATGACAAACAACGAAAAGCTTTTTCGCTCCTTCAAAAAGGATTCAAAAAAGGATGTATATATGTGTGTGGATGTGTGTGTGTGTGTGTGTGTGTGTTTAGAAACTCATTTGTCATGCTTTGCGCGGTGGCGTCGGCGGCGGCGGCAGCGCAGGCGTACCAGCAACAGCAGCAGCAGCAGCAGCAGCAACATATTGCTGTTGTTGTTGCTGATGTTGCTGTTGCTGTTGTTGTTGTTGTTGCCGCAGAATCATGTTCATGTCTTTGGGAATGTTTTTGTATTTGGCTGAAAGATGATGGGACTGGTCAGCAATTTGAGTAAACCGATTGGCCGGCCCGTAACTGGCTGCTGTTGCTGTTGTTTCTGCTTACCTGCTGCTGCTGCTGCAACAGCAGCTCCAGCTACTCCTCCCCCAGCAGCTGCCCCTGCCAGCGAATCGCTATAAAAATTTTGGGTTTTACGCATTTGGATGCCGTTGTTCAAAATGTTGCCATTGCCATTCGAATTGTTGCAGTGATTCATGTTGTTGCTGCTTATGTTGCTGTTGCAATTGCTGTTGCTGTTGCTGTTGCTGTTGCTGCTGTTGTTATTGTTGTTGCTGGCGCCTTGCAATTGCGGCGGCAATGGTGGCTGCATCTTTGAGGCATGCTTGTTGCCGGCATTCGCTGCTGTTGCTGCAACTAATATTTCCGCCTGTTGTTGTTGTGTTGCTGTTGCTGCTGTCGGCGCCGGTGACGAAGATGATGATGAAGATGATGATGACGAAGACGATGACGAACACGATGACGATGAAGATGTTGCTGCTGACTTAATCGATACTAAACTTAAGTTAGAAATTGCTGGGGGTATTGGAGATCTTTGTGAATCATTGCCGATTTCGCCAGTGTACCTAAAAGAGAGAGAGAATACACGGTTAGCAAGCAGTTATAAGCAGTGCCCAGCAGTGCCCAGCAGTGCTAAGCAGTTCTAAACAGTGCCAAGCAGCGCAAAAGCAAGTAGTACGCACTTGATGTTGGTGTACTCGCGTCCGACCTGCAGGCTCTGCTCCTCGGCTCGCTTGCGCGCTATCAGCGTCTGTATATAATGCTGTACCGCATAATAAACGAACTTGTACTGCGCCTCCGTCTGCACCATGCCCGAGCGCTGGGATCGCACCATCTGTATGGTACGCTGTATATCGATTTCAGTGTCCAAACCTGCCAAGGGGAAACGTATCCAATCACATATATGGTTATGGGAGATTGGAGTAGGTTTTCGCTTACCGTTGCGCACTATTTGATCCAGGATCATGTCGATCACAATAAACGTGCCTGTGCGTCCAATGCCTGCCGAGCAATGCACACAAATCGGACCCTTCACACAGAGAGAGAGATCGTTAACACGATAATGAGCTGAAAGGTTTGGGGTTACTTACGGGTTTGTCGCCCGCCTGGGTTAGGCTGCTCTGCTTGGTGTTGACGTCCTGCAGGAAGTTGAGCACACAGCCAGGATCGGCGGGCACACCATGATCGGGCCACACTTGAAAGTGATAATGATAGATCCGGCGCTCGGGCTTGTCCCGCCACGAGAACAGGAACTCCCGCAACGTATAATCGTTGGTGGAGTTCTCCTTGATGCACTGGACCTTGGCGTAGCCAAACTGCTTGCACTGACCCTCGTCGGGCCAGTAGCGTTCGCACTTGGTCTTACCGCGCTCGATCTCCTTGGTGGTCATCACAATGACCCGTGTGTTCTCCTGCCAGATCATGTTCCAGAAGTCGTTCTTGGTGTTCGCCAGACAGCCCTGCGTCGCAATGTATGTCTTGAAGAGACCACTCTCGCTGCTCAGCAACGAGCCCGTCCAGGACGACAAGGACGAGCCGCCCGGCGACGGCGGTGGCGGTGGCTGCGACGACGACACATCGCCACAGTGTTTCTTCAGCAGATTGGCCAGGCAGCCGTTCAGCGTGGTCGTCGACATGTGGCTTCCGGTCGTACTGGTTGGGGTGCCCGGCGTACCGGCGGTCGACAGCGATTCACTGCGTCTGTGCTTGCCCAGCGAGTCCGATTTGCGGCTGCAGTTGAGGCAGTTGGTCGAGAGCGTGGCCGACTTCACCGCACACTGGACGCACGTCTTGTTCAGCAGCTGGCAGTTGTTGCAGTTGCGTTGCGTCTGGGCTGCCGTACAGGCCGGACAGGCGGTAGTGCCGCTGTTGAGGCTCTCCGAGGAGCTGGTCATGTTGTACAGATCGCCGTCGGTGGGTAAACGTATGTAGTTGGCATTTATGTACTCGGCGCCCGGCGCACATCTGTCCACGTCCTGCAGCTTCACGCGCGTATGATCGTCTATATATAGAGAAATCGATTTGAATCATTCGAATTGGGAAATACTTGACTTCTACTTACATGGCAATATGTTGCGGTAGCGATTCTTTGATTTGTTCTCTTCCTTGTAGCCCTCCAGACGCGAGAATGTGTCCCGGCTGTCCTGTTGCAACGATTCAAACTCCTCCCAGAAGCCGCCCTGCAAAGCAAATGTGATCGATTGATTGAGTTCAATTGTTCTAGTTACCCTTTGAACTCCAACACTGCTTACCTTCACCAGTTGCTCGACGCGTGCATTGATGCCTGCCGCTATGATCCGTGTGGCATTGAAGGGCTGACGCAGATGCACCACTGTGCCGCAGGTCTCCACCATCGGATTGCGTTTGTAGTGATCGATCAGTTCCGAAAGCGTGCCAAAGGACTCCCCACCGCCCACGTCGTACTTCTTATCCTACAAAAGACAAAGGAGGCGATTAGTTACTACGTCCACAAGGTTGCGATTTGAGAACCTAACTGATCGGAGCTTCAACAATTCCACGACGAAATACGACAACATTTGACAGAAACCCAAAGTGCAAACGTGACCGCAATGTCAAAATGGTTATAAGGGCAAACATGAACTTACAATATATATATATATGTAAATATAATGCTCAACCGGTCATGTAAATCGCATTATTCGAAACTATTATTTTTATACCCTGCACCCCTTTGAAAATGTGTTAGAAAGGGTATAATGGTCTTGTGCAAAAGTATGTAACACGCAGAAGGAAGCATCTCCGACTCTATAAAGTATATATATTCTTGATCAGCATCAACAGCCGAGTCGATTAAGTTTCGATAACTCCTCCCGTTTTCGATATACACATGTTATCGATAACAAGAAAATCTTGAATTTGCAAAACTTTGTGATGCAGTTTGAAAGATTCGACTAAATAATGACAATCTGTGAACATTTTATTGAAATCGGTTGAGAAACACTAGAGATATGGAGTATTGAAGTTACGCGTATACACACACACACTCACACATACTTGCAAGCACTGACCGTATGCGTAAAGTATGGGTTTCAGGGTATAGTCTAGTCGGCATTTCTCGACCAGAGCCTTCTTACTTGTTTGTATTTTTGTGGGGATTTACAGCACAAGTATATTACAATACATGCCATTAAGAATTCAAACATATATATCTAGTATATGGAATTGCCATGTTTGGGTGTAACGAATTACAGAAAAAAAAACTCCCGCGACATTATTAGTTTAGGAATATTGGTTGTACAAACCCCAACCACCCCTACCCCCTCTACTACTTCTCCCCCCTCTACTACTAACAACTTGTTTAGAAACTTTACATATTTTTTTAAAACCCGATAATCGGAAATCTCGAAAATACGCGGAAACGGGAAAATTTCAGCTCAATGCTTGGTTTATAAATATATCGGAGAGACACGTATTGATTAGCTTTATGCTTTATATAATGTGTAAAGCAGTGTTGCCAGGCAAGAAGCTTGTGTTTGCACAAGCAGTGCACGCAAGCAGTATATTATGTATAGGATAGCAGAAAACAAGAAATTAGCTTAAATGTTTGCACAAGCAGTACAAGCAAGCAGTATATTACGTATACGAGAGCAGAAAACAAGAAATTAGCTTTAAGTATTGACAATAATAACTAAACACTCTCACACATGCAAGGCAAACACACATGACCAGTCAATATATGCACTATATACATATATATATGTGCATATATATATATATATATTGTTTAGATAGAGTACATACAACTAATTCAAGGTCAAATGATGAGGAACTTTACGAGTCACTTAGTCGTTTGCATTACTTGTCTTGGTTGCTTGCAAGTTGTTGTTGTTGCCAAGGCAGAGAATCGATTTGCATTAACATTTACTACTACAACTAGTTTGTATTGGCTTGGAATAGTTTTGACTTACCTGCCATCGAATCATCACATGCGTCACTTTATCTTCGGTACGCACGGAGAGCACAAAATCACCTGGTTTACTTTGAGATTCACGGACAAGAAACGAACCATTCTTGCCACGCTCCAATATCAATTTCTCAGCGTCTTTGCCAGAAAGATTGCCATGAAACCATCTGCAAAACATATACAAAAATCCAAAATAAAAATGAGTTAAGCTTTCAATGTTTATTAAGTTGTTTAGATGTAAGTTTCTTATATTCTTAACTGGACTTCTGAAACTTTGTTCTTATAGTTGGTTGTTGTTGTTGTTTTGTGTTTAGCTACGTGCGCGCTCGAAATGCAACTATGAACTGCACATACAGATATTTGCCAGGCATGCGAGAAGCGCTAAATGGGAACAACAACAACAACAACAACGACGAATAGGAAATCCAAACAGAAAAAACAAAAACACGAGTGCGAAAAACGAGCAACGAATCGAATTGCATCGCATCGCATCGTGTATTGGTTCCAAAACGGTACGGTTCATGTACACTGCAAGAAAAATCCAATGAAAATAATTCGTATTCGATTCGAATCAAACTTTATTTATTGCACAACAACCAAACTATAAGTGTTAAAATGCAGTTAACTGCTTTTTTTTCTCTCAGTGTAATGAAAACAGACAACTGCAAGGCAAACAGCAACAACAACAACAACAAGTGCCAGTTGCTGTTTAAGCTAGGCATATAAGGCTTGATTATCGTTTGTCGCCTGTGATGGCCAGACATGTCAGTTGTGCACATATATATATATATATATATATATACACATATGTATATAAATTGTAGACAATTTGACACAGAAAGGAAAAGTCATCGTCAAAATCGCGTATACGCAATATACTATGCACAAATGTGCAAGCAGTGTGCAATACACACGAGCAAGCAGTTCAATGCGGCAACATCGCACAGCGCAAGCAGTGCAATGCGGCAACGCCGCAGTCACAAGATCAATTTGCTTTGCGCAAAAACAAATTGTTGAACATTAAATGTGTTAGGGACAATTTGCATAAATAACACTAACTTAAAAAACTTGCTTTGAATTCGGAATTCAATCACAAAACAACAACAACAAAAAATGAGCAATAAAATATCTGCTTTAGTTATAGTTTCAGCTTTTAGTTGGGTGATTGACTAGAAATCGATTTTTGTTTTGTTCTAGCACTTGAAGAGTTCGTCGGCATCTCCTATATATACGTATCGACATATTCCCTAAGCCGGTTTCAATACTCTAGACGAATACAAATGTTCTTCTTGTGGGTTTCATAGTTGTGTCGTAAAGACAAACTCTCACAGTTGTCTATAGCTCCGCCTTATTGCAACTCGTTTGCTGTTTCTTCCGCATGTAAACGTATGCGAGTATATATGCTATTTATAGCTACAAACATAATGACAAATCGAATGACTTGACATTAGATGCACATTTGCACATTTCAATGCCTCTTGTTACATATTCAAGGTGTCGCGGCCTCGCGAATACCTATCGCGTATGATAAGAGTTTCGTCTACACACACACACACACACACACACACACACATATATATATATTTGTGTGTTATTTTTAGCAACCGGATCGCAGCGTACCGGAAATGGCATTGAATAACATTGCAATATGCTGCCGATAGTTTTGTCAATCGTTCGATAACTATAACGGTGAATTGGTAAGTGCTTTCACAACGTTCAGCTTAATGTCAGCCAACTAACGGTGCAGTTCTTATACTTTGCATTGGCAATGCTGTCAACTGTCGAACTATACCATACAGTTAGTGTTCGTTGTACTTGGAGTATAATTTTTATACCCTGAACCCATTGAAGGGTATAATGGTTTTGTGCAAAGGTATGTAACAGGCAGAAGGAAGCATCTCCGACCCCATAAAGTATATATATATTCTTGATCAGCATCAACAGTCAAGTCGATAAAGTTTCGATAACTTTTCCGGTTTTCGATATACACATGTTATCGATAACAATAAAAACTTGAATTTGGAAAATTATATATATTCTTGATCAGCATCAACAGTCGAGTCGATAAAGTTTCGATAACTTTTCCGGTTTTCGATATACACATGTTATCGATAACAACAAAAACTTGAATTTGGAAAACTTTTTGATGCACTTTGAAAGATTAGACGAAATAATGACAATCTGTGAAAATTTCATTGAAATCAGTTAAGAAACACTGGAGATATGGAGTATTGAAGTTACGCGTATACATACACACACTCACACATACTTGCAAGCACTGACTGTATGCGTAAAGTATAGGGTTCACGCTATTCTAGTCGCGATTTCTCGACTAGAGCCTTCTTACTTGTTTTTTTTTTTTTTGGTTTATAATATTTTGATTTATTTGTGATTCACAGCACACACAATCGAGTTGGCTTTATTTTTTGGGGCAACAGTCAACAGGCCAATTAGCACTTTTCTTCGTGTTTCCTTTGTTCAGATCCCACCCGTTTCGAACACACATATATATATGTGTGTATATTTGTTTAATCTGTAATCAGTAATTACAATTTTCACTTTAATAAACCCAAATTGTATATGTTTCTTTGTTTGTTTATTTTTAGTTTGTTTGGAAATTGCAAATAATGCTAATTTGTAAACGTTTACACAGGGGCATCAGCTATATGTAGGGCATCGTTAAGTTCATAATTAAACACGTTCAGTTATTACAGTTACAGTTACGCACAGGAAGAGCAGTGTTGACAACGCTCCGAACCTGTTGGCCATTCATGAATCTGACGAAATCATTGGCATGAAAAAAAAGGTCAACAAACAGCTCAGCACATACACATATACATGCTCATACGTATGTATGTGTGTATATAGAATTTAATATATTCAAATTTGTCACATGTTGAGTGACTTTGAAAGGCAGCAAAGCGAGTTGAGTATTGAAAACTGACAACAACAACAATATCAATACGAATATTATATCGTTTTTATCCATTTCATAATTTTGTTTATTTGTTTTTCGAAAAACCAAAACAAAATAAACAATTCTGTTGTTGTTGTTGCATTGCAAGGCAAAAATGCAAAATGAAAATATAACGAAGGAAATATAACGAAACTATTACAACAAAAAGTCGAATGCGATAGCTATTTGCTTTTGACAGCCTGCACTTGAAGCTGTCATGGCAGCAAAGAGTGAAGGTAGAGTGAAGGTTGAGGGAAGGGGGTGAAGGTGGCTGCTGTGTTAATTGGGACCTAACAGTCGCGCGTAACGGTAAACTGTGAAATGAACCAGAGTGCATCGTGTGTGTGTGTGTGTGTGTGGGCATAGAAACAAAAACGAATACGGAAACGTATACACACACATACACATACACACACACACATAGAAACTCAACTAAAGGTGACCATGCTAAAAAAAAGCAATAACAAAACAAAATGCATTTTACAATTGGACATTAAACCGTTATGAATCAAGTTGAATTGCAATTGCAAAGGATTGCAACTATTATCTTCGCAAGTAAGATATAGAAAATGTGAAAAGAACTTGATAATTGCATAATAAATATGCTTAAGTGTTGAATTTCGTATATATTAATGCCGTAAATAGCTTAAATCTATAACAAATATTATTAAGCTACCAGAACTCCAACACACACACACACACACACACACGCACATACATATGCACGTGTATGTGATAAATGTGCAAACGTAGAGAGAGACTACAGAAGGAATTTGAGAAAAGAGATAGCTAGATAGATGGTATGTAGATGGACAAATAAGGTAGATAACGAGATGACGAGACAGAGACACGAGACATGAGACAATAACAACAACAACAACAACAAGTGTTTGTACAGCGCAGAGACATTGGAGATATAGAAAAAATTCTTGGTATATGAGATTATAGCTGATATATACACATATATATGTATGATACCTACGACAAAAGCTGTTGTTTATGTATTTTGTTTGTTTGTTGCCAAATTGCGTAGATTATTTCATTAGAACTCTCTAGCTAACAAGTTCAACTTATACCCTGTATACAGTACTAAGAAATGCTGGCGAAGTTGTATGAGACAAGACACAACGAAAGAACTAAGTTATTTTGTCATTTTCTTCGTTAAGTTCGTTCAAAAGAACCAACTGCTTGAAATCATAACTCATCTACCATAGTTCAGTTTGTTCGTTAAGTTTCGTTCAAAAGAATCAACTGCTTGAAATCATAACTCATCTACCATAGTTCAGTTTGTTTACTTAGTTCAATTAGTTCGTTCAAAAGAACCAACTGCTTGAAATCATAGTTCAGTTTGTTCGTTAAGTTTCGTTTAAAAGAACCAACTGCTAGAAATCATAACTCATCTACCATAGTTCAGTTTTGTCATTTTCTTCGTTAAGTTTCGTTCAAAAGAACCCACTGCTAGAAATCATAACTCATTTACCATAGTTCAGTTTCGTAATTTTCTTCGTTAAGTTTCGTTCAAAAGAACCAACTGCTTGAAAACATAACATAACATAACAGATCATAACATAACATAGCATAACTTAACATAACATAAGATAAGATAACATAAGCATGTTAGAAGCCGCTCGGATTCATAAATCTAGGCAAAATAGCTCCAAATTAAATAAACAAATAAGTAAAAATTGAAAAAAAAATAGAAAATAAATAAAAAATGGCATGCAGGCGTTTGTTTACCCATATTCATGCCTATAGATGGATCTATATGTGTGTGTGTATGTATTTATTAGCCCCACTCAAATTGCTGTTGTTGTTGGTTAAATATTTACTCATTTGGGATTGGCAATTTAAGGCACATGACAATTTGTGGTTGTTGTTGTTGTTGTTGTATTTGATCTTTTTTCGTCTTTTTTTGATGAGCTTATTAGAGAGAGAAAAAAAAACAAACATCAACAACATTGGGGCAATAGTTTAATTTGTTTTGCGCACGCGCCTCTACAAAAACATAAATGAAACGAGTATCATAGACTAGCAGATGCCCTGTAATGTGTAACCTTAAACTTTTCCCATTCACATTTTCGAGTTTGTAGTTCATAAATCAAGCGGAATGCGTAATCTCTGTTATTAACAGTTCTGTTGTTCAGTTTTAATGTTATTAACAGTTCAGTTGTTTTCGCAAGCAGTTTTAATGGGTATAAATTAGGTGATGATAATAGGCGCGCGCGATTAAAAACGCGTGCGAGTTTTCTCTTTGTTGTTGTTGGAGACTTACGTGAAGCCGTGCAGCTGGACACGCATTGTGGCCAGGTGCGCCAGTGTGCCCGTGGAGCCGCCAAAGGGCGAGCCCGGCACGAAGGCGGGCGGTGTGGCCGACCAGGATGTGGGCGTGGCCGGATACGAGGAGCAGCTGGAGGAGTTGTGGCCATCGCTGCCGCTGCCGCTGCCGCTGCCGCTGTTGTTGCCGCTGCAGTTGCTGCCGCGCGGCGAGGCAAGCAGACGGACGGGCGGCAGGTGCAGCGATTCCGTTGACGAGCCACTCGACGAGGTCTCGCCGGAGCGGGGGCGGGTCGAGGAGCGACGACGCAATTGTGGACGATTGTGCTTGTTCTTCTTCGTGTTGTTGTTGTTGTTGTTGTGTGCAACGCCGCGTATGATTGATGCCAGCTCATCGTTGCTCATGCAATTCTTGCACTCCGTTGTTGTTGTTGTCGCTGTCATCGTTGTTGTTGTTGTTGTTGTTGCCTTTGTCTTTTTGCTCGCCTTTGAGCTTCTTCGCGTTCGCTTATTCTCATAATTCGCTTGAATCGCTCGTTCGTACTCAAAGTTGCGCTCCTTGCTGTACGCATTGTTGTTGTTGTTGTTGATATCCTGGTTCTTGTTGTTGTTGTAGGAGTTCTTTTCGTTCAGTTTGTGATTGACAACATGCCCCAGCGAACTGGACAATTTCTCCAAATACTTGTTGAATAACATTTTGCTTTTGCTTTTGTTTTTGTTTTTACACCGTTTTACACAAACACAAACACGAAAAAAAAAGAAACGCAAATTACGCAGAAGAAAAAAAAAACAGCGGAAAAAAACGCGTTAAAAGGTTCTTAATGTTGTTGTTGTTGTTGTTACACTTTGAATAAACAAGAAAACTGCTTCTTCTGCTTCTTCTACTGCTTCTTCTTGTTTTTTAGTATGAATATTAATAGTCTGATTTCTTTTGCTTGTCTTTTTATTGCACAAATTTCTTGAGGATCGACAGCAATTTCTTCTCTTTGGCTACCGTTGTTGTTGTTGTTGTTTTGGTTGTTGTTGTTGTTGCTGCCTGTTTTGCTGCTTCGTCCAGTCGCGTTTGTGCCGCAATCAAATGCTCAAATACAAATGCGGCCGAAGGCATAATAGTTTATCGCGTCTGCTATACAAATTTTATTTGGAAATTATGTTTTTAGTTTTTTTTTTTATATTTTTTTTTGCCCACGCACTAATTGAGCCGCTTGCACTGCTTGTTAGCGCGCGCTTCCGTTAATTCAGTTTTTATGAACTGCTTGTTGTGCCGCTGAACCGCGACACGAGAATGAAGCTACAGCAGCCAAGTGCGAACCTTTTTGCTCAAGTCTCAGCTCTGCTTGCTTCGTATGCTGCTCGTATACAACGCTTCGTATTCGTATTCGTCTTCGTGAGTTGCTTGCCGTTGTTGTTCTTGACTTTGCGCTTGTTGTCTCGCTCTCTCTGCCGCTCGGTTCTAAGCGCTCAGATCGTATGCTCGTGAATGAATGAATGTTGACTGACTGCGTACGCCGCTTTTTGTATTAAATGCACAGAAAACGCCGACGAACCAGCTTCTGGTGTTTGATTCGTGTGTGTGTGGGAGGGGGAGAGGGAGGGGGACTGGCGAGCTCGAACTCGAACTCGCACTCGAACTCGTCTTAATCTTGGTCATAACATGTCAAATGTACTTAATGTAAAAACGCAGACGCAATTGCCTTGCTTTTGTTTTCTTTGATTTGTTGTTGTTGTTGTTGATTTTGTTGTTGTTGTGTGTGGGAGCGTCGCGGTCGCCATTCAGTTCGTTTATGTTTGTTATTGTTTTTCTTTTGCTGCACTACTGCTTGCTCGCTTGCACTGCTTGTTATTTCAAAGTGCAATCCACACACGCACACAATAGAGTTGTCAAAGAAAGCTGTGCAAACTTAACGAAACCATATGAAAACTATGGCTGATGCAACCAACAATCCAATCATACATCAATTTATCTACGAACTTTCGAGCTGATTCTTGTTCTGAGCACCTGAACCATTTGAAAGTTGTAAGCCCATCAGCATACATATTTACTTTTACTTTCTGAACGAACTGAGCTTAATCTGAACGGGGTGGAGTGGTGCGGGGCGGGGCGGGGCGAGGTGAGATGTGGTGTGACTAATGAAACTGCTTACATATGCGAAATTTGTTGTCCGGTACTGTACTTAGCTATTTAAATACTACGCGCTCAAACTGACAGCATGAATCAGAAACCGAATCCCAGTTCGCATTCGTGTATGTAAGTATGTATATGGTCATAATGTGGATGGTATATATGTGTCGTGTAACAGCAGCAGCAGCAGCAGCCTGTGTGTTGTACCTGCCGACCGGAAATGAAATGGAAGCCGAATAACAGCCATACGGGCAATTTTTGATTCTTTTTAGGGAATTTTGAATTGTTGTTGAACGAAGAGAGAGAGAGAGAGAGCAAGATGGCTGTTCTATGGCGCAGGCGCAGACGTCAGAGGTGTGGAACGTGTCTTGCATATTTGGCAACTCATTTTCTTCTTCTTCTTCTTCTTCTTCGCTTTGCCTTTGCTCATGAGCTTATGACGCTGCACAGTGGTTCGAGATACTGTTAACCATAGAAATCATTTCTAGATTTTATGACTAATTAACATGTTCGTAACCACTGTGCGGCGCCAGTTGCCATTTCTGGCTTGACGATGACAAACCAGCGACATCATAATCATCATCACCAACACGATCATCATCATCATCATGATCATCATGATCATAGTCATTGGATTTCGTTGGAACAGCGTCAAACGTAAATGTTTCAAAGTCGTAAACACAAAATAATAAAACAAACACAAAAACAACAAATCACATTAATCAGTTTCAGTAATGAACAACAATAACAAAAACCATAAAGATCCAAAAACACCGCAAAACTTACAACTATTCAAAACTTGTGTAAAGAATCGTTAAATTTGTAAGCAGAATGGAAATATTCATTTCCCCAACAGGTGGATAATCCATGACGTCTTCTTCCAAGTCATTGTCATGACAAAAACTGATGGAAACAGTTGGGGATGTTGCATAAGCAGTGCCACACAACAGTGTGGCATGTGGATGTTGTTCGAAAAGGATATTTTGAAATCACTTTCGTAATACTTAACAGAAGAAGAAGAAGGTTCTAGTCGATAAGTCATGACTAGATGATACCCTGAACCCAAGTAATGTAAGTATGTGTGTGTGTGTGTGTGTGTGTGTGTGTATACTGCATACTTGACGTAACTTCAATGTTCGATAACTCCGGAGTTTCTCAACCGATTTCGATAAAAATTTCACAGATTATCATTATGTCGTTTTATGTTTGAAACGTTCGTCTCAAAGTTTTCCCTATTCAAGATTTTGCTGTTATCGATATCATGTGTATATCGAAAACCGGAAAAGTTATCGAAAATTTGAAACAAACTTGTAAATTTAAATCAAATTTATTTATATCTTGTAAAGTAGTTTTTTCCGAATTCAAGATTTTGTTGTTATCGATCACATGTGTATATCGGAAACGGAAAGTGTTATCGAAAATTTTTTTCGTTTTATATTTTAAACGACGTTTCCAAGTTTTCCAAATTCAAGATTTTGTTGTTATCGATAACATTTGTATATCGAAAACGGCAAAAGTTATCGAAAATTTGAAACAAACTTGTACTGTCTAGGGCTTAGGCGAGCTTATGCTCCAAATCTGGAGTCTCTAGCTCTTATAGTCTCTCAGATCGACTATATCGACTCGGCTGATCAAGAATATATATACTTTATGGTGTCGCAGATGCTTCCTTCTGCCTGTTACATGCCTTTACACAAAACTCTTAGCGCCTTTTTGACCATTTTCAATAATAAAATCCATTTACAGGGTATAAAAAGTAATTGAAATCCTTTTAAAAACAAAAATCAAATCTAAATTGATGTCAGTTTTAAAAGATTTTAAAGTTTTACTCAACTTACTTCAATAAAAGTATACATTTAAGTTGAATATGTCTTATGACTAACAATTTCTGTATTTTACAGGGTAACTACTTGTCTTGCATGTGCTGATGACGCATCGCTTGTTGCCTTAGCTCTTTCGTTGAGTCATTTTATATTTTAGACAATTATCGTTATGCAAAATCTATGCATATTACTTTAAAGTATTACTCAGTTCTAAAAATTTGAATATAGTTTTTGTGTATTTTCGAAGTATTAAACCTTGAACTTGAACCAAACTATTCAGTTTTGATTTTAGTGTTCCAGGTTCCCGGTTCCCGTTCCCGATCCGGATTAATGTCAAGGATCAAAAACTCTTGAGTCTACTCAAAATATAACATAAACATACACTTCAAAAACAAGTAAGAAGGCTCTAGTCGAGAAATCCCGACTAGAGTATACCCTGAACCCTATACTTTACGCATACACTCAGTGCTTGCAAGTATGTGTGAGTGTGTGTATGTATACTCGTAACTTCAATACTCCATATCTCCAGTGTTTCTAAGCCGATTTCAAAAAAATTTTCACAAATTGTCATTATTGAGTCTAAACTTTCAAAGTGCATCAAAAAGTTTTCCAAATTCAAGATTTTGTTGTTATCGATATCATGTGTATATCGAAAACGGGAAGAGTTATCGAAAATTTGAAAACATTTTACAGATTATCATTATTTCGTTAATGTTTCAAACGTCTTTTTTAAGTTTTCAAAATTCAAGATTTTGTTGTTATCGATAACATGTGTATATCGAAAACCGGAAAAGTTATCGAAACTTAATCGACTCGACTGTTGATGCTGATCAAGAATATATATAATTTTACAAATTCAAGATTTTGTTGTTATCGATAACATGTGTATATCGAAAACCGGAAAAGTTATCGAAACTTAATCGACTCGACTGTTGATGCTGATCAAGAATATATATAATTTTACAAATTCAAGATTTTGTTATCGATAACAAGTGTATATCGAAAACCGGAAAAGTTATCGAAACTTAATCGACTCGACTGTTGGTTGATGCTGATCAAGAATATATATATACTTTATGGGGTCGGAGATGCTTCCTTCTGCCTGTTACATACCTTTCCACAAAACCATTATACCCATTTTCAGGGTATAAAAATCCAGTTGCAAAGTAAGAACATGAAAAAGTTAAGAGAAATTTTTGTAACCTAACTTTTTGGTGAATCAATAATTAATGTTATTGGCCATCATCTTTTCGCTCTGCGAGGATCGGGCAACAGGCATCGAGTACCAAGCATCGAGTACCAAGTATCGAGTATCGAGTAGCGGGCATCGAGTATCGGGCTATGATTCGGGCAATTCGAATGCGTCGCATAGTTTCGCGCCGTCTCGCATATTAAATATTGCGATTTGCGCACGCCAAACCCAACAACAAAATGTTATTAAACAATAAATTATGTTTATTTCAGTTTTTTTTTGGGTTTATGTTCCTTTGTTGCTGTTGTTGTTGTCGCCCGCCTGTCGTGCTTTATAATTTATAACTTTGTTGTTGTTGTTGTTTTTTTGATGATTTTTTGGGGCAAACGAAGGTCAATGCATTTATAGAACTTTTCAAATACATTAAGGCGCGAGATTCTTTGTTTTTGTATGAAAGGAAGTAAGTTGAAAAGTTAGAAAATGTTTTTTTTAAGTTTTTGCTTACTTGAAATAAGTAGGATACGACTTTATATACCCAATAAGATGAATCGTATATCGAAAACCAATTTACACTTAACGAAACCTTAATTTGTTTGTTTTTGGGGATTTTTTGGTGGTTTTTGCAGTCTAAGTATATATTTGGAATTATGCTTCAAGAAAAATCCCCGTTAACAACAACAACAACAACAAGGCGAGTACTTTCGTCATGTAAGTGTTGTATTTGGAATATAAGTCAAAAGTTTAGTGCCAGTCGCCGTTATTTATTAATTAGTTTTGCAACTATTTGTTTCGTTGTCGTAAAATGACTGTTATTAACTATTTACTAGATAGATTTTTTTTAATTTTTTGTTGTTTTTTTTTCGGGGTGTCGTACGTGCACAATTGCAAAATGGATGACAAAGTGAATGTAAACCAGGTCAAAAGTAGAAAACAGCAAAAAAAAACAGAAAACAACAACAACAACAAAAAATCAGGTTCAGTTGTTAGGCGAGAAAGAGAAAGAAAAAAAGTATTTGCTTTCTCTTCCGGGTCGCTCTTCTTAAGTACATACATACATATGTATGTGTGTACTATGTGTGCATGCATGCAAGTACTATGTGTATGCATGTACTATGTGTGTGTGTGTATGTACTATGTGTGCATGCATGCACTATGTGTGTGTATGTATGTATGTTCTATGTGAAGGACAAGCTTTCGCCATAATGATCGCGCACGTTTTTCCGTTTCGAATTCGAATTCGTGTTCGTGTGTGTGTGTGTGTGTGGAGGGATTTTACCGCATGCACAAAGCTGACGCTTCGCCTCTCCTCCCCCGCCCACTCCCCACACTCCCACGCTCTCGGGCGCTCTTTGTCTTTGTCCATTCGCACACGTTCGTGCTGTCCGCTGTTAATCGTGTCGCCGAGCCATTTAGGATACTAAATTATGCACGTCGCTCACCACACCTCTCTCTCGCTCTCGCTCTCTCTTGCGCTGTCTAACTGTTTAGGGTTCGTGAGCACGCATTCAGCGCTTAGGGAAGCACCGTTGATTAGTAGATCTACAACAACAACAAAGTTAGTCCATGTGCACACAACTGTACATGTCCAATCATGCTGGATCGTTGCATTTAATCGGTTTTTGCTTTTGCTTGCATAAGATCAAAGGGGGAACTACTTGTCAGGTGATCAAAACAGATTAATTGAACGATTAAATGGGCCAAATAAATATGTATATCTATTATATATATAGTACACATGATGATTTAATTCCAACAGCATATTGCACTATAGCAGTTAAGTGCCTGATCAGGATGTCAAAGTGTGTGATTTGTGACTTCTGATTGCTCTGTGTATGTGGTGTATGTGACCGATGGCACGCACCACACAGCGAACAATTATATATCGTCTATATAGTATAGAGTATTTAAATTAAATGCGATATTCGAGCAATTAATGACAGTCGCAGTAGCTACAGCTACAGATTTCCATTCTCAGATACCCAAATAGGCGGACACAAACGGCCAAAGGCTGTGCTTAGTACTTACACATGGAGAAAAAGGTACCAAGTTCTAAGAAATATATATGCTTACACTTGCTTCTTCGATATCTTTGTTTGATTTATATTCAAACTTGTAAGGAAAATGCTTAATCGATTTAATTGTGGTTTTTAATGTTATCGATAACAAATGAATCGCTAAGATACCATTGATATTAGGTTAAGAACCTAGTACTAACCAAATGCTTTTTACTCTAAGTTTTAGTTATCGATAACTTTGGTTTTTTCCTATTCAAACTTGATGAATCAATGATTATTTCTTCACTTTATGGTTTTTTATGTTATCGATAACTAATGAATCGCAATCGAGGAGTAAGATAGCGTTGACAATATGTTAAGAACCAAGTACTAACAAATGCTTCTAAAACACTTGCTTCCTCTTGCTTTTGAGTGTAAGTTTTAGTTATCGATAACTTTGTAAGCAAAATGCGTAATCGATTAAATTATGATTCTTATTGTTATCGATAACAATTGAATCGCTAAGATACCATTGATAATAGGTTAAGAACCTAGTACTAACCAAATTATTCTTAATGTAAGTTATAGTTATCGATAACTTTTGTTTTCCGTTTCAAACTTGATGAACAAATTTACAAATAATGAATATTTCTTCACACTTTGTAAGGAAAATGCTTAATCGATGAAAATATTTGTATCGATAACAAATTAATCGATAACAAATAATTCGATAACGAATAACTCGGAGTCGAGTAGTAAGATAGCATTAGTTAACAACTAAGTACTGACAAATGCTTCTAAAACACATGCTCCCACTTGCTTTTGAGTGTAAGTTTTAGTTATCGATAACTTTGATCTTTTCCTATTCAAACTAGATGAACGAATTTACAAAAGACGAATAATTTCTTCTCACTTCGTAAGCAAAATGCTTAATCGATTAAAATATTGTTATCGATAACAAATTAATCGATAACAAATAAATCGGAGTCGAGTAGTAAGATAGCATTGACAATATGTTAAGAACTAAGTACTGACAAATGCTTCTAAAACACATGCTTCCACACTTGCTTTTGAGTGTAAGTTTTAGTTATCGATAACTTTGGTTTTCTTATTCAAACTTGATGAACGAATTTACAAAAGAGAAATAATTTCTTCACACTTTGTAAGCAAAATGCTTAATCGATTCAAATATTGTTAACGATAACAAAATAATCGATAACAAATTAGTCGATAACCAATTAATCGATAACAAGTAAGATAGCATTCACAATTGTTTAAGCAAATACATATATGCATATATGTATCTGAAATGATTTAGAATAGCTATGCCTATTTTCTTCAAGTGTATTTAGGTACAATTACGGCTCTGAAGCTTTCGAGTAGCTGTCAACGTGCACGGCATAATTTATAAAAACATTCGTAGGCTTGTCTTAATGGCAAAAACAAAACTGAAAACTGAAAACATTTAACATTTCAAGCACTTCGCCAAACGAAGGCGTCAGCGGGGTGGTGTGGGGAATGGGGGTAATGAAAAGATAAGTGGGGAGTGGGGAGAGGGGAGGGGGAGAGCGGGTGGTTAGGGTTTACAGGTGTTTACGCGACCCATTATCCAACGAAAACAAATTGAAAACTTAATTGATTATTGTCAGATTTTGCGATCGAAACTCGAATACATATATACGATATATACGTCTATATAATAAGCGAGCTCGATAAACACAATCTAGAAGCTGTAAGAAGAAAGTAAACGCAATTAAAAAATCACAATTATCGCTTTTAATTGCGACTATTAATGATTGAAACGAATAAAATTTACAATTCCGTTCAGTTCCAAAGAATCAAAGGTCACATCAAGAGAAGGGGAGGGGGAGGGGGGAGGGAGAGAGTGTGTCTATAAGGATACTTGAACAATTATAATTAATTATGGCTATAGCAATTTTCAAATATTAGTTACGAATTGAATTTACGAAGGATTTTAAGATCAGATTTTAGATAATTTTCGATAATTTTTTAAACTACGTCACAAAACAAAAACAACATTACATAAGCGCATTTAATCGATCTATAAATATACATTCGATGTAAGTACGTACGCAAAAGTATTTATAATTAAAACAATATAAAAAAAAAACAAGAATCACGACAACAAAAAAAAAAACATTTCGGTAATCGGATAATTCGACCCACAGAACGTCACTGAAAACGGGCAACCGCGAACTGGAATGGGTGTGTGAATGGTTAATGCACTCGCTACGTCAAAGGGACAAACCACGAGCGCGAGCGAGAGCGAGAGAGAAAGGCGCAGACTTAACACAGTTAAAATAAAGTTCGATCGATTGATTTCCAGTTTCAATGTGGTGAATATTTATTTTTAGGTGCAAACTCAACCAAAATTAGCCAAAAACAAAACATAGTGAGAGAGAGAGAGAGGAAGGCGCTGTCAGTTCGCTGACCGTTAGGATGCGGAAAACGCAACAACAACAACAACAACAGCAGCGCGTAAACTGCGAACAAAGAGCAACAAAAACCGACAGAGAGATAGAAAGAGGGGATGGAGAGGGCGATAAGTGGAAAAGAGAGGGCGCTTTACTAATTGAGTGGAAAGAGACATTGTGATAAAATATTTGACAGTCTGACAACAACAACAACACAAAATGTTAATAAGCCATAAATAACAACAAAAAAATATATGTATAAAATACTTTTGTGTGTGGGTTGTAAATGAGCAAAAAGCAGCAACAATAACAATAGCAACAATGCAATGCATTTATGGGCAATATATGGTGGGTGTAAGTACATACATACACATATGTATATGTACCATGTACATTTGTTAACACGTAGTTACATACATAATAACATTGAAAGTGCCTACTTCAAATGTGTTAACATCGAGGGATTTAGTAAATTGCCCAACATAAGGATTAATGCTGTTAACAGTGCACGCATCTCCCAATGAGAATGGTTTACATATATGGTGGGTGTAAATACATACAAACATATGTATATGTACCATGTACATTTGTTAACACGTAGTTAAACACATAAAGTGCCTACTTCAAATGTGTTAACATCGAGAGATTTAGTACATTGCCCAACATAAGGATTAATGCTGTTAACAGTGCACGCATCTCCCAATGAGAATGTTAACCATTCTGCCCATTGGCATCTCTGCAGAACTGTTAATGTACTGTTAACGCACAGCAGACAGCATGTCTCTCTTTTGCTTTTTTTTTACTTGTTCTTCCCCTTCCCCCCCCCCCCACGACCGATAGCACGATCGCTCGTTCGCGTTGTTGTCGCGTGCGATCGTCAATAGTTTCGATCGTGCCAATCGTTTGATTGTTTTTGTTCGCACACACGCGATCGTTCGTGCGTAATTTGCAGCTACTTTGTGCAATTCGACAATGTTTATTTATTTTTCCCTATTATTGTTTATCAAGTGTCACATCGGGCGCTCAATATGTGTTATGAGTTTCGCTTCTCAGTTTCTTTGTTGATTTAACATACTTCAAATTGTGCAGTTCTTGTTGATAATCATCAAAGAAAAAACTTATTAGGTCGCAACTTTGTGTAAATCGTCCCAAAAAGAGTATAGAGAGTTTGCATAATAAATAAAACGAAGGTTTTGTCTTTATGCAGTTATCTCCGTTACCCAGACAAAGCAAAAAGTGTATTTTTAAATAGGTCAAGGAATCATAAGCTTGCAAAAAGCATACATACAGAACACACACACACACACACATATACAAATCCAAAGGTCTAATTTGAACGCATGCCAGTATATGTGTATGTGTGTGTGTGTGTGTTTGTCTTTGCTATGTGCATATTGTATGTTGTATGAAATGTAGACAGCTTGGCGACAGCTGCGACTCTATGTATTGATAACATAATGTAAACAAACATCTGTTTGAGTAAGAACAAGAAAAGTGCACACATGGCACATTTTTGTGAACTTTACTTTGTTGCACGAAACAGCCGAAATGTGAGATTACAAAAGTTTATCACTGCGAAATCATTTTGAAAATGACCTTAATTGCAGATTAAGAACGCGTTCGTTAACCTCAATGAGTATAATTGAGTTAAAATTTACAAATAAAGATGGTGAGATGGTGGAAAACTTAACAAATAACTTTGTTGTTGTATGTAACAGTGTTTTAACAGTTGAGTGCAAAAAAAAAAAAAGAGTGGTGGGTAAACTCACCTTTCCGTTGTGGGCTCTGCACAAATGAGCGCCTGCTTTAACTCAATGGCCTGGCCATTTTTCTCCTTCAGCTCCCCGTTCTCGCTATAGTACTGTACCAGTTCCGGCAATGTAGCAAATTTCTCACCTACAACATATGTATGTGTATGTATGTTATTAATTAGTGTGGTGAACATTAACAGTTTGCTGTTAAAAGTCGCTGACTGTTACGTACCGCCATAAAGATCGAAAAAATCACCATTGTTTTGGATTTTAATGTGTGTGACCTCGTTGCCGCGACGCACGGAAAGGGTGAATGCGCCGGGATTCGAGGATGATAGGCGCGCCAAATATGAACCGTCATAGCCTTGTTCCTGTAGCAATTTTTCAGCTTCGATGCCCGATATCGTTGGGTGGAACCATCTACAAACAACAGACATATATATATATATGTATGTCTACATGTGCATATAGATACAAGTAGAGGGTGCAGCGTGTATGTGTATGTGTGTGTGCATTGCTAAAGTTCAATTCGATATGTGTCGTGTTTTAGTTGTTTTTGTTTGCGCAAAACGAAAAAAATTGCAATACTTCAGTTATTTGCCAATAATGTTAACACATTAAGTTTTCTTGAACAAAGTTCGATGAATATTTTAAAACTTTTAATAATTTTTGGCTGCGATCGTGAAAATCGTGTTGAGGGACTATCGGTGCCTTAAGCGCATCTCTAATAAGAAGGCACACAATTAGTACATACATACATACATACATATAAAGATATGAATGTAAGGTAGCCCGCACAAAACACACACATACACACATGCACATGCACATGCACATGCACAGAAACAACAGCAAACAACGCCTCTGACCCTCTGCCACCTGCCTAAAAACCAAGCTTTTTTTCTCCCCTCGCACCCAGCAATAGAGCTGGCGCAGACAGCAACAGCAACAGCTGTAGCTGTAGTCTCGCAGCACCAGCAATAATACGCTGTGGTGGTGTGGGATACAGCTGCGTAGCCGAGGGGTGGGGAGGGAGGGGCAATTTACTTTTGAGCACTTTGTTGCACTTTTTTATCTCAATGTTTTTGTTTCTTTTTATTGTGTGTTCTCTGGTTTGGCTTTTTTGTATATACTTATACATATGTAAATAGGTCCCAGAGTGTATCTATGTGTGTGTGTGTGTATGGGTATGCATGTTGGTTGGAAGTGTGCGTGCGTGTGTGTGTGCATGTGTGTGTGTGTGTGTGTGTGTGTGTGTACATTGTCGTTTTCCTATTGGATTTACCTTCGCGATGACATTTTCTTATTAAACGCGCACTTAAAAAATAATAAATGTAACACTGAACGAAAAAAAAAATTAAATATATGTGTGTATGCTTTTGTTTAAACTTATTTTTACTGTTTGGATACAAAAAAAAAAACTATGGATAGGCAAGGCTAGTTGTCGTAGTGATGGGAGCGATCGAGCACGACTGCTATCGATACCAACCAACCAGTCATCGATGTTAGCTGCTGCGTGCCAGCTGCAAAATACCAAAAGCATGAGTGTGTACACACTGGCAGCACAACAGCGCATTTTATGGTTGAAAACATTGTTTAATTCGTTTAAACAAACATTTAATGCTATCGTTATGTTAGTTTACATTAAATCGAAAGTGGCGTGGCTCGTTTGCTCATATTGGGCAAGCTATCGTGGCGGTGGGTCGATAACTATTGCCATAGCCGCCGCTGCGATAGGCGCAATCTGCTCGCAATTCCAATTGGAATAAATCAAACTCAACGGTTTTTGGCTTTTTGAAATGTTTTATTTAAGCAATTTGAAAGTTTTTCCCGTTTTTTTGCATATATCGAGCATTTGCATGTATACACATATATGTATGTATATGTTTTAAGTTTTTATTTACTTTTTACTAATTTATCAAATAAATATATATATATAGATATATATATATATGGACATATCAATTCAATTTACAAATATCTTTGTAGAGTTTTCGAAAAAAAAAGAGTTTTACCAAGTTTTGGAATTTAGCATTTTCGTAAATATGTTATATATATATTGTTCTATAAAGCGCGTTTATATATATATATATATATATATGTGTTCTTATATAGTATAAATCAAACATTTATGCAGATATTTTTTGTTGTTTTTGTTTTTGTTTTTTTGTCTTTTGTGTTTTAGGTTGATTTTATTTAAAGGTACCTAAGATTTGCATTAAATATTTTGTATTTTCTTTGTGTTTGTGTGTTGAATCTTCCCAAAAAGCTAAAGAAAGTGTATCCAAGCTTCGGTTTAACCGAACTTAACAAATTTTTCGTGTTAAATGTGATTGATTTTGAGATGTGAAACATGATATAGAAATGTTTTTTTGGACTGGTTATGATATATGGTCTCAACACACACATATATATAGTATATATATATATATATCGTATATGAATATTTATTATTTGTATTATTAAATAAAAAGCACTGTGCGCCTGACTCAATTTTTAAACTATTTTTGTTTTGTTTTCTTTCAGTGTATATATATTTAATATAGCTGGTAGTTGCAGTTGTATATATATATATATATATATATATATATATTTAAATTGTATTTGTTTTTTATGCATTTATTGCTAAAAAAGTAAATAACACAGCGTTTTGCATGCCCAAAAAAAAAAAAAACAAAAATATTTAAAATATAAAGTATTTAAATTAAAATTACATTTGAAATATAATTTTTTCTCTCTTTTTTTATATATGGCCACGTACACACAGACGCAAAAAAAGAAAATAGAAAATAATAATAATAATAATTATAAATAGTAATAATAATAATAATAGTATTCGACATATTGCGTTAGCTTAGAATAAAAAAAAAAAAAAAGGAATAAAATGAAATTGCAACAAATTGAAAACAACTAAATTATTAAACAATATACACAAGTTATATAATAATACTAATATTAATAATAATAATAATAATATTTAATAGACCTGATGCTGAGTTGAGATTATGATTATATATATATATATAGCAAAATGCAAACTCGTTGGGAGCACATCTTGAAAAAAACGAGAAAACGAAAAACAAAAAAATCAAATTTAAGAAGCTTCGAAAACTTTTTGCTTAAATCTTACAATCTTTGATCCTGCGTACACACATATATATTCTCGATCTTATAGAGTATTTTGTTATTAGTTTTTGCCAACTGTACTTATGCTCTTCCGATACACACACTTTAAAAATGAACCAAAAATAATATTTAAGAATAAATTTTACTTAATATATATATATATATAGTAATATATAGAAGAAGAAGAACACATTGTGTTGCTTGCTTTGCCATATAGTACATATTTGTTGTAGTTATTACATCGATTTCTATATATATTATTAATATTTGTTGAAGCTTGAATTTTTTTTTGAAATTGAATTTTTCTTTAAAGTTTTTTTTTTTTGAGTATTTAGTTGCTTAAATATGCATTTAGCTTGCTCTATCTCTCTCTCGCTCTGATCGGGATATACACACATATATATAGTAGTTGTAGCATGGTTATCGTTTATCGATTAGTACGCAATCGAAACTAATCATTAAAATTTAAGTATATATATATATGCTTCATATATTCATAGATCGAGAGATAGAACAAATATATATATATATAAGTATATATATATATGTATATATTGTTGTTGTTGTTTGTTGTTGTTGCAGCTTGTCATTTATGTGGGACAGAGTATCTTGAGTATATAATCGGTGAGCAGCGTCGGCACCGTTGGACTATCCTCATTAATCGCCTTGAGTACTGTAAGAAAAAGAAGAGTTTGAACTTGAGTTGGAGAAATTCATACAGAAAACAAGTAAGAAGTCGGAAGATACCGACTAGCAGATACCCTGAAACCTATACGTAACGAGTACAGTTATCGACTTGCAAGTCTGTGTTCTTCAAATGTCCATATCTCTGGTGTTTCTCAACCGATTTCAATTAAAATTGCACAGTTTGTCATTATTTCGTCTAACGTTTCAAACGTTGTCTCAAAGTTTTCCCAATTCAAGATTTTGCTGTTATCGATAACAAGTGTATATCGAAAACGGGAAGAGTTATCGAAAGTTTGAAACAAACTTGTAAATTTAATTCAAATTTATTTATATCTTGTAAAGTAGTTTTTTCCGAATTCCGAATTTTGCTGTTATCGATAACATGTGTATATCGGAAACGGGAAGAGTTATCGAAATTTTGAAACAAACTTGCAAATTTAATTCAAGGTTATTTATATCTTGTAAAATAGTTTTTCCGAATTCAAGATTTTGCTGTTATCGATAACAAGTGTATATCGAAAACGGGAAGAGTTATCGAAATTTTGAAACAAACTTCTAATTTAATTCAAATTTATTTATATCTTGTAAAGTAGTTTTTTCCGAATTCGAGATTTTGCTGTTATCGATAACAACAAGTTCAGTATAAAGTATCAGAGTCGTTTCCTTCACGTTGTTACTAATCTTGAGTTAACTTCTCGATTAGTTGAATCTTACTTTTGATCAACACCTGCAACGATTGATTGTTGGGCGTGCCATTCTCCAGATGATACGGTATGACTGTGGTCAAGTACTTCGGCTCGGGTCCTGCAAACACGACGAGTAAAAGAAAGGATTTGAATGGGAAGGAAACGAAGAGAATCGAATTATAACGAACTCACCTTGAAACTTGCCACGCTTCTTCTCGACATGGTACTGTCGACGCTTGTTCTGGACAGCCAAGAGCAGCGAGATGAACGAGTTCTTCAGCTCCTTCTCGTACTCGAGCTCGTCGCGCAGCGCCAGCTCGTTGATGAGAGTCTCGCTCAGCTCCTGGATGAGCATCTCCATTTCCATGTACAGCTCGTTCAGCTGTGTGCTGCTCAAATATTGTAGCTCTAAACGAATTCGAAAAGGATTAGTTCGATGTGTTATCGATTGTTATCGATTGTCACTTACTCTCCGCATAGAGTGGAGCGCCGAGCACCTCGCGCGCCTTCTCGATCGCCTCCGAATCGCAGTGCTCGGGCTCATCCAGTGGACTGTCCGCCTCGTCCATGATGTCATCGATCTCCTTGATCACCTCCTCCACGGACTTGATCGGCTCGTCGGCGTCCCCGTTGAGTCCGTTCAGGATCAGGGCATGCATGTCCAGATCGTTGGCCACCGCCTCGTCCTCGCTGGCCAGATCGTTGAACTCGTCCAGCGGAGTTTGTGCATTCTGTTGGCTGTGTGTCTGATGTTGCTGCTGCTGTTCTTGTTGTTGTTGTTGTTGTTGGTTGCGCTGCTTTGTGGCACGGCTCTGGCCCAGGTTCAAGGTCGGCATATGCATCTGGCGCGCATACGACTTGGACCAATCTATGGGCAGTATGTTGCCAAAGTTGCCAGTTATGGTCCACCACATTCTGCAAGCAAAAAGCAACAACATCTCGATGATATGGCAAAAGTTTTTACTTAAGAAAGTTTCCCAACGAAGCTTAAAGTAATACTTATAAGATCGGGATAAATAGGGAGTTTCCTGATAATTGTATAGTGTATATGGAAACAAGTAAGAAGGGTCTAGTCGACTGCATCGCAGAGTTTTCCACATGCAAGATTTTGTTGTTATCGATAACATGTGTATATCGAAAACGGAAAGAGTTATCGATAAATTGAAAAAAAAATTCACAGTTTGTCATTATTTAGTCTAATCTTTCAAACTGCATCAAAAGATTTTCCAAATTCAATATTTTGCTGTTATCGATAACATGTGTAGATCAAAAACGGAAAGAGTTATCGATAAATTGAAGAAAAAAATTCACAGTTTGTCATTATTTAGTCTAATCTTTCAAACTGCATCAAAAGATTTTCCAAATTCAATATTTTGCTGTTATCGATAACATGTGTAGATCAAAAACGGAAAAAAGTTATGAAAATTTGAAAAAAAAATAACAGATTATCATTATTTCGTTAATGTTTCAAACGTCTTTTTTCCAAATTCAAGATTTTGTTGTTATCGATAACATGTGTATATCGAAAACGGGAAGAGTTATCGAAAATTTGAAAAACTTTTACAGTTTATCATTATTTCGTTAATGTTTCAAACGTCTTTTTTAAGTTTTCCAAATTCAAGATTTTGTTGTTATCGATAACATGTGTATATCGAAAACGGAAGAGTTATCGAAAAATTGAAAAAATTTCACAGTTTGTCATTATTTAGTCTAATCTTTCAAACTGCATCAAAAAGTTTTCCAAATTCAAGATTTTGTTGTTATCGATAACACGTGTATATCGAAAAACGGAAAAGTTATCGAAACTTTATCGACTCGGCTGTTGATGCTGATCAAGAATATATATACTTTATAGAGTCGGAGATGCTTCCTTCTGCCTGTTACATACTTTTGCACAAAACCATTATACCCTTTCTAACACATTTTCAATGGGTTCAGGGTATAAGAAATCGAATACTTTTTCAATTTTCCAGAATTGTGGTTTGAATTTTAGGTAACGCTTTCTTAGTGTGCATTTTGAGCATAAAATGAAAGTACACTGAAACTTTCAGCTTTGTAGCTCCTTTCGTTTGGGCTGTGGCTTGATAGCAATCAGTCAGCCAGGGCTAAAACTTGATTCTAGCACTTTGAAAAAAAGTTCTAGAAGAAGTTAAATTTCAATACTGAATATGCAATTTGCTATTTAAAGGCTTAAAAATTCTTTCACACATTTTTTGACTGAGTGAAAAAAAGAATTTTTTTGTTTTTTTTTTTTTTTTTGGGTTTTTTTATTGCTCATTGAACAAATGTTTCATG
The DNA here is from genome assembly GCA_035044485.1 of Scaptomyza reducta. Classification (NCBI taxonomy): domain Eukaryota; kingdom Metazoa; phylum Arthropoda; class Insecta; order Diptera; family Drosophilidae; genus Scaptomyza; species Scaptomyza reducta. The sequence goes on along the minus strand of JAWNNV010001113.1, from coordinate 273,055 downwards.
TTGCGCCCACACACACGTGGGGCAACCAGTGTAAATGTGTTGCAACAAAGAAAATAAATATATTCGCAAAGAATGGGCACAATAAACGGCCAAGTGGCATGCCCCTCAAGCTTACAAGCAGGCTAAGTGGAGAATGAAATGGCCCGAAAGGGTGCAAAGTTGGCTCCAAAGTGTGATAAGTACAAATATATATATAGTATAGTATGGTATGGTAGGGGTAGGGGTAGGGGGTAGGGGTAGGGGTCTCCATGCAAATGAGATGCAATTAAGATTGTTGCTGGGAGATGAAGTGTTGTTGTTGCGGGCAGATACCCTGTAAGCAAGCTGCTTTCGAGTTGAGAACTTATCGATAACCGATAGATTTTCAACACAGCTTCGAAAAAAACGTTGCTAATCAAGTTTGCATATTATAAATATTATGAGATTAGGTAAAATGTCATAGTTAGGAGTTGAGAATTTATCGATAACCGATAGATTTTTTAATCTGTTTGGGAAAAAGAGTGGAAAAGTGTGGAAAAGTTTTGCTAAACATGGAAATTCGATGACTTTAACTAAAATGTCATATTTGAGAGTTGTGCACTTATCGATAACATATCGATTTTTACACTGTTTCGGAAAAAGTGTTGTTAAAACAAGTTTGCATATTAGAAATACTATGAGATTGAATAATGATAGTTGAACGATTGGCAGATACTCTGTAAGCAAGCTGGTTTTGAGTTGAGAACTTATCGATAACATATCGACTTTTAAACTGTTTCGGAAAAAGTGCGGAAAAGTGTTGTTAATCATGGAAATACTATGACTTTAAGTAAAATATCAAACTTGAGAGTTGATATATTATCGATAACCTATCGATTTTTAAACTTTTTCGTAAAAAGTGAAGTGTTGTTAGAAAAGTTTGCATATAAGAAATATTATGACTTTAAGTAAAATGTCATATTTGAGAGTTGACAAGTTATCGATAACATATCGATTTTTAAAATTTTTGGGAAAAAATGTTGTTAAACAAGTTTGCATATTATAAATACGATGGGATTAAATAAAATGTGATAGTTAAGAGACTGGCAGATAAATATGTAAGATGCTTTAGAGTTGAGAACTTATCGATAACATATCGATTTAAAAACTGTTTGGGAAAAAGTGTGGAAAAATGTTGTTAAACATTGAAATTCTATGACTTTAAGTAAAATGTCATATTTGAGAATTAATCGATAACATATCGATTGTTTAAATGTTTCGGAAAATGTGTAAAAGTGTTGCTAAACAAGTTTGCATATATGAAATATTATCACTTAAGTAAAATGTCATATTTGAGTGTTGAGAACTTATCGATAACATATCGATTTATACACTGTTTCGGAAAAAGTGTTGAACAAGTTTGCCTATTAGAAATTAGAGATTGAATAAAATGTCATAGTTAAGAGACTGGCAGATACTCTGTAAGTTGCTTTTGAGTTGAGAAGTTATCGATAACATATCGATTTTTAAACTATTTGGGAAAAAGTGTGTAAAAGTGTTGTTAAAGAAGTTTGCATATAAGAAATATTATGACCTTAAGTTGAAAACTTATCGATAACATATCGATTTTTAAACTGCTTCGGCAAAAAGTGTGGAAAAGTGTTGCTAAACATGTTTGTATTTTGGAAATTCTATGACTTTAAGTAAAATGTCATATTTGAGTGTTGAGAACTTATCGATAACATATCGATTTTTTGTTTCGGCAAAAGTGAAGTGTTGTTAAACGCGTTTGCATATAAGAAATATTATGACTTTAAGTTAAATATTTTTTTTACTTAGTATTTAGTTGCTTCTAACAACTTTTAATATTTTGGTAAAGTTCTTAAATCAAAGTTTCATATCGCACAAGCAAGATACCCTTTATCGTTGATGAGGAAAGAACTTATTCAACGGTTCTTCAACGCACTCTCACACACACACACACACACACACACACACTTGTTCAGTCGTTTCTAACGGGGTATTTCCTCACATCGAGCGAGGGGGGGAGTGACGATGAATGAGTGTCTCAAATTGCAATTGGATTGGCATCTTGCCCAGAGTTTCCCAGTTTCCCACAGAGTTGTTGTCAGTTTGTCAGACACTTTGTCTGTGAGTATGCTAATTTCAGTGTATATGTATATGTGTGTATGTGTGTGTGTGTGTGTGTGTGTTTGTGTGTATGTTTGTTTTTGTGGCACAATTGCTATCAAATTTCACGATCAATGCCAATCATTTAATTGCCAGCAGCTTTTTATGTTGCCTGCAAGTGTTGTTGTTTTTGTTGTTGTTTGTGGTTTTTTCCCATAATTAATCATGCTCTACATTTGGTGTCGTTGTTGTTATTGTGGTTGTCGATGTCGATGTTGTTCGCATTCGTATTCGATGTTCTCGCTGTTCAAGATCATGTTGGATCATGTTGGATGATGTTCGATGATGAGCTCTTTGCACTTGAGCGATTTTGCAGCACAATCGACATGATAATGATAATGATAATGATAATGATGTTGCTCTTCTTCTTGATCGCTGATGAAGAATGCGTGGCTCGTCTGCAATTGTTAGCTGCGCTCTGAATAATGCTTAAATTGTAGCTAGTAGTCGTATTCACTATACAAAATGAAAATAGTGAGGAGTTTTAACGCGTATGAGTTGTAACGTGTAAGAGTTGTAAGGAGTATAAGTTGTAACGAGTAAGAGTTGTAAGGAGTAAGATTTGTAAGGAGTATAAGTTGTAACGTAAGAGTATGAGTTGTATACAGTAATAGGAGTAAAAAGTATGAGCCGTAACGTATATGAGTTATAAAGTGTATGAGTTGTATAAGAGTATAAGTTGTAAGGAATATGAGTGGTATCGAGTATGAGTTGTATCGAGTTATAGTTGTAACGAGATATAGTTGTAACGATTTATGCTTATAAGTAGTATGAGTTGTATAAGAGTATAAGTTGAAACGTGTAATTGGTGAAACGAGTATGAGTTGTTACGAGTAAAATGTGTAAAGAGTATGAGTTGTAAACAGTAATAGGTGTAAGAAGTATGAGCCCTAACGTGTATGAGCCGTAACGTCTATGAACCGCAAAGTGTATAAGTTGTATACGAGTATAAGTTGTAAGGAATATGAGTTGTAACGAGTATGAGTTGAAACGTGTACCTGGTGAAACGAGTATGAGTTGTAACGAGTAAAATGTGTAAAGAGTATGCGTTGTATACAGTAATAGGTGTATGAGTTGTATAAGAGTATAAGTTGTATGAGTGGTACCGAGTATGAGTTGTATCGAGTTATGCTTGTGTATCCAGTATGAGTTCTAACGAGTATGAGTTCTACCTTTTCGTTATACCAACAACAAACATTATATTCTCTTAAGTCAGCTTTCGCATACGATTAGTAACGTTTTAAAACATATACATATGCACTTTTATTCCACACAACGCATGCATTTTTCTTCAAAAATTTCGAGCTGTTCGCATTTTAAAAACATTCTGACGTGCATGTCAAGAATTTTGGTATTTTTTTTGTTTTTGTGTTTCATTTCATATTTTCTATATATTTGTCTTTCGTTTCGTTTCTGCTGGAAATGAATTATGGCGTTCGGTTATTTGCTTTTCAATTTGTATTTTGTTTTTGTTTTTGTGAATTTTTTATTTTTCGCCATTTGCCATGTGCAAATACAACAGAGAATAACGGAAGACTGACGTTTCAATACCCTGCAAAACGTGATCGACCAAAGAAACCAAAGAAAGAAAACGAATTTCATGCATATAGAAAAGCAACTAAAGTTTATACTCAATAAAAAAAATGTGCATTTAAATATTATAACTACAAAATACAATGTTATATGAGAAACTAGAGGGTATAACCAAACCCAATCAATATACCACATATGCCATGTACCGTACAGGGTATGTTAATAAAATCAGCAAAGCCAAAGGCCAAAGATGAAAAATGTGCGAAACAAGCGAAGCGCACAAATCGTTTTGCGACACTCGACGAAGACGAAAACAAAAACAAAAAGTACAGCGTCAGGTAAATTAATGTATGTGTAGACAAACACACACACACACTCACACATGCACACTCAACGAAGACAAAAAAACACTGCTAAATGAATGCATGTGTAGGCAAAACACACACATACACACTCAACAAAAAAACACTGCTAAATGAATGCAAGGCAAACACACACACACACACACATGACACTCAACGAAGAAAAAAAAAACACTGCATGTGTAGGCAAACACACACACACACGCACACATGTATATATATAGATAGCTGTAAATGATGCATGGTAAATGGAAATGGGAATGGGAATGTGTGTAAGTGTGTGTCGAGGTCATTAAAATAAACTATTTTATATGTAGGTCTCTGTAATTTGCAGAATAGAATATATATACACATACATACATATGGCATACTATATATGTATATTTAATATTCATTACTTTTTGTTTAAGTGTGGGTTAAACATTTGGAGCGACTTAAAGCCAGTTTTCGAATGTATTCAAACGAATGACTAGTGAATAACTAACGAATGACTAGTGAATAACTAACGAATGACTAGTGAATAACTAACGAATAACTAGTGAATAACTAACGAATAACTAGTAAGTAAGTAATGGATCACTAGTGAATAATTAACGAATAACTAGTGAATAAGTAACGAATGACTAGTGAATAACTAACGAATGACTAGTGAATAAGTAACGAATCACTAGTGAATAACTATCGAATAACTAGTGAATAACTTACGAATAACTAGTGAATAACTAACGAATTACTAGTGAATAGCTAACGAATAACTAGTGAATAGCTAACGAATAGCTAGTGAATAAGTAACGAATCACTATTGAATAACTAATGAATAACTAGTGAATAATTAGCGAATCACTAGTGAATAACTACTGAATCACTAGTGAATAACTAACGAATAGCTAGTGAATAACTAACGATATAAACATTTTATGTATGCTATTCAACAGTTTTCGAATGTATTCAAACAACTATCGAAATGCAACCCTGAAATGAGCTGAACCCTTAATGCAATGTAGTGTATACGGAATTCGTTGGTATTTGCTTATTCCGATTCAAATATATATTAACACACTTGGTGATAAAGGCACGAATAACGGGAACACAACACAGATAATAAAGTAGAGCCCCCATTTTCACAACATTTCCGCTTTGCTTAACAGCTAAATGGGGAAGAAAATAAACAACAAAAACAAAAAGAAGAAAAGAAAAAAAACATTTTGTATTTAATCAAAACATTTGTTTTCGAAAATGTTCAAATCGATTCTCCTACAACTAAAGCATCTATTAAAAATGATTTATGCCGTTTGAACTAGAAACGAATCTAAAATTAGAAATCGATGTCAAAAATTTGATTCATTTTTCAGTCAAACTTTTTCGTATCTCGGCTGTTTGCTTTAGTTTAGTTGAGCTTATTAGCGATAATTCGAAACACATTTATCGATAAGTCTAAGAAAATATATCGATAAGTCTAAGAATATATATCGATAAGTTCTGAAAAACAATGCAATACAATACAAGTTGAAGCTGAAAAATCAACAATATCAAATTTTTTCAAGTTTTCTTTGATCATATCTCCCTCTCTCTCTCTCTCTCTCTCTCTCTCTCTCTCTCTCTCTCTCTCTCTCTCTCTCTCTCTCTCTCTCTCTCTCTCTCTTTCTTTTACTCCCTTTTTCTCTCTCTCTTTCTCTTTCTCTTTCTCTTTCTCTTACTCTCTTTCCCTCCTTCTGTCTTTCTCTCTCTTCCTCTCTCTCTCTCATTAAATATTAAAACCTTTTTCATACCTCGACTGGTTGCTTTAGTATAGTTAGCTTAACATTTTCTCATCGATAAGTCTAACAACATTTATCGATAAGTCTAACAACATCTATCGATAAGTTCACAAACACAATACAATACAATTTGAAGCTGAAAACTCTTCATTATCAATACTTTCTCAGCTTCCCTTTGCTTTTTCTTGTCAACTTCCCTTTGCTTTTCTATCTCCTTCTTTCTCTTCTTTTACTCTCTTTCTCTCTTCCTCTCTCTCTCTCTCTCATCGATAATTTATCGATAAGTTGACTAAAATGCAACTAATTGCATCCAAATTGAAGCTGAAAACACATTCCTATTTACATTTCCTCAACTTTCCTTTACATTTCCATCTTCCTATCTCTCTTTCTCTTCCTCTCTCTCTCTCTCCCTCTCTCTCTTATCGATAAGTTGTCTAAAATACAACAAATTGCATACAAATTTAATCAACATTTTCTCAAGTTTCCTTTACATTTTTCATCTTCCTTTCTCTCTTTCTCACTCTCACTCCCTCTCTCTCTCTCTCTCTCTCTCTCTCTCTCTCTTTCTCTTATCGATTGATTCTTTCGGCACACTTTTCGTATTGAAATTTCCATCAACGCGCTGCTCTGGCAATTAAAACATTTCATCCAACATTATTCATCTGCTCTTATCTTGAACGCTCAAAATCAACACAACAATAACAATAACTAATAGCAACAACAACAACAACAAGCGATTGAACCCTGGCATGTGTGATGTGACCAGACGTTATCACTATTTCGGGCATATACTATGTACAGTTGTAACGGGATCACGTTCGGGTCTAGCCCTGACCTCATCTGATGATGACGACGACTCTTGATTATGCGAATGAATGTTTCACAGAGACAATTAGCTCAGCTCAATTTCAATTTTGAATATTGAGAATTAAGAAACAACAACAACAACAACAAAAACGCCCACGAAATGAGCTCATGCTCACACACACACACATACACACACACACTCATACGAAGAGAAACTGTTAAAAACAAGTAAGAAGGCTCTAGTCGAGAAATCCCGACTAGACGATACCCTGAACCCTATACTCTACGCATACAGTCAGTGCTTGCAAGTTAATCTTTTTTCTGTGAGTGTGTGTGTATGTATACGCGTATTCTGCATACTTGACTTAACTTCAATACTCCATATCTCCAGTGTTTCTCAACCGATTTCAATCAAATGTTAACAGATTGTAATTATTTAGTCTAATCTTTCAAACTGCATCAAAAAGTTTTCCAAATTCAAGATTTTGTTGTAATAGATAACAAGTGTATATCGAAAACCGGAAAAGTTATCGAAACTTTATCGACTCGGCTGTTGATGCTGATCAAGAATATATATAATTTTCCAAATTTAAGATTTTGTTGTTATCGATAACATGTGTATATCGAAAACGGGAAAAGTTATCGAAAATTTGAAAACATTTTACAGATTATCATTATTTCGTTAATGTTTCAAACGTCTTTTTTCCCAATTCAAGATTTTGTTGTTATCGATAACATGTGTATATCGAAAACGGGAAGAGTTATCGAAAATTTGAAAACATTTTACAGATTATCATTATTTCGTTAATGTTTCAAACGTCTTTTTTTCGTTTTCCAAAGTCAAGATTTTGTTGTTATCGATAACATGTGTATATCGTAAAACGGAAAAGTTATCGAAAATTTGAAAAAATTGCACAGATTGTCAGATTGTTTTCCAAATTCAAGATTTTGTTTCTATCGATAACATGTGTACATCGAAAACCGGAAAAGTTATCGAAAATTTGAAAAAATTGCACAGATTGTCAGATTGTTTTCCAAATTCAAGATTTTGTTGTTATCGATAACATGTGTACATCGAAAACCGGAAAAGTTATCGAAAATTTGAAAACATTTTACAGATTATCATTATTTCGTTAAAGTTTCAGACGTCTTAAGTTTTCCAAATTCAAGATTCTGTTGTTATCGATAACATGTGTATATCGAAATCCGGAAAAGTTATAGAAACTTTATAACTCAACTGTTGATGCTGATCAAGAATATATATATACTTTATGGGATCGGAGATGCTTCCTTCTGCCTGTTACATACTTTTGCACAAAACCATTATACCCTTTCTAACACATTTTCAAAGGGGTGCAGGGTATAAAAAAAGTGTGACCCATTCCATTTTTGTTGGCAGAATGCGTTAAAATATTTTAATGAATTTTAATTGCGGTACTTAGATAAAGCAATCAATTTTGTGTCCAACTGATGAATCAGTCACATGTTAATGTTAATGATGATGATGATCATGATGATGATGATGATGATGATCATAATGATGATGATGATGATCATAATGATAATTAGCTTCTTGCTGATGATGAATATTTAGACGCCAACGCAAACATTTCATTCACTTGACTTTTCCATCAATTTTAATCTTTTGCTTTTTGCCCACGCAGCGTTTTTTCTTCTTCTTTTTATGTTTTTCTATTGTCATTTGTTTATTTCGTTTATATTTATTTGAATTTTTACTTTCGTACTGTCCCGCTGTAAACAAAACTTTCTACTTTTACAAAAAAACAAATCCAGAAACAGAAAAAATATTCATTGGGTTTGGTTTGAAAACTAAAGAATTGAACATCTTAAGCCATAAAACAATTGAGCATTTGAAGAATTGAAGAGAGAAGCAAAGAAAGAGCGTAGAAGAAACTCAAAACTGATTATGAACGTTGTTTTCTTTTGTGTGATAATTAGTTGTTTTCAGCTTCATTAATGCAACGAATAAACATTAATTGTTTTATGCAACACTTTTGTGGATTTATTTATTTATGCATTTGATTCAGCTTCAGTCGTCGGGCTTGGGTTTATAATTGGCTCTGGGAGATTTTCTTTTGCCTCTACTTCTCTTCTTCGTCTTCGTCTTCGTCTTCTTCTTCTTCTTCTTCGCCGCCGCAGCGGTTCATTCACACGTCTTGTTTTTTTCACTCAAGCGCAGCCTAACAAAACATTCACATGTTTTATTATTTTTTTTTTTTCGCATAAGTGAAAAGGGAGAGAGAAAGATGAAGTCAAGAAGAGACAGACAAAGAGAGAGAGGGAGAGCGAGTGAGGGGGGGAAAGAGTTCGAGTAAAGTGCATAACCAAGTTTGAATGCTCTATTGCAAGGGTTTCAATGAATAACTAACGACTCACTAGTGAATAACTAACGAATCACTAGTGAATAACTATCGAATCAATAGTGAATAATAAGCGAATGTCTAGTGAATAAGTAACGAATCACTAGTGAATAACTAACAAATCACTAGTGAATAATTAACGAATCACCAGTGAATAATTAACGATTCACTAGTGAATAATTAACGAATCACCAGTGAATAATTAACGAATCACCAGTGAATAATTAACGAATCACTAGTGAATAACTAACGAATTACTAGTGAATAACTAACGAATCACTAGTAAATAATAAGCGAATGACTAGTGAATAACTAGTGAATAAGTAGCGATTGACTAGTGAATAACTAACGAACGACTAGTGAATAACTAGTGAATAAGTAACGAATGACTAGTGAATAACTAACGAATGACTAGTGACTAACTATCGAATCACTAGTGAATAACTAACGAATACCTAGTGAATAACTAACGAATGACTAGTGAATAAGTAACGAATCACTAGTGAATAGCTAGTGAATAGCTAACGAATAACAAGTGAATAACTAACGAATAACTAGTGAATAACTAACGAATAGCTAGTGAATAACTAGTATAAGCATTTTATGTATGTTATTCAACACTAACAACTAAAAAATAGTGTTAAAAGAAAAACAACGAGCTAGTAATATCAATATGTAAGTTATAGAATCATGATCTAGAACTAAAATATTGGCTATTATATATGTAAATTGTTTTTATCTAGTCCCTAAAAGTTAATGTCAAAGAAGATATTCAAAATGCAGCAAACTGTATGACATAGCGAATATGCTCAATGCGTCGAGGGAAGCTTCTGTCATTCAATGTGTGTGAAAGTTTGCTGCCGTTGGGGAAAAAGGTATATATATATATATATACATATAGTAATAAATTATAAATAACGCATAAAAATATAGGTATATAAAAGTTTTTATGTTGGATTAACAAAAAGAGGTAGAGAGAGAGGGAGAGAGGGGGGAAAATAAAGGTAAATTGGGAAACTGACTGTAAAAACTGAAACACAAAAAAAAACTAAACACGAAAATGCTGCAAACAGTTTAAAATTTATTTCTAAATTTAGTTGGTTCACACTTTGCGTTGGCACCTCACACACACACACATGGATACACACACACACACACGGATACACAAGCAACACACACACACAGAAAAGATACAGATACTAAGGGAAAATGGGGACACAAGAAGCGTTGACAATCGTTTTTGTTGTTTGTATATATTTATTCTACTTTCGGTTGAACTTCCTTTTTGTCTTGCATCCGTTTGCATGAGAATCGAATCGAAGCCAAGGGTTCGCTTTAGCTATTTATATACCCTATACAACATGCAGATACACAGTGACAACAACAACAAATGTTTATTAAACATAGAAAGATACATTTTCGATCTTTAAAACTTCGTTTCAAACACGTTCATAACATATATAACATACACACATAACATACATAACATACATAACATACATAACATACATAACATACATAACATACATAACATACATAACATACATAACATACATAACATACATAACATACATAACATACATAACATACATAACATACATAACATACATAACATACATAACATACATAACATACATAACATACATAACATACATAACATACATAACATACATAACATACATAACATACATAACATACATAACATACATAACATACATAACATACATAACATACATAACATACATAACATACATACATACCATACATACATACATACATAACATACATAACATACATAACATACATAACATACATACATACCATACATACATACATACATAAACATACATATACATAACATACATAACATACATAACATACATAACATACATAACATACATAACATACATAACATACATACATACCATACATACATACATACATAAACATACATATACATAACATACATAACATACATAACATACATAACATACATAACATACATAACATACATAACATACATACATACCATACATACATACATACATAAACATACATATACATAACATACATAACATACATAACATACATAACATACATAACATACATAACATACATAACATACATAACATACATAACATACATAACATACATACATACCATACATACATACATACATAAACATACATATACATAACATACATAACATACATAACATACATAACATACATAACATACATAACATACATACATACATACATACATACATACATTACATAACACACATAACATACATACATATATAGGCCATTAGCGTTTTGAAAAAAGGTCAAAAGGTGGCGCTGCAAATATGGTTTTCTTCTATATGGCTTCCAAATGAATAGTTGTTGTTGCTGTTGCCAGTTATTTGGCCCAATAACGGCATAATCGGCATAAGTTGGCCAAAATCGAAGCCAAGTCGAATGATCATTAAGTTTTCTCTCTGTGTATGTGTATGTGTATGTAGCTAATCAATCAATCAAAAATACAACAATTAAAATCCACCAACACACAAAACCAAAGTGTGACTCCCCCCTCCACAGCCACCGAAAAAAAAGACGAAATAAAAAAAGAGTAAAAAAAATAAGGAAAACAACTTGAAACAATTCAATTGACACGATTTTTAAGTCCAAGTTTCTCATCATTGAAGTCGAAATGTTATTGGTAATGATAGGTTTTTTTTCTTGGCTATTTAGCTTGTTTTAGCTTTTTTTCTTGCACTGTAAATTTATGCTGGAAAGTATTTGTTTACTACAGTGCACTCTCGATAACGATAACCAATTGATTACTTCAAACTTTCATCAAATTATGGAAACAAAACGGATTTTACATCCCAAAATATCAGAATTTATCGATTTATTTAGAAATATTTACTTAAATGTTTCTTTTAGTTCATTTTGGTTTTTTTGAAGAAACAACAACTTTACGCGTACAAGTATGTGTGCAAGTATGTGTCAGTGTGTGTGTACGAATGTACTGCATACTTGACCTAAGTTCAATGTTCCACATCTCCGGTTGTTCTTAACCGATTTCAATAAAAATTTCACAGCTTGTCATTATTTCGTGTAATATTTTAAACTGCGTCTCAAAGTTTTCCAAATTCAAGATTTTCTTGTTATCGATAACATGTGTATATCGGAAACGGGGAAGAGTTATCGAAAATTTGAAAAACATTTACAGATTATCATTATTTCGTTAATGTTTCAAACGTCTTTTTTTCGTTTTCCAAATTCAAGATTCTGTTGTTGTCGATAACATGTGTATATCGAAATCGGAAAAGTTATCGAAAATTTGAAAACATTTTACAGATTATCATTATTTCGTTAATGTTTCAAACGTCTTAAGTTTTCCAAATTCAATATTTTCTTGTTATCGATAACATGTGTATATCGAAAACCGCAAAAGTTATTGAAAATTTGAAAAAACATTTACAGATTATCATTATTTCGTTAATGTTTCAAACGTCTTAAGTTTTCCAAATTCAAGATTTTCTTGTTATCGATAACATGTGTATATCGGAAACGGGAAGAGTTATCGAAAATTTTAAAAACATTTACAGATTATCATTTTGTTAATGTTTCAAACGTCTTTTTTAAGTTTTCAAGATTTTCTTGTTATCGATAACATGTGTATATCGGAAATGGGTAAATTTATCGAAAATTACTTGTACTGCCTAGGGCTTAAACGAGCTTGTGTTCCAAATGTGGAATCTCCGGCTACCATTTTCAATGGATTCGGAGTATAAAAATAGAAGTGTATTGAAAAGTTTTCATAAGTTCACTTTACTAAGTAATTTTGAATTTGAGGAAGTTCAAATGGCATCCGATGTTGATTCAATCTTCAGAAATGTTTACTATCCAGCAAACAGACTGAGTCATCATCATCATCATCATCATCATCGAATACTTTTATTCATTACGCCGAGCTCTTAATTGAATTTGCGTTTGCTTTTTTTTTGTTTTTTTGTTGCCATTTTGGGTTTTGTTCAAGGACAACGCAGAGTGATTGAGTTAAAGGGGTAGGAGAAGGGGAGGGGAGGAGGGAGCTGAAGTGCCAATTTCAATTCATTCCTCAACCCTTTTCAAAACACATAACTGCTCATATGTCTATTTGTGAAACTTTTTATACCCTGAACCCATTGAAAATGGGTAAGAAGGGTATAATGGTTTTGTGCAAAGGTTTGTAACAGGCAGAAGGAAGCATCTCCTGAACCCATAAAGTACATATATTCTTCATCAGCATCAACAGCCGAGTCGATTAAGTTTCGATAACTTTTCCGGTTTTCGATATACACATGTTATCGATAACAACAGCATCATGAATTTGGAAAACAATCTGACAATCTGTGCAATTTTTTCAAATTTTCGATAACTTTTTCGTTTTTCGATATACACATGTTATCGATAACAACAAAATCTTGAATTTGGAAAACTTTTTGATGCAGTTTGAAAGATTAGACGAATCAATGACAATTTGTGAAAATTTGATTGAAATCGGTTGAGGAACACTAGAGATATGGAGTATTAAAGTTACGCGTATACATACAAACACTCACACATACTTGCAAGCACTGACTGTATGCGTTAAGTATGGGGTTCAGGGTATAGTCTAGTCGGGATTTCTCGACTAGAGCCTTCTTACTTGTTTCGTTTCGTTTTTTTTTTCGATTTTGTTTTTTCTTTGCCGCCGGCTTGGCGTTGTCCTTGACAATTATTTCTACCTACCTAGCTATCTCTCTCTCCCTCCTACTCTATACCTCCTACTCACTCCTTCCTACTCTCTCCCTCCTTCTCCCTCTTTGTTTTATTGCTCATTCTCTGTTATTATTGCCGCTGCCGATGATGTAATAGCCGGCGGCATTTGTCGATTTGCCAATTTTTGTTTTTTTTTTAAGGCTTGCGAGAGCCTCACTTGATTAGTCATTTGTAGCTACAGATACACACACAGATACACATATATATATACATATATATATATATTCTCTCTCTCTATATATATATATATACAAGTTGTCTTAGCAATCAAAATGATTTTCTTGCAGAGTTGTTTGCAATTTGCCAACATTATAATAAAAAAAAGTTAAAAAAAAAAAAAATCGTTAAAAAAGTTTTCAACATTAATGAAAAAACAATTTTTCAATATTTTTAATCGTCTTTCAATTGAAATTTTGCTGTTTGGGGTTTTAGCGTTTAGCTTTTATTCACACAGTGCAAAAGAAGGTTAATGTCCTTTGGCAATATTGCGCCTGGGCCAGGAAATGACATTCAAGCAACCCCCAATAAAACCAACAACAACACCACGAACAAGGCCTGTCAACTTTTGCATTTAGTCCTTCTTCCCTTCCACCTCCCCCTCTCTCACTCTTTCTCTATCTATCTTTCGTAACACGCATACGCCATGTTGTGCATGACTCATACGACCCCTATAAAATAGAGGGTGGTTAGATTGTTGGCTTTTGCACAAACTACCCCCGTCTATATATATATATATATATATATCTATATAAACTTATACAATTGGATTATTGTTTTAGTCAGAGGATGTTGTTTGTCTTCTGATCCTGTTCCTGTTTGGTTCAATAGCAAACTTCCTGAATACAACCCCTAACCCCTTTGATTCTCTATATATATACTCTAAGCACTCAATCGATTAGTTAGAAGGGTAACATTTTTAAGGGGTGTAAAATAGCGTCCCTTAACTTGTTTATAATTAGAACTTAAAAGCGTTTAAGTTAAGAAAAACTTGACAATTTTTGCAGTTATCGATAACGATAACAAAGTGGCAAGACAACGGGAAGCTATAAAATATATAGCTAAGATATTTTATTAGAGCAAATGCAATTATATTTTGACAATGCGAAGAAATCCTTATAAACTTAATGGCGAATTTAACATTTAAGCGAGATTTATCGATAACTTTTCTCCGATTTTCTTATGTTTTTATTATCGTTTATTGAATGTTTCATTTTAGAGAGATTTCTTGCAACTCGCAATTGTTATCGAAAGATATCGATAACTTTTTCCGATAACTTGTTATCGTTTATTCAAGAGAGAGATTTCTGGCAACTCGCAAACAATTGTTATCGAACTTATCGATAACTCTTTCCGATAACTTGTTATCGTTTATTCAAGAGAGATTTCTTGCAACTCGCAAACAATTGTTATCGAAAGACATCGAATTTATCGATAACTCTTTCCGATAACTTATTATCGTTTATTGAAGAGAGAGATTTCTTGCAACTCGCAAACAATTGTTATCGAAAGATATCGATAACTCTTTTCGATAACTTGTTATCGTTTATTCAAGAGAGAGATTTCTTGCAACTCGCAAACAATTGTTATCGAACTTATCGATAACTCTTTTCCGATAACTTGTTATCTATTATGCAAGAGAGAGATTTCTTACAACTGGCAAACAATTGTTATCGAAAGACATCGAATTTATCGATAACTCTTACCGATAACTTATTATCGTTTTTTGAAAGTTTGCTTTACAAACTTGAAAATAATATTGCACAGCTGTAATATTGTAAATGTCATCGAAATGCGAAGATATCAAGGATTAATTAGGATAAACGATTACTCAGGACCTCATTTCTTCTTACGAAACTGCAGTCAACACATTAAAAATGTTTTAACAGTTATGCAGTCAGCAGCTGGCAACCAAAAACCTCAATGATTTGTGGCTAAAACGAGTTTTACTCTTCTTCTTTTTTCGTTTTGGCAGTCAGGATATGGCGACAGGACATTGAACTTCTGGCGCAAAAGTAGGTCGCCAACGGACAGTTCCAGTGCAAACTTTCAGCTTCCAGCTGCACTTCCAGTTCCCATACTAAATACTTCCAGTCAGGCCGCTTGCAGCGAATTGCATCAGCGAATGACAAAGCAAAAGAAATGGAAAATTGAAGTCAAATGAAAAATGCAATCGAAGAAAATAAAAGTAGCGACAAAACTCAACGCAAATCCGTTATGTCAACACAACTGCCAAAGAGAGTAAAGCGCGAGCTACACTGAGAAAAATTTCTTAAACTAAGGAAACTAACATCGTTAAAAAAAAAACAAAAATCTGTTTCGTTGTCTTTACTTATTCAACTTACTTCCTTCAACTTAACGAAACTTTGGTTATTTTATATGTTTCGTTGTCTTTACTTATTCAACTTATTTCCTTCAACTTAACGAAACTTTGCTTATTTTGTTTCGTTGTCTTTACTTATTCAACTTACTTCCTTCAACTTAACGAAACTTTGGTTATGTTATATATTTCTTTGTCTTTACTTTTTCAACTTATTTCCTTCAACTTAACGAAACTTTGGTTAATTTATGTTTCTTTGTCTACGTATTCAACTTACTTCCTTCAACTTAACGAAACTTTGCTTTTTTCTCTAAGTGCTATATCTCGTCGCATGTCCTACGCGTATGAAAAAAACCGGAAAGCGAGCCCACAACTGTTAACCAAACAGGGTGCATTGGCACATATGGTCAGCATTTTTTATTGGCACACAACAAATGCGGTCGCACAACAACAACAACAACAACACAGCCAACAACACAGACCAACTGTCAGCCATAATGAGCCGCCATAAAAGTAGCTAAGCGCAGCAAATTTGGATTCTTGTCGAAATCAAATATGCAGAGACTCAAGTTGGTCGATAATAATAACATTTACAGAACGTAATAATGAACGTAAGCTTTAATTAAGTGAATGATTGTGTTTATTTTAATTGCTTCCACTGAAAAATTGTTTTGTGGTTCGTGCAAAGCATACCGAAAAAAAGGAAAAGAGCGAGAGAGAGAGAGAGAGAGAGAGAGAACTGATCCAAGAAAATAACTGCAGCATTGCCGTTCTGAGAAGAAGAAGAGGCGAAGCAGAAAGTTATCTACGCAGCAAATATACTTGACGCTGCAGACCTTCGTCAAATGTCACGCGTTTGGATGCTGCCTGCACACAAGCACACAAAAACAAACACTCACCTACACATAATCGTCGACCTTCGTTCAAAGAAAAAAAAATGAAAGGGTGAGAGGTAGCGTGGAAATCATTGGTAATGGGTAACGTAAATATTGACAAGCGGCGCAGTTAAACACACACACACATACAGACAAGAACAATGAAACCAAAGAAAGAACAAATGCAGCATTGACAATTACAGTTAGCCGACGTTAGACGCAAGGGCATCATCATTAGTGCAGCGAATGCAGTGCGTAACGGTGTGAGCGAGACAGACAACAATAGATATACAAAGCAGTGCTGGATCAGGAGCAGAAGACAGAGAGGACGTCAATGTTAACCTGATGTGGGAACAAGTGCGAGCAAGGCATACTACTTTTTTATTTGTCACCATATGCCAGCGAGAGTGTGTGAGTGTTGATGTGTATGTGATGAAAGTGCTTAATTGGCAAACTACATATACATAAACATATTTGCATTCGATTTGGCGTGTCTGTATATCATCATATTCCATATTCAGACTCGCCCTCATTCATCATTCACGAATGTGAATATACATACATATGCATATACATATGTATGTATGTATGTGTGTGCATTTCAAATAGTTAGGCACGTAAACAACGAAGAGCGGAACAGAGGGCGCAATCTGCACGCGATTATCAAATTTATTGGCTGATGTCAGCCAAACAATAAAAACAAAAAAAGAAAAAGAAACAAACAATTTGACGAGCACTATAAAACCAATATACAAAATGCAGCAACAAGCAATACCAAAAACAATTTTGTTTGCCAAATACACACTCAATTAGCCGACTCACTCAGGCTCAGGCTCAGGCTGAGTTGGTTTCGTTAAGTAACGCGCTCTCGCTATCTCTCTCTCTCTCTCGCCCAGCTTGACTCAGGCAAATGTACTAGTAAGTGCATTTTATCAGCGGTCAGCTTCAGTCACTTGTTGTTGTTGTTGCTATTGCTGTTATGATTTATGTTTTACGCACCGCAAAAACTCAACCAATTTGAGTTTAGTTCAGTTTTCATGCTTTGAAATTGCTTTGCTTTGACAACGCTGATTGTCCCATGACATCCCATTCCCCCCCCCCCCCCCTAGCACACAAGTGGGTTACAGTTTAACATTGATTGCATTCTATTTGATTTGCCAAGGGGGCAGCAGTTAAGAGGGTTGCACATCCGTTATACGCTGGTCAAGGGTTGCTTGTTGTTGTTGTTTTTTCTTGGGATGCAGCAGCTACAACAACTCTCTAGATAGCTAAATTGTCTCAAGAGTTCGACTTTTATCGATCCAACAATGTTCAGCGCCAACCCCCGCCCGCCGCCTGCCAGGATTACGTGGTTCTATGGCGCCAGGGTTGCCAGGCAAGCAGGAGATGGGCACGAGGTTAGCGCATGCGCAGTTATTAATGGCGCAATGCATTTGTATATGGTACATAACGGTAAATATGTCTCACAGAGAGAGAGTGAGAGGGAGAGAGCGAGGTATTGGAAAGAACTGAAGAGCAAAGAGATGAGAGATATTTTTCGTTTTACTCACTGGCATTCGTTCATGATCTCCTCCTGGCTGCGAACCTGAACCGGAGCTAGTTCCTCAACGTTCTCCTCGTAGTTGCCAAAGCACTTGGTGATCTTCTCATCGAACGTATTGACCAAATCCTCCAAACTGCCCCCAAAGGTCTCCGTAAAGTTATCCACATTATCCGCGGCCCCCCGCTTATCCATGCCCATGGCCGTATCGGCCAGTACCTCACTCAAATTGTGCGTATTGCAGTTGGGGCTCAGATTGCCCCCAGCTTCGGCTGCACCAGCCAGGGCACCATTCTTGCTCAGATGCGCATCGCGTACGGCATCCTCGAGGAGGCGTAGTTTATCCTGCTGCTGCTGCTGCTTGGCATTCCGATTGGCATTGAGTGCATTCTGATTGGATATGAAGTCACAGCCGCCCCATTCGTCTGTTTCCTCGAATTTAGCCAGTGGAGCCTCGAATTTAAGCTCGGCCATTTTGGTGCCGAGGTCACGCATGGCACGAGGGGGGATCGTGTGTGTGAAACGAGTGCTGTCTTGCAAGCGGCGATTCTTCTTCTTCCTCTTCTTCTTGTTTTTCGTCTAATAAGCTACACACACACACACGCACAACTAAACTCTCGCAATAGTGTTGCGTATTTGTTGTTGTTGCGTTTTGATTTAGTTGTTTTTATTTTTTGTCTTTTTCGCACCTGTGCGAAAATTATTGAATTTGCAACCCCTATTCGCACACTTGTCACCCACCGATGTCCTTCTTTCCGTTTTTTTTTTTCGTTTTTCGTTTGGCTTTTTCTCACTGTTTACCTGCTTCTTCACCGTAAACAAAAACAACTCGAAAAAAAAGTATCAATACAACAAATGCTGTGTGTTTGAGCGCGTTTCGCTAATGAATATATGTGTCGCGTGTTATTAAATCCTATTTACTTTTGCTTTTTTTTTTTTTCTTTCAATACAATTTAATAACTGACGTTGTTGTTGTTGTGGTTTGGTATTGCAGCACATTAAATAAACGCAAAACACGGAGCAGAGTCGACGATACGCGCTACACGACGGCAACGACGACACCAAAACACAACGAAAGTTTATTTGCGACTGCACGACGAACAGTGTGACCGCATGCACTTAAGCAGCAAAAACACCAAACGCTGCCAACATAAAAATACCAAGAAATTCAATTTGAGCGAACGATAACGAATATCGAAAGCAAAGGTTGGCGCGCATATTTAAATATAAAATAAAATATATATAAATAAAAAAATCAGAAAATAAAACGTTAGGTTTATATTCAGTTTTATTACAATATAAATTAATATTTATATTTAATAATACATTATTAGAGTCCGAGTCCTAACATTTTAATATTATTTTTATTTTTATCTTTTTTATACTGCGTAATATCGAAGCACTCTGCCCAGCGGCATTTAATTATTATTATAATTTGTTTATAACATTCGTTTCGTTTTTTTTTTTTGGGTCAAAAAAATATGGTTAAATACACATACATACGTAGGAATTGTTTAAATATTTTTAGTGCTCTTGAGAAATGCAATTAATAACGGAAATTTTTCAACATTTTGTTTTTGTTATTTGGATTGTTTAGGTATGTGTGTGTGTGTGTGTGTAAGGATATGCTTTTTGGATTTTTGTTGTTGTATTTTTAAGGCTAAGCTACATTTGTTTTAATTTTTTTCAGTGTATCTTAAAAGCAGTTTTGTAGCACGTCAATTTCTCTGTGTGTCTTTTTTGTCTTTTTTCCGTTAGAGTTAAGAATTAAATATTATAATAAATATTAGTACATAAATTATAGGCTATAAGGAAAAGAAATGCAAAAAAACATTTGTCTTCAAATCTCAACGCAACTGCACTTAAAAAAAAAACTGTTGTCCAAAAACGTAATTACATAAATTAGTATTAATCAAAAAAAAATAACGAGAGGAAAATGGCGTCTCGTAAATTCCACTTGAATTTATTTTTTTGTCATTATTAATATATATATATTTGAAAATTAAAAAAAAAAACTTATTAAGTATACGATTGTTTATTGTTTAATGAGTAACAAAAAAATATTATTTAGCAATACGTAAATTGGTTTTGGTGCGGTTTTGTTATTTTCAATAAATTAATACAAATTAAATACATTTTTTGTGGCCTTTTCTTTTGCATTTTTTTTTCGTTTTTTTTTCGTTTAGTTTTAAATAAATACATTGTGTAATTATTAAAAATACTTGTAAAATAGATAATCAGAGCCAAAAAAAAAACACATATTAATGGAATCTCATATTATATAAAAAAATATGTTTAGTATTAGTATTATTATTATTATTATTATTATTAGAGAGAGATGTATGTATAAAATAAATGTCTTTCTTTCACACTAAAATCAAAAATCAAAAAACAAAAACAATAAAACGCAATTCAAGGATACTTTTTTTTGTTGCACGCTTATAATATACACACACACACATATATGTATATATATATTTGAACAATGTACATATATACATGCATGTATATATATGTATATGTGTATATAAACGTTGTAAAATTGTTAGGTTTTGTGTGTTTTATCTTTAGTTGTTGCCATTTTTATTTGCGCTTTATTTTGAGTGCTATGTTCTTCATTTTATTTTTTTCAGTGTTGCCGCCGCTTTGTTTTTAACATTCAGCTTGCCATTAAAAGCTTGACTCTGTGTGTGTGTGTGTGTGTGAGTTAGTACCAAAAGGAGTGCATGACAGACTGTGTGTTGTGTTTGTGTGAGGTGAGTTGAGTTAGACTTTTCGTCTGGGGAGTGTGTGTGTGAGGTGAGGTGAGTTAGTACCAAAAGGAGTGCATGACAGCTGTGTGTGTGTGAGGTGAGGTGAGTTGAGTTAGACTTTTGCTCTTGGGAGTGTGTGAGGTGAGTTGAGTTAGACTTTTGGTCTGGGGAGTGCATGTAAGAGAGGGAGAGAGAGAGCGACTTAGGTGAAACTGCAGCAGCAGTTTAGCAGTGTTGCAAAATGAATGAAATGAATAATGAGAAATTCGATAATTGGCTGGGCAACAACAACAACAACAAATCGTTGTGAAGCCCAAAATAAACGGTGAATTTTGTATATGCTCGTTTGTTTGTGTGTGTGTGTGTGTGTGTGATCATTGCCAGCAATTCTACAGAAAGAGAAAAAGAAGAACTACTCGAATATAATAATGAACTGGCATAGTGTGTGTTCTGTTTGTGTGTGTGTTTAGTAATTGTAGTAGTATTTTGTTGTTGTTTGTTTTAACGCTTGTTAGTGGGCTTGAAATTACAGGATAACATCTCCTCCTTGGCCAATTTGGCGCGATATTCGGCCATCATATCGCGACACTGTATGGCAATTTCTAGCAGTGTCGAGAACATTGTCTCACCACGCTTACAATACGCATCCTGATCGTAATCAACATAATTGGTTTTATCGTATAACGCTTTCGATTCGGCCAGAAAATTCTCAAGCGTTGCATTCACACTCCGATGATATTCGACGACCATTTCCTCCGTTTGTTGCAAGTCGTCAATTGCCTGATGTTGCACAATCAGCTCATCGGACATCTCGTGTTCCTATAGCGCGAAAGAGACAGCGAAAGAGAGAGAGAGAGATTTAGAAAATGTTTCAATGTTTTTTTACGTTTTTCATGCACTAATATGTCGAATCATTTTTATTGTACGTTCAAATTCATTATAAATCATTTTCGAATTCGAAATCGAATTTTGCTTTTTCGCATTTTTGAAAGTTGTTTTTTCACGCGCCGTTCAGTTATGTTTTGAGATTTCGTATTCGTATTCAAAAAACTCTTGAAATATATATGGACAGGACATCAAGAGTTGAGTATTTGTTTTGAAACTCAGGCAAAGCTAACACAGCATATCGATTTTGCATTTTGGTTTTCGAAAAAGTTGCACTTGAAATTTCGAAATTGTTTGCACCGGAATTTTGAAACCAAATCTTGAACGTTGTTCGGCAATTAGTTGCTTCATCATTATATATGGTTATTTTTTTGGGGGGACGAGGGGGTGGTGGGAATTGGGGGCATCAGTGTTGGTTAGCGGTAAAAGATGTCCCTCCGCTCAATGGGAAGCTCATCGATCATGCGTTCCGCAGTGCTTCTCGTATCGGTTGTATTTCGGGAAGTATTGGTAGTATTTCGGGAAGTATTGGTATTATTTCGGGTAGTATTGGTATTATTCCGGGTAGTATTGGTATTATTCCGGGTAGTATTGGTATTATTCCGGGAAGTATTGGTATTATTTCGGGAATTATTGGGATAATTATTTTCATTCTAGCGGGAAAAGGCAAAAATTTCGTTTTACAATAAGTAAGTTATGCGAGTTATTCGATTTGTACAATTTTCAGTTCAAATTTCAACAAGTTTCTTTAAAAAAACTTTTGAAAAACAACTTTTTTTAACTTTGTCGAGCTCAATCTCTGGTTTTACTGAACCGATTTTGAAAATTCTTTTACACATTGAAAGCCAAGTGTCACAGGCTATATAGTAAGTTAAACTACAATTGCACAAAAAAAAAATAAAAACAATAAAAAAAAATTTTTTTTAAAAAAATTAAAAAAAATTTAAAAAAAAACATTTTTTTTTAACTTTGTCGACCTCAATCTGTGAATTTGAAAGCCAAGTTTTTGAAAATGTCGTAGACTATATAAAGTTAGTTATTTGTTAATTGCTCAAAAAAAAACTTTAAAAAATAAAATTTCGAAAAAAAAACGTTTTTTTAAAGTTGAAATACATATTTCTTTAAAAAAACTTTAAAAAAAACATATTAAAAAATTTTTTTATTTTTTTTATCTTTGTCAAGCTCAATCTCTGGATTCACTGAACCGATTTTGAAAATTTTTTCATTATTCGAAAGTATCGTAGGCTATATAAAGTTAGTTAAACTACAATTGCACAAAAAAAAAACTTAAAAAAAATGAAATTTTGAAAAAAAAAAACTTTTTTTAAAGTTTGTTGAAATACAATTTTCTTTAAAAAAAAAAACTTAAAAAAAAAATTTTTTTTTAAAAAAATAATTTTTTTTAACTTTGTCGAGCTCAATCTCTGGATTGACTGAACCGATTTTAAAAATCTTTTCAACATAGAAAGCCAAGATATTCGAAAGTATCGTAGACTATATAAATTTAGTTGAACTACAATTGGACAATCGATAAGGCACGCTAACTAACTTGCTTATGGAGCAAATTGAATATTGTACTTACGCTCAGCGAACTAAGCATGGCCAAGTCCATGTTGCCAGCATTGCCGTTGTTCTTGCTGGCATTGTTGTTGTTGTTGTTGTGGCCAGTCTGCAGCGATTGACGATAATTGAGTGGAAGATGATGATTATTGGTGGATGAATGTTGATGATGATGGGCAGCACTGCCACTAACCTTATCAGACATTTGTTGATGCTGTTGATGTTGATGTTGATGATGCTGCTGATGATGCTGCTGATGATCCTGATGATATTCCTCATCCTCATCGTCCATCACCTCGATGGGCTCACCACTATCGCCATGGCCAATCTCCTGCACATCCTTGACGACCAGCTCCTTGACACGATCCGCATAGCGTAGCGTATTCAGCGTATGCTCGACACTGCTCAAACCCGGCGATATCATCGCAATCATGCACGTCTTGCTCTTCTCCCCAATGAACGAATCGCGGAGCACCTGCGTCAGCTTCGATACACGGAATGGCAGATGGGCCGACTGTTTGCCCAATGCACGAATGCATTCCTTCAGAGCCAGCAATGACTTATTGATCTCGGCACCCTCCATGCGTGTCTGGCGGTCCGCTGACGACGTGTCCACGCCACGCTCGTTACCCGCCAGATCAATGAACGAGAACTTGCCGTGGATCTTGCTGCTGCCCATCGGACGCAACACAATTTGGAATACGGCGTGCGAGCGTGATGAATTCGAATTGGCCGACGTTTGGCCCGACGTACGTGCCGCATTGCCGTGCTGTATGAGCTTCAGTACCTCCTCGACGCCATCGACGACACGTTCGGTTAGGCCCACCACTTGCACCTGTTGCTTGCCATCCTCCAGGACGCGCAGCTTTTGCTTATCGGCCAGCAAATCAAAGACCTATAACAACCAGTTCGACTTTTAGTATGGTAGGCATTATTATATATGAGAGAGAAACTCACCTTGCCGCTGTATATCTCAAAGAAACTGGCCGAAACGACCAGATTTAGGGAGCGATAACGCGGACCATTCAATAGCACGAACACATCTTTGGCGGCCATCGCGTAGATGCCGTTCTTGCAGTCCTGCACCTTGCCATTAAATTCGCCGCCCATTGTGTGCGTCTTGCCGGAGCCTGTCTGACCGTAGGCAAAGCATGTGGCCATGCCGCCCTCGAAAATAGTCTTGACCAGTGGCTTAGCAGTGTATCTGGATTGCGAAAACAACAAACAATACAGTTAATAATGGTGAAACTTCGCTTGAAAAGCTCTAGGTGACATGTTGTAACTGTAAGCCGGAGCGACTCATTAGGGTGGTTACTAAAACTGAAATAGGGTGGTCCTTCGCAAACTTATTTGTTACCAAGAGTTAAGTTTATTTTATATGCATATGAAAAATAGTTGACTAACTGTAAAAACTTAAGGTGGTTACTAAAACTGAAAAAGGGTGGTCCTTCGCAAACTTTCTTCTTAGTGTTAATTTGAATTTAAATGCATATGAAAAATAGTTGACTAATTGTAAAATAAGCAGGAGCAACTCATTAGGGTGGTTACTAAAACTGAAATAGGGTGGTCCTTCGCAAACTTTCTTCTAAGTGTTAATTTGACTTGACTTTATTTTATATGCATATGAAAAATAGCTAACTGTAAAAAAAGCAGAAGCAACTCATTAGGGTGGTTACTAAAACTGAAATAGGGTGGTCCCTTGCAAACTTATTTTCTTCTAAGTGTTAAATTGAATTGTCTTTATTTTATATGCATGTGAAAAATAGATGAGTAACTGTAAAATAAGCAGAAGCAACTCATTAGGGTGGTTACTAAAACTGAAATAGGGTGGTCCTTCGCAAACTTATTTTCTTCTAAGTGTTAAATTGAATTGTCTTTATTTTATATGCATATGAAAAATAGCTGAGTAACTGTAAAATATGTAGGAGCAACTCATTAAGGTGGTTACTAAAACTGAAATAGGGTGGTCCTTCGCAAACTTATATATTCTAAGAGTTAAGAGTTTGACTTGCCTTTATTTTATATACATATAAAAAATAAATGTCTTGCCAAACAAGCTAAATAATAAAAGATTACTATACTAAAACTGCATATAGTGGCAATGCGACAATTCATTGTGTGGTTTATGGTCTACTATATCATCAAATTAAAAAAAAACCTCTTACGCATTATTAGAGAAGGAAAGAATTTTATTGCTTATCAGAATTGATGATTAAATTTCACCGTTTGATATAAGTAGGTACGTGGCTGAGCAGTTTTAGTGCCATTGACTCATGCGCAAAAAGCCGGAAGGAAGGCGTTAAGTAGAATTAGAGAAATGTGGGCCAAGACAAGGGCAGAGAGAGTGAGAGAGAGAAGAGAAGGGTGCCAAACGAAACGAGAGACACAGCGGCAAGAACAAACAGCAATAATAATAATAGTAACGAATACAAACTAATAAAAAAAATAAATAAAAGCTTTCAATTTAATGCAATGACAAATGCTGCTGACGTCGACGTCGCTGCGAACGACCGTTACAATTTGAAAAAAAAAGCAAGCAGCATTCAATGACGCCCTTAACGGTAATAATGACAACTAAAGAGAGTTTATTCTATTCGTGAAGACACAAGATTCAAGACATAAGCATAAACCTTTAAGCAAGTGTATAACTTAAGAAGAAGAAGCAGACAGATCGGCGCAAGTTCATTGAGTTGAAAAAGACGAAAACGAGATGAAATGCGCAAAAGAAAATGAACGGAGAAGCGTAGACAGACCAAAGAGACGGACAACACACACACACACAAACAAACATATCGTGTTTAGTCATACAGCAAAAACAAAACTTGGCTATTTCGGGAGCGAATGCTTTTGAGTTTGCGCACACTGCGAATGCGAGTGCGAGTGTGTGTGTGTGTGTGTGTGTGAGTCAGTGTGAGCTCAGCTTGTGCGCAATTGGTGTGTCGCCAACGCAACCCAGCAATAACAACTACAAGCAGAGCGCACAGCTGTTTGCCAGACAAGGACGGCGCCTAAGGATTAAAGTTAAACTCAACTCTACACACTCTCTCTCTCGCTCTCTCGCTGCCCGTGTGCACGTTCGCTATGTTGAATAAGAAATTGGCTTAACGGTATCATGAAAAATATTCACAATAGCGAGCAATTAGCACTTAGTTAACTAATCATGTGACAAAGAGCATACAAAAAGACTTGCTTAAGTTAGTTAGTAGCACTAACTAAATAAATTAGACTCTCTAAGCAGCTTGTGCATAAAATGTTCAAAAATGGGAAACTTCGAATGTCAGGCAATCTAAAATATGAGCATGTACATATGTATGTATTAAAGTTTGTATGTAGTGTATGTGCATAGTCGGAGTGTACTCACTTGTAGACCATGGCATTGTCGCACGTATCATTGAAGGCGTAATCGAAGCGGAACTTGTGATTCTCAAGGAATTTGGTCAAATCCACCTTGTTGCGCGGCTCATGGACCATTAGCATATTCTTGCGCGGCACCGATATGACATCGATCTCCTTGCGATTGTTCTCCTTGCGGCTCAGCGGACGCTTGCGCACACACACAGCGATCTGATGATCGTCCACGACCTGCCCGTCGAGCAGTGGCACAAATTCGAGCGTATTCTGATATTCGCGTATCATTTGTGCGGTCTCCCAGTTGGGATTGCCGGGATCCTGATTCATGAGCGCCACCTTCTCCTCCTTGATCTCGGCCTGGCGGGCGCGACGCTTCTCGCGATTCTCCTTGAGACGCTCCACCTCCTTCAAGGCATGCGAACGCCGTGCGCCAGCGGCTTGTGAATTATTTGAGTTATTTGTGCTTGCCGCGGCGGCAGCGGCGGCGGCGGCGGAGGCGGACGCGGAGGCTGCAGCAGCTGCTGCGGCGGCGGAGGCGGCCGCCTGTGCCTGTGCCATGGCGGCAGCGGCGGCCGCTTGCTGTGTTGCACTGGTTGAACTGTTGGTGGCCAGCGCGGAACCGATGCGCGTCTGTTGTGCATTGGTGGCGCCACCGCCCGCATATCGTGGACGCACCATGCCCAAACCGGTCATGGACTGTATGTTGTTGGTGGTGGTCATGTTGCCAACACTTTGACTGTTGCCCAACTGTGCGGGCGGCGCCGGCGCCGACGTCAAATATTGCTGCTGCTGCTGCTCGGCAATTCTGTTCAGTTGCGGCCCATTCATTGTCATCCGTGACGTTGAGCTGCCCGAGTTGGCGCCAGATCCGACTGCGGCTCCTACACCTGCCCCGGCGGCACTGCTAATCGCCGATTGTGTGGAATTGCGCGATAGATTCACGGGCGCAACGGCAACGGATGCTGTCTGTTTTTTGGTTTCGGTTACTGGATTGCCGACGCCGGAGCCGCTGCCGGGCGTTAAATCCGGATTGAGTGAGAGTATTGCATCAAGTTCGACCTCTTTGCCTTTGGTCTCGCCGCGCTCATACCATTCCACCGTTATGCACAAGGCGGATGGATTCAATTTGGATACAACGGCGCCATGTATACGTCCATCTGTGCGCTTTATCTTGACGCTCTGACCAATATTAATATAATCCATGGTGAATTTGCTTTGCCGATACTTGCCAACACTGGCTAGAGTCTAGTTCTCTCTCTCGCTCGCTCTTCGTCTTATGTCCTGCTGATCTTCACCGTTGTTGTTGCGGCCGTAGTTGTATGTGTGTGTGTGTGTGTTTAATTTTTTCTTATTGTAAAACCACAACTATTTTTTTTTTTGAAAAAACGAGAAAAGAAAAACACAGATTTTTTTTTATATGTGGAAAAAAAGTTTGTGTTACCAAAAATAGGAAAAAAAAAATAAATAAATAAAAATTTATTTTTACAAAAAAAAAAATTGGAAAAAAGAAATTTTTCTATTTATTTTGCTCGAGCTGCGCGTTCTGGATGTACGTTTGTAAATAAATAAAATAAATCTTTTGCCTGGCTCAAACACACCACACTGACAGTGCAGGCAACGCTTACTCACATCCCAAACGAAAAGCAGCACACAATAACAAAATATACACATATATATATACGCGTGCGTTTGTGTGCGTGTGTGTTGTGTTGGTTTCCAACAAAACAAATCGTACAAACGCCAAAGAGCGAGATAGCAATGGCACAAAATGGCTGGCGCTAAAGTTGCGGCCGCTGCGACGGAATGACGACGACTGGCTTTGGCTTCTTCTATGTCGAGGCCGCAAAACAAACCAAAAAAAAAACAACAAAAAAAACACACAAAACTAAAATAAAATCAGACAATATACGACGGCGGCGGCGGCGGCAGCGTCGCTTACAGCGCGCTTCTGCGTGCAATTTTAAATTCCCAACTGTCGCTTGACGCTATCGATAGCACAATTTAATAATATATGTACAGCGTGCATGTGTTAGTAAAACGAACGCACCGCTAGGCGGCTAGGCTTTGCCCAATTGTGATTTTGTTATGTTTCGTATTATACTTTTTGTTTTTGCATGCATGCATCGATAGCGGCGCGTTGTGCAACACTGTTCGCGTATGCGGCACATAGCGACAGTCACAAACTTACACTTACTACCTACATATGTTACATGCATGCACACAAACACACTTATACATATATACATATACATATATGTGCTCGCGCACATGCACATATGTATGTTTGTGCATATAAGGCTTGTGTAAAAGTGCCAAAAACACGGCTAATCAATGCCAGCAAGCTTTACGTTGTTAATTATACACACACACAGAAACGAAAACACTTGCATATAGTTGCGCTGCTGTGTTTGTTGTTGTCGTTGCGGCAGCAGCAGCTTTACGTCATGCAGTAGCTGACGGCTGCGGCTCCCACATAGAAACACTCACGCACACACACACACACATGCATGCAAATATGCACAAGCAAGCAAGCAAAAGACATTTGCCATCTCGAAGCCATCGAGGCTTTTATGCACACACACACACATACACATACATGCAAAAACCAAAAAAACGCAAACGCGGAAATGTAAGTGTAACTTTTGCAAAACTTTTGCTATTGCCGCAAGCTGCAAGCCGCCGCTTATGCTGCTTTTGCTGCTGCTAAGCGTTGCAAACAATAACTACAACGTGTAATTTAGCGCTCACCTCAACTCGTACACTTGGGATTTGTTGAACACACGCGCTGCTTACTTTCCGAACTATTTAATAGCACAATCCATAAAATTACTAAACGTTTTTATTTCTTTTCTTTTACTTTTTATTTTTTTTTTTTTTTTGGATAAAATCACAACTAGTTATCACAAGAGTGTGTTCGAAATAAAATGTACAAAGCGACCAGATGTCAACAACAGAATTTTAGTTCACAGTTTACTTCGCCATTGTATTTTTTGACTGACACTGCCAGCCAGTCGTTAGCTAGTCCGTAAGTTTGTGCGTTTTGCAGCACTTCAAACACAAACAGTGTGCCGGCCGTTGGCAACGCATAATATTTAAAATTATTTTTGTTGTCAGCACATAAATTGCATTTAATTGCAGGCAATGCATTTATACTAGCTAAGCAGTGATATAAATCATAAAGTTGATTTAAGCATAAGCGTATTTATGCAGGGGCTCAAACCAGAACAGCTGCTTGTTGAGTATCTGGTATTTTTTGGTATTTTTGCTCACAAGTAAATTACAGATTATATCGATATATCGTTTACGTGCACACACTGCACTAACTAAACCCAATGTACGTGTATTTGTGTTTGTGGTGGTTGCAGTAAATTTGTTTGTGCGTAGGAAAAAGAAAAACGCAAAAAAACCTTTAAAAAAAAGGACAGACAGAAATTGGTAAGTAAATGTGTGTGTAAATGCACAATGTCTGGGCATTGAATAATATATAAATGCTAGTTGTACGAGCAGTAAGGCAGGTAGGCAGACAGAATGGACATCATGGACATACAGGCTGTCGAATCGAAGCTTAGTGACGTCACAGTGACACCAATACCCCGATCGCAAGTACAAAACTTTTACAACTATCAGCAGCAGCGTGAACAGCGCGAACAGCAGCCCCAAATCCAAATATCCGCCATACATCATTCGCGTGGCAGCAACAATTCAACAAACAACAACAGCAACAACAACATGGGCGCTAACGATTACACCACAAACAGCGGCAGCAGCAGCAGCAACAGCGGCGCAGGCGGTGGGGGTGGGGGTGGCGGCGGCGGCGGCGTTGGCAGCAAGCGTGAACGCAACAGCATTCAACAGAGCAGCGCTGCAGCGACAGCAGCGGCAGCAGCAGCCGTTGCCGCCTTGCAATACTCACCACAGTTTCTGCAGGCCCAGCTGGCCCTGCTGCAAAAGCAATCGAACACAACGGCCACACCGTCGGCGTCGGCATCGGCGTCAGCGGCTGCAGCGGCCGCACTCTCATTGGCCAACATTGCGGCCGCTTCGAATAATGGACGCAGCAACAACAGCACACAGAACAGCAGCAATCTTGGCCTGAATCTCACCCAGTCGCAGCTGAAGTACCCGCCACCGTCAACGTCGCCCGTCGTTGTCACCACACAGCAATCGGCGAATATCACCACACCGCTCACATCGACGGCCAATCTGCCCACCGTTGGCAGTGTGTCGGCGAGCAATGGGCTGAGCAAGTATGCTCAACTGTTGGCGGTGATTGAGGAGATGGGTCGCGATATACGGCCAACGTATACGGGTTCGCGCAGCTCGACGGAGCGACTGAAGCGTGGCATTGTGCATGCACGGATCTTGGTGCGTGAATGCCTCATGGAGACGGAGCGTGCCGCACGGCAATGAGAGGAGGAGTGCGGCGGCATGCCACCACCAGATTAAGCTTTCCAATCTCACCACACTCACTCGCACTCTCTCTCGCTCTCCAACACTGGCAACGCTCTTCAACATACAAACATAAGTCCAGTGCATGGTGAATGTAATTTAAACAAGTATTTTAAGTATGACCAGAGTAATTAACTTTTTTTTTACCACATAATTGGCATAATTTAATCACTTTTGTCAATTTCTGTGCTATTTAAACACTGAACCCATGAAATATGTGTAAAAAGGATATAATGCTTTTGTAACAGGCAGAAGTATATATATATTCTCGATCAGCCGAGTCGATATAGCCATGTCCGTTGTGTTTCAACGATTATGTTTGAAAAGCAATAATTATAAATTTAACACAAAAGTGAGATTATAACAGATTTTTTTGATTTTTTCGAAAACCTGAACGTACTTAAATGCTTTTTTCGACTTTTGCCATGCACTATTCATTATATACTTAAGTAAAGTTTATGTTAATCATTTATTTCTTAAGCTTACAATTAAAATACGATATTTATATATATATATATATTCCAGTATGTTTTATTTTATTTCTATTTTTTATTTTGGAAATACTCTACCAATAAGCAAAGAACTGGCAATTTTTGTGCCGCCGGACCATAGTTAAAAAATGTTTAGACTAGCTCAGGTTATACAAGTAATATATACTATATATATACATGATCTTGCAAACAAATTTGAATTGAGCCAGAAAACAGTTTTAAATTAAGCAAAACAAATACATATATGTATTTATAGACTATATAAGACTAAGCTAAGTTGCACCTGCCCTACATATATATATATATATATACTTGATATATGTATATATAGTTTTTTTGTGTGTGTTCTAAACGTTGATGTTGTACAGCTTTAAGTAGGACACTGCCTCCAAAAACCACTTACAATGTATACTATAATATATATATATATATATATATACTCTTTATATACATACTATATATATAGATTGGATACAGATCTAAGATAACTAACACACATATATATGTTGTTTTATAGAGATCTAGTTAATCCACAATACTCACACAAGTTGAGAGACATATATAGCATATATCGGCTAAGTTTAATCATGTATACCAAAAACAAAAAACAAAAATCCAATAAACACATATTTTGGTCTATATAAAAAATGTATTCACAATCAATCAGCTATATCATACATTATTTCTTGATCCATTTAAAGGTCTATTTTTCATCGCACTCGAAACGGGGACAGCATTTCGGATAGGGTTGTGTCGCATCTTCGACGAGTTTGCAGGGTTGCAAGCTGTCCAAAGACGGGCAGCTATCGGGAGTTTCATAACGATTAATAAAGGGTTATAGTAAAATATCAAATGCTCTTACATTTTTCCTGTCACAACGCCATTTGCTTGGCAGGTTTTCAACACACAGCGACCGGACGGCTGATGGGTTTCGCCCGTCTTCAACTGATGACCATCAATCTGGCAGTCTGTAGAATTCGATATAGGCATATATATAGTATATATATAGTATGTGTTGAGTAAAGTGTTATTTTAGTGAGTGTGTGAGACTCTGATACCAGCTGGAGGTATAGCTTTCTTTAGTTGTTAGCTTGGGTTATCGATATGTTATCGATTTTTGAATTTAGACAATCAAAACACAAATTGCAAGTGGAATAAGATTATCGAACATATACTTTCCTATAATTAATAACACTTTGATATATACCGATATGTTATCGATTATGTGCATTTGATATATATCGATATGTTATCGATTATGTGCATTTGATATATATCCATATGTTGTCGATTTTCTAACTCTTAAACCAAATACGAAAGCTTTAACCAATATTTGACATATCTTTAATATGCTAACACTTTGATATATATCGATATGTTATCGATTTTTGAATTTAGACAATCAAAACACAAATTGAAAGTGGAATAACGTTAGCGAACATATACTTTCCCATCATTAATAACACTTTGATATATATCGATATGTTATCGATTCTGTACCTTTACATTAGACTTTATGAACGAAAAAACATATTCCAAGTTGGAAAAAGGTTCTCGAATTTATAGTTTTCCATCATTAAACTTTTTTGGCTATATGTACATATGTTTAATGTGTTAACACTTTGAAAATATCGATATCTTATCGATTTTCTAATCTTTAAACCAAATAGCAAAACTTCAATGAATATTTTACAAATGTTTAATATGTTAACACTTTGATATATATCGATATGTTATCGATTATCTACCTTTACAATAATCGTTATGATATATTATATTATATATATCGATACTTTATCGATTTTCTAAACTTTGAACCAAATACCAAAACTTCAATCAATATTTGACATGTGTTTAATATGCTAATATAACACTTTCATATATATCGATATGTTATCGATTTTCTATACTTCAAACAAGTTCATAAGTTTCTCTACCTAAACCTTCATGATCTCTTACGTTTGCTTAGTATCGAATGGTTTATCGAATGGTTTATCGAATGGCTTATCGAATGGTTTATCGAATAGCTTATTTACTTACCCGCCTGAACCAAGAAAGCTTGGATGCCCAACACCAACAGACAAATCACAAATGTTATCGGCTTCATTATGTTTATGCGCAACAAATCGTTCGCACTGAACTGAATGCTCAAACATCTAGCTAGCTTATATAGCCAGCGTTTTTCAGGTTTCCTATATACTATACTCAAATAGTTCAGTTACTGACCTTTGCAACACAGCCCGCACTGATTCCGAACAGGTCATCGAGGGTATCAGCGTAGCAAATTGAGAGCCAAATCTAATCTTAAGTATAGAAACACCCTTCACAAATGACACCTGTTTTGGAATTGTTTTTGAAACGAAAGTTACGAGAGAGAACAAGTAAGAAGGCTCTAGTCGAGAAATGCCGACTAGACTATACCCTGAACCCTATACTAGTATGTGTGAGAGTGTGTGTTTCAATGCTCCATATCTCCAGTGTTTCTCAACCGATTTCAATAAAATGTTCACAGATTGTCATTATTTAGTCTAATCTTTCAAACTGCATCAAAAAGTTTTCCAAATTCAAGAGTTTGTTGTTATCGATAACATGTGTATATCGAAAACAGGAAGAGTTATCGAACATTTGAAAAAATTTTACAGATTATCATTATTTCGTTAATGTTTCAAACGTCTTAAGTTTTCCAAATTCAAGAGTTTGTTGTTATCGATAACATGTGTATATCGAAAACAGGAAGAGT
This sequence comes from Scaptomyza reducta, assembly GCA_035044485.1. Classification (NCBI taxonomy): domain Eukaryota; kingdom Metazoa; phylum Arthropoda; class Insecta; order Diptera; family Drosophilidae; genus Scaptomyza; species Scaptomyza reducta. The sequence continues at coordinate 238,313 of JAWNNV010001113.1, read as the reverse complement.
TATCGAACATTTGAAAAAATTTTACAGATTATCATTATTTCGTTAATGTTTCAAACGTCTTTTTTTTCGTTTTCCAAATTCAAGATTTAGTTGTTATCGATAACATGTGTATATCGAAAAACGGAAAAGTTATCGAAACTTTATCGACTCGACTTTTGATGCTGATCAAGAATATATATACTTTATGGGGTCGCAGATGCTTCCTTCTGCCTGTTACATACTTTTGCACAAAACCATTATACCCTTTCTAACACATTTTCAATGGGTTCAGGGTATAAAAAGAAAGCTTAATCTATCCAAATCAAACTCTGCTATATAACGATTTCATATCCCGAAAACTGTGTAAGCAATTATATATTAGAAATGTTCTTCATAACGAAGTTTTTCCTGGTATTGTATATATTATAGATTTATTTTGTTGAGAAACGTTTTCGACAAAATCTACTTTATAAAATATATATATTATTATATATATATTTATAAAATTATATATAAATATGCCTCTCTGATTATCAGTTAAACACATTAATCGAATATGAATTCTAGTATCAATTGTCGCAAACTCGTTTGGCACAACAATCCGGATAGGGTAGCTCATAGTCGTTGCTGGTAAAAACGCAGCCATTGGCCAGCTCCATGCGATCACAGCTGTATATATATACATATAGTATAGGTTAAATAAAGTATATTAGATAACTTACTGCTTGATCATTAGCACATAATCCTCGCGGCAATGCACTTGGGCGCAAAAGTCCGGAACGCCGGCAGGCAGAACCGTACCATTGAGCGGTACGGCCAGCTTGAGTTCCTCATAAAAGCAATGCTCCGGTAGCTCTACACCAAAATCGTTACATTAAAAAGGTGTTAGGGTATTGTGCTTTCGTACTCACCGGGATGTTTGGTATTGCCGCGATATTGCGTACTGAAACCCAACACTGAACTCAAAACCAGTGTTAGGTAAATCCATGCGGAAAGTAGTTCCCGAAACATCTTTGCGTTTCGTTAGTTGTTGAAGTACTGCGAAGCCTTCAACTTATTATCAGCTTTTTTATATTGTTTTGGTTCTCATGGAAGTTCAATACTATATATAGTATATATATATATATATATATATTTGTATAGTTGGTGTACTTGCTCAATTTGATTTATGATCTCATAGGCATAACAAACTTTTACTGTATACTTTTGGCACAGATTTTTTATTCGATCAAAATATTTGCCAAGCACACAAATATATATATATATATATTATACACGATTTCTAGGTTCTACAGACCCTAGAGTTAACCCTATATAATCGATTTGCATTGATTAACGAGTGATAAATGGTGTCGAAACCTTTTTTCCAAACGGGTTTGAAGCTCCAACGATATCTTGATTGAATATATAGATATGCAAAAATACCCACAACAAAATAATCTCTACAGTCAATTAAATTAATTTTAGGTTCTTTTGTTGCATAACCTCTTAACGACTTTTTGCAGGGTATCTGTTAGGCAGTTCCTTTGGCTTTCAGCTGTATTTGGCTTTGCGGCAAACGAACTTTTGCTTTCAGGGCTGGCCTGGCTTTAATTAATGCAAACTAGATCAAAACAATAGTCATAAAACGAAACGACGACACTTGCCCCATTTCGAGATATACACTCAAAAAAAAAGAGTGTATATCTCGAAATGGGGCACCTGCACCCCTTTGAAAAAGGGTATAATGGTTTTGTGCAAAGGTATGTAACAGGCTGAAGGAAGCATCTCCGACCCCATGAAGTATATATATTCTTGATCAGCCGAGTCGATATAGTCGATCTAAGAGACTATAAGAGCTAGAGACTTCAGATGTGGAACATAAGCTTGCCTCATCCCTAGGCAGTACAAGTTTGTTTCAAATTATCGATAACTTCTCCCGTTTCCGATATACACATGTTATCGATACAACAAAATCTTGAATTTGGAAAACAATTTGACAATCTGCGGAATTTTTTCAAATTTTCGATAACTTTTCCCGTTTTCGATATACACATGTTATCGATAACCCAATCTTGAATTTGGAAATCTTAAAAAAGGCGTTTGAAACATTAACGAAATAATGATAATCTGTAAAAATTGTTCACATTTTCGATAACTCTACCCGTTTTCGATATACACATGTTATCGATAACAGCAAAATTTTGAATTTGAAAATCTTACAAAAGGCGTTTGAAACATAAAACAAAATAATGATAATCTGTAAAATTATTTCAAATTTTCGATAACTTTTCCCGTTTTCGATATACAAATGTTATCGATAACAATAAAAAAATCTTAAATTTGGAAAAATTTGAAACGTCGCTTGAAACATAAAACGAAATAATGACAAACTGTGACATTTTTATTGAAATTTTGTTGCAGTGTACGCACATAGTGTGAATTAAGCGGCTTTATTATTAATTTTATATAAGAGCCAGAACAATTAATTGTAATTGACTCAGTCGCACGTTCGACGCCCAGCCAAAAAGGTTGCGATCAAGAAATATTCCACTTCGAAGATATAGTCGAAAAACAGACTTCGTCATGATCAAGATAATGCCAAATAAAGCAAAAGATAATGGTTTGTTGTTGTTGATGTTTGCATTAATCTTTGTTGGTGTCTCCGCCGATTTGGGATATCGTGGCAATGCCATAAATCCAGGTGAGTGAAAAGTAGATAATATTGACTCAACTATATATATACTATATACTATATAGAGTATCCGGGTCAGTGTTACTACGAGGAACTGAAGCAGCCGATACCCAAATATCAATCGTATAAGCCCATCAATCGTGAAGGACACTGCAAATCCTTCTACTGCCGACCCGATTATGTTCTCGAAATTGAATAGTAAGTTCAGAAAATCTTCAAAACTTTCGATTTGTAAGCAATACTGCAAATAAGGTACCTGAACTTAAGAAAATTCATTGGGGAAAGCCTTGAAAACTTGCTTGGAACATCAAAATTATGGCTCAAGTTGAGAGAAACTTAAGGAAATTTTTGATTGATTTTTGATTTTCAAGAATTTTAAGTTCCAAGAATCTTAAAAACCGTAACTAACCGTATTATTGATCTATTCTACTTTATTTTAGCTAAAAATTCTCTTAATATCTCAACTCCAAACATTATTTTCATTCATTTCAAAACTTATAGATAAAAAAAAAATATTTTTTTTTTATTTATTTTTTATATTTTTTTTTTATCTATAAGTTTTGAAATGAATGAAAATAATGTTTGGAAAACATGTTTGGAAAAAAGAAAAATATTTTTTTTTTATTTATTTTTTATATTTTTTTTTTATCTATAAGTTTTGAAATGAATGAACATTTTTTTTTATTTACTTTTTTATATATTTTTTTTTTATTTTTTATTCATTTTTTCGAGTGTTTTTTGAATTCGTTTTCTCGCAATAACTCGTTGAATATTTATTGATTTTACAGCTGTGGCCGTCACAATTTAATGCCAACCAAAAATTGTAAGATTGGCTCCGATATGCGTCGCATTTTCCCACACTGTTGTCCCAAACTGATCTGCCAGGAACCGGAAAGCAATGATATTTAGCCCTAACTATCTACTATATCTACTATAATCCGTTAAATTCTTCGCGCCTATAAATAAAAGTTTTTGGTTTCGTTTTTTGTTTGTACTTTGCTAAAAACCAGCTGTTTCTTTGTATTAAAAACAGCTGAAAAAGAGCTGAAAATCTGGTGGAAAAAAATCATATTATCAGAAAAGGGTTTGAGAATAACTGGAATTTATTTTGTTATGCACAGAATTGAGTTTATATTTGTATTTCGAAAGTTTTTTAAACTAATATTGAAACCTAAGTGTTCAAAAATTATTCAAAGCTTTTTGTAATTCAATTCAAAAAGTTCTCGAGGTTTCGAAAATTGTTCAAACTTTGTACTCCAAACGGATTATTAAAGATTTTTGAATCGATTTTGAATACTGCTTAAAATTTCGAGTACATCAAAGTTTTCAAGCCAAAAACTCAACTGTAATTTTCAAACCTTGAAAGAACTGAGAAACTAAGTCAAGTCAAACAAGACTACTAGTATAATCAAAACAAGTAAGAAGGCTCTAGTCGAGAAATCCCGACTAGACTATACCCTTAACCCCATACTTTACGCATACAGTCAGTGCTTGCAAGTATGTGTGAGTGTGTGTATGTATACGCGTAACTTCAATACTCCATATCTCCAGTGTTTCTCAACCGATTTCAATACAATTTTCCCAGATTGTCATTATTTCGTCTAATCTTTCAAAGTGCATCAAAAAGTTTTCCAAATTCAAGATTTTGTTGTTATCGATAACATGTGTATATCGAAAACGGGAAGAGTTATCGACAATTTGAAAAAATTTCACAGATTGTCAGATTGTTTTCCAAATTCAAGATTTTGTTGTTATCGATAACATGTGTATATCGAAAACCGGAAAAGTTATCGAAACTTTATCGACTCGACTGTTGATGCTGATCAAGAATATATATACTTTATGGGGTCGGAGATGCTTCCTTCAGCCTGCTACATACTTTTGCACAAAACCTTTTTACCCATTTTCAATGGGTTCAGGGTATAAAAACCTTGAAAGAACTGAGAAACTAAGTCAAGTACTGAAAACAAACAATACAACTCGTATAATAGATAAAAGCTGATGAAAATGGCAATTAACTCAATCAACGAAAATCACAAAAATAAACAGACAGTGAGAGAGAGAGATAGAGCGAGAGAGAGAGAGAACAAAGAAAAGCAGTTTGAGAACTTGCTAAATGATCAAACAATTATGCAATTAAGCCGGGAAATAAACAACATTCATTTCGTATTCCAGCCAAACGGGTTCCCAACTAGATGATACTAGAAATCCGCTACGCTAAACGAACCGTTCCGAACCGTTTCGAAACGAAACAGAATAGTGTAGAGCATACAAAGCAAAGTGTAGACGAGTTGAACGAACATTTTCTCATTAGGAATGCAAATGAAATTAGTTTGGGGGAAGAACAACAAACTAGTTAGTCGTATATTGGAGACCGTATAAATAGCAAACGGTTTGAGCTACCGGTGTTCACAACATTCCCGATTCCGTAAAGATGCGCAACGTATTCAATATTGTGATCGCAACCGTACCGCTGCTTCTCATCCTTATGATGATGTTGTTGGGGTCGAGTGAGGGCGGTAAGTGTGTAGTGTTGCAAAACGTACGAAAAAGTACAGCACCTTCTGTGTTTACAGCTAGCGAGCCAGTGTGCGCGTATCGCAATTCGGAGGGTGAGACCGTATTCCTCAAGTTCTTGCCATTGCTGAAGAAGGGCCAGGACTATGTCGATTTCGCCAAGGAGGGCAAGTGCCTCAAACGCGCCATGTGCACCGAAACCTTCGAGACCATCGTCGAGGAGTAAGTACATCCCCATACAAATCGGCTAAAAGTTTCGAATTTCTTAATTAGTTACTTGTGTATAAGTTTCTTGCGCTTTAAAAACATTTTTCTTAAGGGTTTTCGGTTTTTTAACGTTTCTTAAAAGTTGAGTTTCTTTTCAATTCTGTTTTTATGATTCGAAAACGGTTCTAATTCGCTAACATGACAATATTCTAGTGTTAGAAACGTCTTCAACTATATCTGACGAACTTCAGAGTACAGTTTATACAGTTCTTAAGTTTTTTTAGACGAATCCTTAAACAAGTTATAAACTTTTTCGATCCTTAAACAAGTTTTCGAGTTTTCCATATCTTAAACCTTTTTGCAAATGCAATTTTCAGGGGTTTATACTGTTCATAAGTTCCTTAAACAAGTTCTAGACTTTTCCATATCTTAAGTCCTTTGGCAAATTCAATTTTCAGGGGTTTATACAGTTAAGTTCCTTTATACGAGTTCCTTAAACAATTTCTAAACTTTTCCGATCCTTAAACAAGTTTTTGGCTTTTCCGATCCTTGCTTCTATTTTTTTTTTGAGTTTTCCATATCCTAAACCCTTTGGCAAATTCAATTTTCAGGGGTTTATACAGTTCTCAAGTTCCTTTATACGGTTTTTTAATCAAGTTCTAGACTTTTCCGATCCTTAAACAAGTTCTAGACTTTTCCATATATTAGTTCTAGACTTTTCCTTATCTTAAACCCTTTGGCAAATTCAATTTTCAGGGGTTTATACAGTTCTTAAGTTTCTTTATACGAGTTGCTTAAACAAATTCTAGACTTTTTCGATCCTTAAACAAGTTCTAGACTTTTTCGATCCTTACTTATTTTTTCTTTCGACTTTTCCATATCTTAAACCCTTTGGCAAATGCAATTTTCAGGGGTTTATACAGTTCTTAAGTTTCTTTATACGAGTTGCTTAAACAAATTCTAGACTTTTTCGATCCTTAAACAAGTTCTAGACTTTTTCGATCCTTACTTATTTTTTCTTTCGACTTTTCCATATCTTAAACCCTTTGGCAAACGCAATTTTCTTGGCTCTTAAAAGTAATATTGTTTCAAAAATGATTTGCAAATTGTTTCCCAATGTTTTTGGGTACCATATAGGCAAGTACAACTGTAGCCAATACAGTTGATTACTTTTGCTTAAGGAAACCATAAGCAGAGAATCTACATAATATAGAATCGAATCAAATCAAATCGAATTGTGCTTAAGATTGAATACGTTATACAGATACCTTAAACATACGTTATGGAAAAGTTTGATAGGTTTATTTTAACTAATCTTTATCTTTTTTTGATATCTATTTAACAGCTGCGCTCAGCACAAAGTCACCTGCCAGAACAAGCAACAATATACGGGCGTATTCCCCGCCTGTTGTGTCAAATGTGCCTAGAAGACGTATACACAAGCACACACATATACACATGTATATATGTATGTGTGATTCGAACGTAGGAGCGCAGCAATATACATATATATATATAGTAGAGTTGTTGAATTACATAAATAAATAATAACATAACGGCTTGTATTTCACATTCATTTCGTTTTTTTTTTTTCTTCCATATTTTTGTTGGTTTTTTTTTTTATTTGTTTTAGCTATTTTATAATTTTTCCATTTAAATCGCAATTATGCGCAAAAATTGTATATGTTGTTGTTGTTGGGTGTTTGTTGTTGTTGTTGTTGTTGTTTTTGTAACTGTTTATCAAACTAAATCAGCTTTGAAGTTTCTCTGGAAGTATGTTGCCCGTTGTTGTTGTTGTTTTTGTTGTGTGTTTTCCGTGTTCCGCTTTGCCTCGTATGTGTACGTGAGTGTGTACGTGTACGTGTTTGTGTATGTGTGTATCTTCTTCTTCTTGTTGTTGTTTTTGTTCTCTCTCTTATTTATTTTGAAACTAGTTTTGCCTTCTCGCGAACACACATTAAAAATCAAACAAGAGCAATCAATTAATAAAAAAAAAATATTAAAAAAAAAATTATATGATTAAGTTACGTTTTACATTAAATAATAATAATTTGGGCAACTCTGATGAATGTGTTTGTGTGTGTGTGTGTGTGTGTATGTGTATGTGTATGTGTTTGTGTTTTGTTTTTGTGGTGGTGTTGTTGTTGTTGTTGCTACACTTCAACTATTTGATTTAGTAACTGGATAACATTTATAAGCATTGTTCATTTTGCATATTTTTTGTTTTTGTTTTTGTTTTTTTTTGCTGTGTTCTGGAACTTATTTTTGTTTTTGTGTATAGATATTATTATGTATTTTGTTTGTAAGTAGTAGTAAACTAATGCTTATAGATCTTCATCCTCATCGGGCAAGGCGGTCGCCTGCGCCTCCTGCAGATCCCGTTCGATTTGAAGCTGCCAATCTCTGTCCATTTTGACCTCTGGTGGCAGCAGCGCTGGCATTGCCACAAACTCCAAATTGGGATCACCGACCAGCTTGCGTGCGAGCCAAAGGAATGGTTTCTCGAAATTGTAATTCGATTTTGCAGAGATGTCATAGTACTAAAAAAGAGAGAACAAATTAAATAAAGTTCATTCCAACACTTATACAAAATTCAAACAACAGTTAGCATCCTCTCTCACTCTCTCGTTCTCTCTATATTGCACTGTGACGCTTGTCAGCTAAATGCTTTCCAATACTTGAACACAATTCAAACAGTTATCATTCTCTCCCACTCTCCCGCTTGCACTATGTGTTGTGAGTCTTGCTCTCGAATACTTCCACACAATTCAAGCAGTTATCATTCTCTCCCACTCTCCCGCTTGCACTATGTGTTGTGAGCCGTGCTCTCCAATACTTGCACACAATTCAAACAGTTATGTTTTGCAAACAAAAAAAAATCATTCTCTCCCACTCTCCCGCTTGCACTATGTGTTGTGAGTCTGGCTCTCCAGCACATGCACACAATTAAAACAACCGTTATGTTTTCAAACAAAAAATCATTCTCTCCCACTCTCACTCTCCCGCTTGCACTATGTGTTATGAGTCTTGCTCTCCAGCCATGCACACAATTAAAAAACCGTTATGTTTTGCAAACAACAAAATTCTGCTCTCCCGCTTGCACTATGTGTTGTGAGTCTGGCTCTCCAATACTTGCACTCAATTCAAACAACAGTTATGTTTTGCACATCACTCTCTCCCTCTCTTGCTCGCTGTGTTATGAGTCTTGTTCAGCTTTACATCTCTGTCTGATTCGTTGTTGATGCTGTTTGGCCCAACCACCACCACCCCCCCGCAACTAACATACACCCACACATTTGGACATACCTGCAAATTTTTCTTTCGGTGAAAGACGATGGTCTTGGCCTTGACCTTACGGTCCTTGATGTCCACCTTATTGCCACAAAGAACAATGGGAATATTCTCGCAAACGCGCACCAGATCACGATGCCAGTTGGGCACATTCTTGTATGTGACACGAGACGTCACATCGAACATAATGACGGCACATTGGCCCTGAATGTAATAGCCGTCGCGCAGACCGCCAAATTTCTCCTGGCCAGCTGTGTCCCAGACATTGAAGCGGATCGCACCGCGATTGGTATGAAAGATCAATGGATGCACCTCAACACCCAGTGTGGCCACATATTTCTTCTCAAATTCGCCAGTCATGTGACGTTTGACGAATGTTGTTTTCCCAGTGCCGCCATCGCCGACCAATACGCACTTGAATGTTGGCATATCCTGACCTTCCTGTGCCATCTTGTCTGCTTTTTTTGTTCTTCTTTCGCGTGCTGTTTAAAATTTATGTATGTATGCTTTGTCCTTTACAACACTACTGTTGTTGTTGTTGTTGTTGCTGCTGCTGCTGCTGCTGTTGGTGGTAAAGAGAGAGAGATGGTTTGGATTAATTGCTTTGGTATTGTTTATTTTGTTGCGAACAAGGTGTTGTTGAACGTGCGACGTGCGCAATGCGAATGCGAGCGAATGCAAAACGGAAAAGCTAAAGGTCAGCAAAAAAAAACGAACAAACGAAAAGGAAGAAGGTAAATGCCAAAGGTTGCTGAGCGCAAAGCGCGCCAAAGGACAACAACAGCTGTTGTCAGCATCCGACTCCATTCAGTGCTAACTAGCCAAAGCGAGAAAGGGATATATACAGCATAGAATGCAAGAGAGCGCAAAACTGCAGCTGCTGTGTCACTGTGTGCGTGTGTGCGTGCATGCGTGTGTGCACGTACAGGCAGGCAGGTAGTATGCGAGCGCAGGCTGCTCTTGTTTTTGTTGTTCTCTCTGGTCCGGGGCCGTCTTTATGTAAGCGCAGCACAATTCTAGTAGAATGATACTTTTATTTCGCACAAACTCAACCGTTACAAACTCAACCTCCGCTACAATGTACTTAAATAAAAAACCAATACACTTTTATGATAATTACAATACTACACAAGCATTTTGGTCACAAACATTGAGTGGTGAATAGCACAGTGTCATTCTAGTAGACGAAGAGTTTGCACATATTGTCGAAATCAATGAGAATGTAAAGCAAGAGGTGAAACCAGAGTTCCCGTTAACATTATTCCAATTATTAGCGCGTGGGGAAATACGTTCGCCTTATGCTTTGTCAACGCATTCTGAAAGTGTGCGATGCATGAGGACAAAGATTAGTTCAGTGCTCTTGTTGTTGTCACAGAACTTGAGATTCTCAATCAAAACATTAAAGCATTGAGGTGAAAGACGAGCTAATAAACACGAATGATGTTCAAATTTAACAGCGTTGGGTTTACATTCTCATTGGTCGAAGTGCGTTTCACAGCTGAATCAGCACACATACATTGCAGCATGTTGTGTAGCTTTAACATACGCATGCACAATAAAAACCACCACTACGAGTGCGAGCGAGCAAGCATAATAATGGAAGCAAGAGTGGCTGCTGCTAACACAGCAGACGCTAGTAATGCGCGCCAAAATGTTAGCCAAACACGCAAGGGGGAAAGGGCCAAGTGCATCTGCAATGCTCTATTGATTGCTATTTCGTCCTTTTAATAAGCACAATAAAAAAAAAAATAATGCTAACGCAAAGCCACAAACACACACAAACAGCAAATTGCCGACACACGCACACACACACACACACACACACACAAACACAGACGTCAATACACGCTGAAATATGACGCAAATTTTGTTTAACCAACAGCTTATTTAACCTCACAAAATGTGAGTTTTTGCCAACAGCGCTCACTGCGGCCAAAGTTTTTGCTTGTTAAAAAAACAAAAAACAAAATATGCTGTTAAGAACCATGCAAATATGTATGTACATATTGACAGTGTACATATATATGTACATATTGATAGTGCGACATGATGATATGAATATGGAGCCCTGGCCAACACGCGGCACCACGTCGTGCGACGCCGGCCTTCTAAAACAACAATTAACCACTCATTTTCTCTCTATAGTTAAACTCAGATAGTGGTGAAAAAGAGCGTAACACACATTCACTTTTGAATATACATACATATATATATATATATGCATATGCAAAATGCGCACATTCAGCGTCATCGAAGCCGACCAGCGGACCACCCACACTATTTTTTTTTTTTGCTGCAATAGCGACACGCCGTCGTCGCAAGTCGGCGATTTGCAAATTTCACAATCAATCAACAAACAAAAAAAAAACAACGTGCACAACTATTTGGTTTTACTTACATGGCTTTTCCGATTTTATGTTTCAGCAAATTTGGCAAAAGCACACAATCTAAATGTTTCTTTAAACAGCACCGACAATAAAGTGACAACGAATGTGCCTGACAAAAGTGGACAGGCCTAAAACCTAACTTCGTTCGTGATGAAGATCCTAGTTGATTTGTGCAACACTGGTTGCTGCGTGACCAAACAAAAAAAAATACTAGCACGCACACAAAAAAATACTGACGAGCGAGCACATGTTGTTATCGATATATCGTGCATAAGAAAAAAAAATCGATACAATGTTGTTGCAGCATTTTAATCACTAAATTGTACGGTTCCCAACCACAAAATAAATCAAAAATAATCAACACAATTATTATCAATTAAAATTAGGCGTTAAATTGTAAGTTGTCCTGCCCTTCCAAGCACAAAGATGTCGACACGTCGCCAAGCCATCACATTGTATAGGAATTTGTTACGTGAATCGGAGAAGCTGCCATCCTATAACTTTAGGTTTGTCATATTGTGAAATAACATAACATATCGTAACATCATTTTATTGTTGTTCTTGTTCTTGTTGTTGTTGTTGTTATCACAGAATGTATGCGGTGCGCAAGATACGCGACACATTTCGTGCCAATAAAACGCTCAGCGAATTCAACGAAATCGATCGACAAATAAACAGCGCCAAACAAAATCTGGACCTAATACGTCGACAGGCAAGTTTTACAGTGCCGGGTCAATAACTTTTACCAAACAGCTGTACATGTGCACATACATACATACGTACATGAATATTGTATGTACAGCATTGTGCATGTGTACACTTTGTACGTCATTATTTTAACACTTTTCTCACACACACACACACATGCAGGTTATTATCGGACATCTGTATACGACGGATAAGTTGGTTATCGAGCAAAAGAAGACGCTGCGACCATCGGATGACTGATGACACACACACACACAAACACACACACACACACAGAGGCATGGACAATAGCCGCGCGCGGGCGGCCTTAAACTCGAAAAGAACTCGTTGAATTATTGCTTATTGCTCTTCTCCCGTTATTTGGTTAGTTGTTGGTTTTGCCGCCAGCCAGAACCAAACAAACTGTTAAAAAGCAACAAAAAACACACACCAAAAACAAAACAATCGAATAGGATTGTTGTAGTTTAATAATACAAAAAATAACACTTAAAAAATAAATAACAAAAAAAATATATAATGAATGTAAATGAAATTATTTGTTGTGCACTTAATTAGATAATGAATTGTATAATTAAGTGCTCGATAACGAAGAAAGAAGAAGAAGAGTTGACTAAAAGGCCAGCATAACTGTATATTGGATAGCAGCATAACTGTATATTGTATATGAGTTTTATAGCAACATAACTGCATATTGGATACGAAAATTATAGCAGCATAACTGTATACCGGATGAGTTTTATAGCATAACTGCACATTGGATGAGCTTTATAGCAACATAACTGTATATTAGATATGAGTTTTATAGCAGCATAACTGTATACTAAATGAGTTTTATAGCAGCATAACTCAAAATTGGCTATGATTATAGCAACATAACTGTATATTGGATATGAGTTTTATAGTAACATAACTGTATATTGGATGAGTTTTATAGCAGCATAATTGTATATTGTATATGAGTTTTATAGCAACATAACTGCATATTGGATACGAAAATTATAGCAGCATATATGTATACCGGATGAGTTTTATAGCATAACTGCACATTCGATGAGCTTTATAGCACCATAGCTGTATATTGGATATGAAGATTATAGCAGCTTAGCTGTATATATGTATATGGATTCGAAGATTATAGTAACATAACTGTATATTCGATATGAGTTTTATAGCAACATTATTGTAAATTGGCTATGATTATAGCAGCATAACTGTATATTGTATATGAGTTTTATAGCAACATAACTGTATACTGAATATGAGTTTTATAGCAACATAACTGTATATTGAATATGAGTTTTATAGTTGCATATTGGATGAGTTTTATAGCAGCATAACTGTAAATTGTTTATGATTATAGCAGCATGTATACTGGATGAGTTTTATAGCACCATAACCGTATACTGGATATGAGTTTTATAGCAGCATAGCTCAAAATTGGCTATGATTATAGCAACATTACTATATTGAATATGCGTTTTATAGCAACATAACTGTATATTCGATGAGTTTTATAGCACCCTTACTGTTTATAGGATATGAGTTTTATAGCAACATAACTGTATATTGAATATATGAGTTTTATAGTTGCATATTGGATGAGTTTTATAGCAGCATAACTGTAAATTGGTTATGATTATAGCAGCATGTATACTGGATATGAGTTTTATAGCAACATAACTGTATATTGTATGAGTTTTATAGCAGCATAATTGTATATTGTATGAGTTTTATAGCAACATTACTATATTGAATGAGTTTTATAGCACAACTGTATACTGGATATGAGTTTTATAGCAACATAACTGTACATTATGAGTTTTATAGCAACATAACTGTATATTGGATGAGTTTTATAGCAGCATAATTGTATATTGTATGAGTTTTATAGCAACATTACTATATTGAATATGAGTTTTATAGCAACATAACTGTAAATTACATATGCAGATTAAACAAACTGTGTACAGTGATCGCCCGCTAAGTACATTTTGCACAGGGTTGTCAACGTTCTTAAATAAGTTTATTTAAAGAAATGCAACGATCCCAAAGACCATACATAATTCGAATGTTTAAAGTCAGAAAAAAAACAACAAAAAAAAAAATAAACATATATGTACATATATGTATGTATGCACATATATGTATGTATGTACATATATATGTATGTAGATCTATGCCTGATAGGTGCTGGCAGATACATTGCCCCCAGTGCCCGTCCAATTGGTATGATGGAACTTGCCCTCCTGCCCCAACAGCTCGTAGGTATGGGCGCCAAAGTAATCGCGCTGGGCCTGCAACAGATTCGCGGGCAGCCGGGCGCTCCGATAGCCATCGTAGAAGCTGAGGGCGGTGGAGAGGGCAGGCACCGGAATGCCCCGAAGGATCGCATTGGCAACGACCTGACGCCACGAGTCCTGGCCCTGTTCGATGGCCCGGCGAAAGAAATCGTCGAGCAGCAGATTGGAGAGCTTGGGCTGGCGCGTAAACGCATCCTTGATGTTGCCCAGGAAGACGCTGCGTATGATGCAGCCGCCGCGCCACATCAGGGCGATGCCGCCATAATTCAAGCTCCAACCATTCTCGCTGGCCGCCTCGCGCATCAGCATAAAGCCCTGGGCATAGCTAACGATCTTGGCACAGTACAGAGCATGCTTGAGTCCGTTGAGGAACTGCGTCCGATCGCTGAGGCTCGGCTTGATGCTGGGTCCTTTCAGGACGGCGCCGGCGCGCACACGCTCGTCCTTGAGCGACGACAGGCAGCGGGAGAAGACCGCCTCGCCGATTAGCGTGACGGGCACGCCGTATTGGAGCGCAGCGATGGCCGTCCATTTGCCCGTACCCTTCTGTCCGGCCGTATCGCGTATGCGCTCGAGGAGATGACCCTTCGCGTCGCTGTACTTGAGTATGTCGCGCGTGATCTCGATGAGGAACGAGTCCAGCTCGCTGTCGTTCCACTCGCCGAACACGTGGGACATCTGGTGGGGCGTCATGTCCAGGCTCTGCATGATGTGATACGCCTCGCAGATTAGCTGCATGTCGCCGTACTCGATGCCATTGTGGACCATCTTGACGAAGTGGCCGGCGCCGGCATCGCCGACCCATTCGCAGCAGGGTTCGCCATCGGCCTGGGCGCAAATGGCCTGGAAGATGGGCTTGATGAGGGGCCAGGCGGCGGCATGGCCGCCGGGCATTAGGGATGGTCCGTGGCGGGCGCCTTCCTCGCCGCCGCTGACGCCGGAGCCGACGTAGAGGAGGCCGAGCTTTTGGAGTTCGTCGCAGCGACGCGATGTATCCTGATATTCAGAGTTGCCGCCATCGATGATGACGTCGCCGGGCGACAACAATGGCACCAGTTGACCTATGAAATCATCGACAGCGCTGCCAGCTACGAGAGCGAAAGAGAGAGAGAGAGAGAAAAGTTTGAATTTGCTTGAAAAATCGAATTTTCGTGCCTTATCACGTTTTAGTGTCACGCGCTCATCTCTAATTGTAGCTGCACTTCGGCCGAAGTTGACCTTGCTTTAAGGTCAGCCACAAACACGCCAGTTTTCTGCGTTGATAATGGCAAAACAACAGCAAAGCTTATCTACGGTTCAGTTTTCACAGTTACCCTAGAGCCGTTAAGTGTTTGTGTGTGTGTGTGACCTATTGTGAATGTCACGGTGAATGTCTTACCTTCGTTAAGCTGCGTACTCAGCTTAAGCGATACTTAACCTAACAACCTAGTATCGATACTTTATGCATATCGTTTGCGTAAACAAAAACAAATGCATTGTATCACGCTTTCACACACATACTCTAACTCCCCCCCCCCCCCACCAACACACGCCATCTCACAACAAGTACTCACACATATTTTGTTTTTGTTATTGCAATTTTTTTCCCTTTTGCTTGACTTTGCTTTGACTTCCACACACACACACATACACATGGCGCGATCAGTTTACAACTACAACAACTTACCCTTGACTAACATCATTATTTTGCGTGGCGTTTTCAGCTTGTCGACCATGTCCTTCAGCGAATCGGCGCCAATCACTTTGGTGCCTTTGGCCTCGTTGTTTAGAAAGTCTTTGACCTTCGCAACGGTACGATTGTACGCACACACCACAAACCCCTTCTCGTCCATGTTGAGTATTAGGTTTTGGCCCATTACGGCCAAACCAATAAGTGCAATGTCAGCTTTTCTGCAATAACACAAAAAAGGCTACTTTTTATCGGCTAAAATTGGCAAATTTTTTTGCTTACCCGCTCATTTTGTGTTTTATTTTTTGCTTGGAAACAAAATAGTTGTAAATTTGAAGTGTAACAACAAAAACTTGTTTCGTATTTTGTTTGCTTTGCGCACCGCTAATGCCTTGTGGCTGATGCCGTTCGCCGACTTAAACTGAAGCAAAGCAAAAACGAAGAACTGACAAAACGGCGAAAAGCTTTGCGCTAGTTATGACAGCGTGTCAAACGTGCTGGCTTAAGCGTGTCACGCAATCGCACGACGGCGCATATGATAACTTATCTCTCTGCCTAGAAGCGTGTGGTGTAATACTGTGGTGAATAGTTCTAGAAGAAAATTGTTAGTCACTTATGAATTTTTTTCTATGCATTATGTATTTATGTATTTGATGTATTTGATGTATTTTATGTATTTTATGTGTTTATGTATTTTATGTATTTATGTATTTGATGTATTTATGTATTTATGTATTTTTTGTATTTTATGTTTTTTATGTATTTGATGTATTTATGTATTTGATGTATTTTTTGTATTTTATGTATTTGATGTATTTATGTATTTATGTATTATGTATTATGTATTATGTATTATGTATTATGTATTATGTATTATGTATTATGTATTATGTATTATGTATTATGTATTATGTATTATGTATTATGTATTATGTATTATGTATTATGTATTATGTATTATGTATTATGTATTATGTATTATGTATTATGTATTATGTATTATGTATTATGTATTATGTATTATGTATTATGTATTATGTATTATGTATTATGTATTATGTATTATGTATTATGTATTATGTATTATGTATTATGTATTATGTATTATGTATTATGTATTATGTATTATGTATTATGTATTATGTATTATTTATTTTGTATTTATGTATTTATGTATTTATGTATTATGTATTTTATGTATTTGATGTATTTTTTGTATTTTATGTATTTGATGTATTTGATGTATTTTATGTTTTTTATGTATTTGATGTATTTTATGTATTTATGTAATTATGTAATTATGTAATTATGTATTTTATGTATTTATGTATTTATGTACTATGTACTATGTACTATGTACTATGTATTATGTATTATGTATTATGTATTATGTATTATGTATTATGTATTATGTATTATGTATTATGTATTATGTATTATGTATTATGTATTATGTATTATGTATTATGTATTATGTATTATGTATTATGTATTATGTATTATGTATTATGTATTATGTATTATGTATTATGTATTATGTATTATGTATTATGTATTATGTATTATGTATTATGTATTATGTATTATGTATTATGTATTATGTATTATGTATTATGTATTATGTATTATGTATTATGTATTATGTATTATGTATTTATATATTTATGTATTTATGTATTATGTATTATGTATTTTATGTATTTTATTTATCTTATTTATTTTATTTATTTTATTTATTTTATTTATTTTATTTATTTAATTTATTTAATTTATTTTATTTATTTTATTTATTTTATTTATTTAATTTATTTTATTTATTTAATTTATTTTATTTATTTTATTTATTTTATTTATTTAATTTATTTAATTTATTTAATTTATTTAATTTATTTTATTTATTTTATTTATTTTATTTATTTTATTTATTTTATTTATTTTATTTATTTTATTAATTTATTTATTTTATTTATTTATGTATTATTCGGCCAGACACGATGTATGCAACGTGCGTGCTCAGTTGCTTCCATCTCTAGCCGTGACGAGCTTTTCGGCGATCGCAGCAGTGCAAAATGCAAGCAGAGAGAACAAAAGTAAATATTTGACGTCACCTCTGGCCCAGAGAGCGCAATACATGACGCCGCTTGTCAGCGACAGATGGCGCTAATAATTACACAAAAGCTTTTTGCATATAAACAAAACACATTTATTTCGAATCTTTACAACGATTTGAAGCGATTATTAATTGAGCACCTTATAGGGATTGAGTATGGCATTCGGATCGAACATTCTCTTCATGTCGCGCATCCAGTTAATAGCAACGGGATTCTTAGAGTAATGCAAATAGTCCTTCTTAAGGAAACCAATGCCATGCTCGGCACTAATGCTCCCCTTCAGCTTCGAGGTGTACTCGTACACAAAGGGCTCCACCCGCTTGTAGATCTCATCATTCAGCTGCTCGCACGACACATTCAGATGCAGATTCGAGTCACCCAGATGGCCATAACCGCAGACAACAGTGGCCAAAGGACCGCAACGTTCCCGCATCACGTCCACAATGCCGTAGAAGTCGCGCAACGGCAACGAGATGTCGTACTTGAAGCAGAAGCTCTTCTCGATCAGGCTTAGGGGCACCATTTCACGGATCTTCCAGATGTCCTGCACCTTGCCGGGATCCCCGGTAACGGTACCATCGAGTATCTCGCCGCGTTCCATGCCCTTCGTAATGAACTGGTTGATCTTCTCCTCGTCGTGGGCTCCATTGCTGCCGGACGTCTCGATGAGCATGTAGAAAGGGTATCCAGTAATCGGGGATCTGCAAAAAAAAGGATCGTAAATTAGTTGTGCTTCGATTTTGTATACATTAAATAAGCATAATACTAAAAAATCGATAAATATCGATAGCGTACACTCAGAGAAAAGCTCCAATTCCACTTAAAGCAAAACTTGGATACAATTAATTCTCATTTTAAACAATTCAAATTCAAAAAAATTAAGTATATATTAGCTAATCACCAAACCGATAAGTATCGATAACAACTTTTTTGAATAAAATTCTCATGGTAAACATTTCTGTACTTAAAATTCGAACACTAGCGTGAAAAAATGAAATAATCACAAAACCGATAAATATCGATAACAACTTTTTTGAATAAAATCTCATGGTAAACATTTATGTACTTAAAATTCGAACACTAGCGTGAAAAAATGAAATAATCACCAAACCGATAAGTATCGATAACAACTTTTTTGAATAAAATTCTCATGGTAAACATTTCTGTACCTAAAACGTTAAAAAATGAAATATATATGAGCTAATAACCAAACCGATAAGTATCGATAACAACTTTTTTGAATAAAATTCTCATTGTAAGCATTTCTGTATTTAAAATTCGAACACTAGCGGTATAAAATGAAATAATCACAAAACCGATAAATATCGATAACAACTTTTTTGAATAAAATTCTCATTGTAAACATTTCTGTACTTAAAATTCGAACACTAGCGTTAAAAAATGAAATATATATTAGCTAATCACAAAACCGATAAATATCGATAACAATTTTTTTTTTATAAAATTCTCATTGTAAACATTTTTGTACTTAAAACGTTAAAAAATGAAATATATATTAACTAATCACAAAACCGATAAATATCGATAACAACTTTTTTGGATAAAATTCTCATTTTAAACATTTCTGTACTTAAAATTTGAACACCAGCGTTAAAAATGAAAATCGATAAATATCGATAACAACTTTTTTGAATAAAATTCTCATTTTAAACATTTCTGTACTTAAAACGTTAAAAAATGAAATATATATTAACTAATCACAAAATCGATAAATATCGATAACAACTTTTTTGAATAAAATATACTTTGATTGATTTGAAAACAGTTTCGTTTGCCTAACTAACTAGTTTACAGGGTATACGCCAGTCGATACTCACTTGAGAAACTTATAGTGCTGGAGAACAGTCTGGAGAGCAGGCGCATCAATGAGCTCACACGAGCTAAGGATCTCGCCCAGATTGCGCTTGGCGCTGACAAACGTCTTGAGGACATCCTCGAAGGAGTTGAGCCCAACAAAGGCGACACTGACCGCCCGGGAGGCATGCGGACAGAGCATCGCCAGCTTGGTAATCACCCCCAGCGTGCCCTCGGACCCAATGAACAGATGCTTCATGTGATATCCCGTATTGTCCTTCTTGAAGTTGGACATCAGATCGAGTACCTGGCCATTGGCCAGCACCGCCTCGACGCCCAGCACGGAGCCGTGCAGGTTGCCGTAGCGCACAACGCGAACGCCGCCCGCGTTTGTGGAGACATTGCCGCCAATGTGGCAGCTGGCCTTGGCGCCCAGATCGAGGGGCACGGTCAGGCCGACCTCGCGGGCCCGCTGATCGAAGTTCTCCAGTATGCAGCCGGACTCGACGATGGCAATGCCGGTGACCTCGTCCACCGACAGCACCTTGTTGAGGCGCTGCAGTGACAAAACGATCTCGTCACAGATCGGCACGGAGCCGCCCACCAGACCAGTGTTGCCACCCTGCGGCACTACGGCCAAACGTCGCTCATTGCAGTACCGCATTATGGCTGCAACTTCTTCGGTACTTCCGGGCTTCAGCACCAGCTTGCTGTTGCCTGCACAGGAAACGAATATTTGGAAAGGATCTTTCGAAAACTCAAGTATTCGAATACTCACCACGTATGCGCTTGAGAAAGCAAATGTTGTAGCCGTCGAGGTCTTCGGTAAGGACATGATTCTTGCCCAATAACTGCTCGAAGTGGGCTACATCGTTGTCCGTTAGTTGTGCGTAGTTGCCGCGTTGCACATTGTCCGTGATCTAGGGGGAGGGGGTAATGTAAGTGCTTCTTCTTTGCATGAAATTAACTCAAAATGGTGAAATATTTGTGTTTAACATTTTAATTGTGGGGGGGGGGGGTGGTGGGAAATGTAAGTACTTCTTCTTTACATCAAATTAACTCAAAATGGTGATATATTTCTGTGTTTAACTGCATTCAAATTGTTTTTGTTTTTGTTTTTGTTTTTTCAACCACCATTTGCAAAAAAGGTAAAAAAGAAAATTGTGCATTTTGGTCTCGTCAGCGATTGGGCATCAATGACACCAAATTCACCACACAGACTCACCCCACACTCCCAACACATAAACACACTCTCCCTCTCTCTCTCTCGCACTCGCACTCTATCTCTTGCTGTGGCTTACCTGCGTGAGTTCGGGCAGCGGCGCTGCGCTGCTTGCCAACGTGCGCACCATTGTATTCTGCATTGTGTTTGCGTGTGCATGTGTGTGTGCATGTGCATGTGCATGCGTGTGTGTGTGTGTGTGCGTGAGTTGCGTTTGCCTGAGGGTAGCAACTGTCGCATATTTGCGCATTTGCAAGAGCCGCTGAAAACGCATCGTCGAGCTGGGTGGTTAAAACAACAACAGCGAACTGTGGTGGGTGTGGTGAGCTGGCGTGGTGTGTTGTGGTGTGGGGAAATCTGGTACACAGTGCGTTTGCTTTGAGATATCTAGAAATTAGAGTTGTGTTTAGGTTAGAAAAAACGATAAAAACGATTTAAAACTTATAACTTTATTGCTCTTAATCCCCGCATTACCCTTCATTCCCTTCTTAAACGTTTTCCATCAACTATTTGTACTTAATCCTCATCGAACTTTGATCTTTCTACCTTTTGTCACATGTTGTTCGGCGAAAAGCTTAGACGATACTGATAGATAATGTCTAGACGGAATATTTCACAAACATTTCGCATTGTTGTTATCAGGTCGAAATACAACCACAAAGCACATAAAATTATTAACTGATTAACTAGCTAAATACCCTCTATAAACGACTTTTTACAGTTATCTCAACGGTACTCTATATATTTTACTCCTCAAACTACAAAATAAAAGCCTTAAACAAAGTTACGTGGTAAATATATATGCTTAATACGATTACAAATCACTTTATACACCTATTATAATCTGTGCCAGAAGGTAAAGAGGAGTCTGAGTTATCGATAACTGCATTTCGATAACAAAGTTTATAGAGCTTCACAGCTAAAACGAAGAAATCAGCTGTAAAGTTAGCTATTGAAGTTTCTCAAAGCTCAGCATCGAATATTTTGCATGCCACGCCCACTGCCTGACGCCCCCAAACAGTAACTCTTAAAGTTTAAAGCTTAAAATCAAAGTTTTCAACGTTTCACTTATTCCTATTTCAAAACAAGTAAGAATGCTCTAGTCGAGAAATCTCGACTAGACTATACCCGGAACCCTATACTTTACGCACACAGTCAGTGCTTGCAAGTATGTGTGAGTGTGTATACGCGTAACTTCAATACTCCATATCTCCAGTGTTTCTCAACCGATTTCAATAAAATGTTCCCAGATTGTCATTATTTAGTCTAATCTTTCAAACTGCATCGCAAAGTTTTCCAAATTCAAGATTTTGTTGTTATCGATAACATGTGTATATCGAAAAGCGGAAAAGTTATCGAAACTTTATCGACTCGGCTGTTGATGCTGATCAAGTTTTGCAATTTCAAGATTTTGTTGTTATCGATAACATGTGTATATCGAAAAGCGGAAAAGTTATCGAAACTTTATCGACTCGACTGTTGATGCTGATCAAGAATATATATACTTTATGGGGTCGGAGTTGCTTCCTTCTGCCTATTACATACTGTTGCACAAAACCGTTATACCCTTTCTAACACATTTTCAATGGGTTCAGGGTATAAAAAGTTTAGAAATCATTGGGAACTGTTATAAGTTATCAAAGTTTCAAGTTCAAGTTTTAATTTCAATAACCTTAAACTTTTCTAACCTATTCCAAACAGTGAACTTTGGAATAGATGATGAGGAAGTTGGAAGGGGGAAGCGGGGGTGAAGTCTTAAAGATAATGGCAAACAATGAGAGCAAAGTTTGTTTGTCCGATCCCACGGTCGAGTTAAAGTCAATATTTTTATGACAGCGACCGGGTTTACTTTGTCTATATGCACAATCACATGTATAAGTATGTGTGTGTAAAAGGTTTTCCAGGTATAGTATGGACGAGATGAAGAAGAAGAAACTGCATAATCATAAACTCATTTAAAAGTATCTTTAGATTATAAGTCGGTTTTACCTGCTTATGGCTTTGGCAATTGTTTTGGTCTACCTTTTGCGGGTTTTTGGGATTTAACTAAATCGCTACGCAGATACGCTAGAGAGCGCGCGCGAGCGAGAAAGAAGATGAACAACAGGCCTAAAGTTTCGTTAAACGTACATACACACACACACACATACAAAGACTGCATACTATACGACCAACACTTCACACTCATACTTGAACCCAATGACGTATGTCAGACATGTTTGCAAGTGAGCTTAAAAGAGACAACTGCTATGTGTGTGCAATCTCACCACACACATGCGTCGATCGCTGCAACAATGTGTATTGTATGGCGGACATGTATGAAGCGAACAGCACGCAGCTCGCAGTTCGCGAGCATTGAGCTTTTGAGTGCTAACAAGATCGTTTTTTGTTTTTGTTTACATTTGTCATTGTCTTTCGTATGTATGCCCTGCATGACACTGCATGTATGCATGTGTGTGTGTGTGTGCGCTCGTCCACTTTATGCATTACTGTAAATTTGATAAGCGGCATTTTTTTTTCTTCGGCAAATGACGTCAAGACAAAATGTTTGACACTTTTTTTTTTGTTGTTTTTTTGCACACGAAACTTTCACGCACACACACATAGAAACAACGCACGCGCCAACAAACTTGGTATGGAAAATTACTGAAAGAGAGAAGCAAAATTTCTTGGAGCAGCCTCCACACGATTTCACTCACTTGAGCTATACAAAAGTACACAACTGCAATAAACAGTTAATAATTGCCGTTGTTTAAATCGGCCACACAATCAAAACAAAAACAAAACTGAAACTAAAACGAAGAAACGGAACAGCAAGCAAAGCCCCGCAAAGCGTGCCATTATAGAAAAGAGTGAGAGAGCGAGAGGGAGAGGGAGAGCGAGAGCAAAAGCTGCTGAGCGCAAAAAGCTTTCTGCTCTGCGCTCCGATCAGCTGCTTGAGCTTTTGCATGTTTTCGTCTATCAGCTACTGCAGTGACTCTCAAACTGTACAAAATGCGCAAAACTGTAATTATTATGAAGATCATTTATCACTTGTCAAAACTACTATTAAAATTTGTTATTACACATTTTTTAATCTTTTTTGAGGTGAATTCAAAGTTTAAGCTTTCACATAAATATGCAAAGTATTGAAAACTTGTTTGGAACTTTTTTTGAAATTCACAGTTTAGAAAGAAACTTATTCAAAGTTAAGCAAAAATAAATCAATTATTAACCCTCCACTTAACCCATCCGTCCAGCCAGATCTTTTTTTGAACTTTTTTAATTGTTAATGTAAAATTCGAAATTTTAAAACTTTTCTTCATTTTTCATTCAAAAATTATGCTTACCATAGCAATTGTAAGTTAAGATTGTTAAGTTTCAAAATGTTTAATCAAGTTTTTTCTTAAAAAAAAAAAAAAAAATAATCACAAAAATTTAAACTTTTTGTTTTATTTTATTAAGCTACAGCTTTCAAATTACAAATAAAATTGCTTTATGAACATAGAAAGCGTTTTACATATTTAATTTTTGATTAATTTTTTGTTGCCTTAAATCAAGCAAATCGAACATAAATCCATTAAGTTAAGCAAAAACTAAGTTTCAACTGTTATACTCCATGTTCACCTTGTCCGAAATAAACTCACCACGGGTAACGCCCATTCAGCCACCACGACTTGCAGCGCAATGTGCATATAGCCATCTCGCTCGCGCGCGTTGCCCAACATTGCGTTATCGTTGTTTCGCTTGACTATTGTGCTTGTTGTTGCTTGTTGTTGTTCGCTTTCGTTGACACCCACCCCAAAAAGCAAAAGCGAACAGCGCGCCCATTTTTCGCCGTCGGCATTTTGTATTGGCCGCACACCAAAATGCAATTAGACAAAAGGCGGCTGACTGCTGACGGCAGCGCGGCGAACAGTTAAACGAAAACAAAATGGCGACTCGCGTTCACATTTCATTTTAGATAACTGTTATTGTTGCCGATTACAGAAACAACAATGAAACAAAAAAACAACAAAGTGTAAAGCAAATTGTTAACGGAAACTAAATTCAAAATTTTTAAAAATATATTAAATATTTTCTTATTAACTTTAATCATGACAATTTTTCGATATAGATTCGAACTTCGATTTACATTATACTAGATGTTCGAATGTTTAAATCTGGCAGAAGCAGAGAGTATATACTATATATATTCTTGATCAGCAACGGATTCGATTTAGCCATACGCAGAGACTAGCTGGAGTCTTTGGATTTGGGTTAAGAAAGATCAATTTTATCTCGAAATATCGATAACTTTCCCATTTTCGGTGCAAACCTGTTATCGATAACGTTAAAATCTTAAATTTCCAAAAATTGAAACTTGTTCTGGAAACAATAAAGATATTAATAAAAAAAGTATTTTGAATTTATTTTTATATATCGATAACTTTCCAGTTTTTGGCATACACTTGTTATCGATAACGATAAAATCTTTAATTTCCAAAAATTGAAACTTGTTCTTGAAACTATAAAGATACTAATAAAAAAAATTATATTGAATTTATTTTTATATATCGATAACCTTTCCCATTGCCTATGTAAACTTGATATCGATATCAATAATATCTCGTACTTTGAAAATTTAGAACTAGCTCTAGAATTATGTCGTAATATTGATCATCTGTGATACTTTCAAAAACTAACTTATGTCAAGATACTCGAAAGTTATCGAAGATCGATTTCTTTGATAAGTATTTCGGGGTAAAGGATAGAATCCTTTCTCTCGACTGAGTCCTTTTTACTTGAACCCGTTTCAGGGTGATAATATTCCCATATACAGGTTTTCGAAAATTCCAAATTACCTTTTAAAAACTTTTATGCAATCTTAAAACCTATCGATCAATACTAGAAAATTGTCCAGTTTTTTTACTAATGAACTAATCTAACGTTAAATATTTTCATATATGGTTGCAAAATATTCAGTTTTAGACTCAAAAACATTTTAGTAAACCTTTTTCCACAAATTATCGTTATCGTAATTAGAAAATTAACTGTAAAACAAGTGAAAACTTTGCCGGCGGACTCAACCGACTGTGGGATACTCTGTTACTAGTAGAACAAGTAAGTAATCCCAACTAGACTATACCCTGGACCCTATACTTTACGCATACAGTCAGTGCTTGCAAGTATGTGTGAGTGTGTGTATGTATAAGCGTAACTTCAATATTCCATATCTCCAGTGTTTCTCAACCGATTTCAATAAAATTTTCACAGATTGTCATTATTTAGTCTAATCTTTCAAACCGCGTTTTCCAAATTCAATATTTTGTTGTTATCGATAACATGTGTGTATCGGAAACGCAAAGAGTTATCGAAAATTTGAAACAAACTTGTACTGCCTAGGCATTAGGCGAGCTTATGTTCCAAATCTGGAGTCTCTAGCTCTTTGAGTCTCTGAGATCGACGCTATATCGACTCGGCTGTTGATGCTGATCAAGAATATATATACTTTATGGGCTCGGAGATGCTTCCTTCTGCCTGTTACATACCTTTGCACAAAACCATTATACTCTTTTTACCCATTTTCAATGGGTTCAGGGTATGAAAACGGATGGTTAGAAGTCTAATCTTTGGCGATATCCGATTGAAAAAGGCAGGCTGTATAGGTAGGCGTGGCATCCAAGTCTCTAGCTATCTACAAATTAAATTTCTTGACTCTAGCTCAAGAAATATTAAAGATACACACACTCCCATTTTAAAAAGGCGTGTTAGCTGAATGGGTGGGCGTGGCATCCAAACTTTTGATGCAGATTTTTTGGAAAGGTCACCAGATATCTGCATATTAAATTCGATAACTCTAGCTCCTAAAATGTGGGAAATATGTGTTTTTTTTCGATTTTCAACTCGAAGTGTATCGACTCGTTATCGATTTGCCCGCCCTCCAGTAGGCGTACCATCCAAATTTTGACATTTTGTCTGGCACGAACATTGACCAAGATATTTGCAAAGTTTCAGAACCCTAGCTTCAAGGGTGTCCAAGATACGACGGAAGGATACCACGAAGGACATTGCTCAAAACCAATTCCCGATAAATCTATAATATTAAGAAATAGAAAAGAAAACTAATTTTACAGATGATCAAAGTAGAATCGATTGGTATCTATAGATTAAAGATAAAAATTAAAGATAAAATGGTTAAAACTTAACACATTACTGTTATCGATAACAGGTGTACATCGCTAACGGAAGGAGTTATATTTTGGGCATATTTTCTGCGTTTCGATTTTAATGAACTTTTCACAGATTTCCAATATCATAAAGACTTGATTGATATCGATGCCTTTCGTATATCGATAACGTAAAAGTTATCGATAACTTTTGATAAACTTTATTACGACTCGCCGTGTTGATGCTGATCAAAAAATATATACAAACATGATTCTTAAACCCTTTTATCCTTTGTACTTTTGAAAGCAGCTTAAAAGCTCAAAAGCTTCTAAGTAGAGAAGCTTGAAAGCTCTGCGAAAAACTGGTTATAGCTTGATCCTCGAGGTTTCCTACAGTTATAGTGGGATATCTATGATTCCATTCCCTTTTCTAGTTTTGACTTAATCTAAATTCGAAGAATATCAAAAAAGGTTTTAAATATTTTCTTGAGTTTTTTGAGATTTAAACTTTAATTGAAACTTCATTATTAATGCGACCTGTAATAAGATTTAGCATACAAACTAAATGAGATTCAGAATATATATGTAATATAATATATAATATATATAAGTTTCTTAAACGCGTTTACTATTCAGTAATCCATGCTAAACTACACCCAAATATTTCAAAAATCTATTTTTTGACTTCAAATTCGAAACGGTTCCATAAATTAGAACAAGTAAAAAGGGGTTTGGTCGTGAAATTCCGACTAGCTGATACCCAGAACACTATACTCAACGAGTACAGTTAGTCAAGTAGTGTACGCTTATACTGCATACTTGACGTAACTTCAATACTCCATATCTCCGGTATTTCTCCACCGATTTCAATAAAAATTTGAGAGATTAAGGAAATAACTTAATTGATTCAAACGACATTTAAAAGTTTTCCAAATTCAAGATTTTGTTGTTATCGATCACATGTGTATATCGGAAAAGGGAAAAGTTATCGAAAATTTGAAACAAACTTGTAAATTTAATTAAAATGTATATATATCTTGTAAAGTAGTTTTTTCCGAATTCAAGATTTTGTTGTTATCGATCACATGTGTATATCGGAAAAGGGAAAAGTTATCGAAAATTTGAAACAAACATGTAAATTTAATTAAAATGTATATATATCTTGTAAAGTAGTTTTTTCCGAATTACAGATTTTGTTGTTATCGATAACATGTGTGTATCGGAAAAGGGAAAAGTTATCGAAAATTTGAAACAAAGTTGTACTGCCTAGGGATTAGGCGAGCGTATGTTCCCAATCTAAAGTCTCTAGCTCCTATAGTCTCTGGGATCTACTGGGGGACATATCGGCTATATCGACTATATCGACTCGGCTGTTGATGCTGATCAAGAATATATATACTTTATGGGGTCGGAGATGCTTCCTTCTGCCTGTTACATACTTTTGCACCAAACCATT
The DNA here is from genome assembly GCA_035044485.1 of Scaptomyza reducta. NCBI lineage: Eukaryota > Metazoa > Arthropoda > Insecta > Diptera > Drosophilidae > Scaptomyza > Scaptomyza reducta. The sequence goes on along the minus strand of JAWNNV010001113.1, from coordinate 209,849 downwards.
ATACCTTCAAAAGAACCAAACGAACTTCAAGCGAACCAAATAGATAAACTTCGATTAATCATCGTTCCTTCATCATCGTTCCTTGAGTAAAGTAAATGGTTCAGTCGAACCTTATACTGAATGGTACAATACATTATCATATTTGGGATCAAAGTTGTTTTCTACCATCCGTTTTCTAACCATATATATATATATATATCTTCAGTATATTCTTTCTATCCAAGTTTCGCATTCCAGATTTTGGTTCAGGAACTTCAATTGTTGTTTTAAAATAATATGTTATATGGTTCAGATTTGATTACATTCTTTATTTAATTTGTTTTATCCGTGAACCTTTTTGTCGAGTAGGTTTTTGGTTCAAACTCTCAATAAGTATGATAAATATTAATCGATAGTTATCGATATCTGCTTTATCGATATCTACTTAAAGATACCTGTTCAATATTCATTATTATTATACTTTATTATTGTATGTTTGGTTGTAGAAATGATCGTAAGGGCCACCCTTAGGGTAGTTCTACCCCCTACCCCCTCCCCCACCCACGCCTACCCTTAGCAAAAGATCGTTTTTCGTTGTTGGGAATTGTTTCGGTGTCGCATTTAGCTTAACTTCGTTCGTTTTTGGCGTAAAACAGCCCTTAGCTTCATTAGGGGTTGAATTCGCACACACACACTCAAACACACACACACATGCATTCAACTAAATCGCTTTGTATTTTTGGGGGTAATTGTTGAATATTTGCTTTTGCAAAAGCATTCATAAAAGAGTGCGTAAAATGGTGACACAGAGACAAAGTCGGCAAAAAGGGTGTGCGTTGGTCGTTGGGGTTGTCGAGGTTACGCAAGGGTCGAAGGGTCATACTCTTGCCCTGTGTTCAACCCTTTTGCCAACAGGGCCCAAGGGCTCTAACTAAGTCACAGAAACTACCCTTCCCACGGGGCCGTACTTGTCCCGGTTAGCCCCGTTTGTACAGTTAGCTGATGGTTTTTCATTTATTTTCAAGAGGGTCAGAAACAACAAAAAAAAACTTTAGAGGGTTTTTTTTTTGGGACAGGGAACGTAAACCGATATACACATATTTGGAATTGTTGAATACTTCGATAATATATTTATCGAGATACTACATAGAGTTGACTTAACCTCACTTTAAGTAACCTGACGCAAGCATAACTCATCATATATAAACCCAATTTCTATTATTTTCCCAACTATATATATAGTTGTAGTTTATATTTTGCCCTAACTATATATATAGTTGTAGTTGAAATTTGCATTAAGTTTGCCTGATTGATTAAATACGTTATTAAAACTCAACACTTTTACATAACAAAAGTCCAACACTGCGTAACGATAGCGTTTGCAGCGCATACAAGGGTCACCCTGGCCGACTGCTATACACGAAAAACCGAACAAGAATTCCAACCTGAGTTCGAGTCCAATGTGCGTGCGAGCGAGCGAGCGATAGAGAGACAACGGCAAACAACGACTTCGTTGAGTGCGCTACACACCAAATCGCATACATACACCGAAGGAAGCTGACTTCCGCAATTTCGGTACTCGGTGCGGGGGGTGGGGGTTCGGCTAACGCATGTTAATGCGATTGCTTGCAAATGTTGAGTGTGTTTAGTTAGTGAGGTGAGATTTGTTGTTGTTGTTGTTGAGTAGACAAAGACTAACGGAACAGGTGGTGGCAAACTGACCACGCCTTGACTTCATTACAGTTGAACAGGCAAAAGCAACGCCAGCAACAACAACGCAACCCATTTTGATAGTTGAATCAGCACACACACACACACCCATAAAGCACCCCAGCAGTCAGACATTTGCATGTATTTATGTATGCTGATAATTCGAAGGTTTTTTTTTTTTTTTTCTTTTCAAAAATGGTGTAGGAAATTCTAACAATTACAACAGCAACAAAAGAATCGGCAAGCAGCACAGCGATAACTATGTTAGGCGCTAATGTGTATGAGTGTGAGGCAATTACAGCACACAACATACATACATACATACATACATATGCATGCATGCGCGTTGCTAATGAGCGCAAGTGAGACAGCCGAGCAAGCAAATTGATGGTAGTGGAGAAAAGCACGCGCAAAGCAATTTACGCTGATTATACATTTGTCATTTTTGTTCGAAATACACAAAAGCACACACACACACACACTTATACACGTGGGACATACACTCGTGCGCTCGCTCACACTGCGGCGCCAAAACGACAACGACCCCCCAACACCAACTACAACAAGACCCAAGCGAGTTTGAGGCTTATAAGTCGAGACGATAAAAAAGAGCGCATGCTCCGCATGGCATTTTTGTACAGTTGAATATATGATACACAGCATGAACTAATAAGAAAAAACTACGTACAGAAAATACAGCAAAAGAAAAAACAACAAAAATAATAATAAAAAGCAACAACAACAGCCATACACATACTACAAAAGAAAAAAAATCCAACAAATCCATTTCACATACACATGCTCACAAGTGGCTGCCAAAGATGAAGCCGGATCAGCGCACACAGATACGCACACACACACACACACATAGAAACAATCGCACAGACGGGACGCAATCAAAAACCAAATATACGGCATACTAGAGAAGAGAGAAACAGCAGGCAAAAGCACTTAACAAGCGTAAAAATAATATGGCGGCAGCAAAAAAGAAAAAAACAACAACAACAACAGAAGCGAACGAACGCACGATACACCAAAAATGTTTCGTGCCTTCGTTCGTTCATTCGGCCGGTCGGTCGGTTCGAGCGACGACGACTCTCACAGCGACAACATCAACGTTGCCTGTCATTGCCAGCAGCAGCAGCAACAACAATGGGTCGAACACACAGACACACAAGCATAATGATGAGCATTTGTTACTGTCGGATACAAGAACAGCCCAAAGCGAACACATACATACGAACATATACTCGCAATATAACTACACGGGACAGGCAACAACAAAATGAAAAATGGAATGCCAGAGCGACTGACAAGCCACAGTGGTGCAAGTGCAATATATTTGCGCAAATAATAAATATAAAGAGAAAATATTTTTTTCGTATGTTTTTTTAAGCCAACATAACATTATATGTAACGTAGCTTTATTATTATTATTATCAATATTAATTTTTATTATTATTATTTTATTAATATAAATTTGTATTATTATTTTATTAATATCAATAATTAATAACAAATTTATATAAGAGTCTGGGTAATTTAAAAATACTCCTGCTTGTAGCAACAGGAAAAAATCAATAAATAAAATAATTTAATATAATAATTGTAATGTTTTATATACGAATTAAATATCATTAAAATATTACAAATCTATTTGATAAATCTAACATATTCAAAATATATATATACTATTTTTTTTATATGATAAACTTTTATTATGTAAATATTTACAGAATTTTTTTTTATTTACTTTATGTAAATATTACATTTTTTATTATCAACGTCTATTTAACGTGTATTGCATTATTATATTATGGCCCACTGTGCAAAGACCATGGCAATTGCAATAACAGTTCACAATATATACAACAAAAAACTGCAACTGTAAATCCGAAAAAAGCAGCGGGTGTCATTGTTACAAATGGAAATGATGAAACAACAACAACGTTAGCAATAGCTATATGCGAAAAATGGAACAAATGAAATTCGAATAATAATAATGAATCACAGCCCACTGTACGAGTGAGCAGGCGAAAGCGAACGACTGCTCTACTACCCCGTCCACCAACACTCCCCATTTCCCGTTGCGGCCGACAAGCAAAACTAATAATAAAATAAAGCCGCTGTCGATTGCTAGTCCGCTCAGGTACGTCTGTATGTATACATTTGTATGTATGCATGTATGCAATATTTAATGGTGGTGGTGGTGGCAAATGCGAAATCGAAAAAAGAAGATGAAGTATAGCAAGCAAGCAAGCAGCCAAGCAGACAGCAACAACAACCACGAAAACGAAAACGATTCGAGTATAGAGAAAACAGTAAACTGGTCTCTCGCTCGTTGACGAGGGCGGCAATGTTCAATGCAAAGGGAAAGAGCGGCAGCGGGCAGGGTGGTTGCCAGCGCGCATACATGTACCAACACACACACACACACACATGAGTTACAACGGGCGCGAAAGCAAAAGCAAAAACAACACACCTGCCCGCCAGCTGTGTAGCCTCGTTTTTGTTTTTGTATATGTCGTATAATTATTTTGTTGTTTTTTTTTTTTGCGCTGCTTCTGCTGTACATTTTTTCTTTCGTTCGCACACACCCCCAATGCGCAGCGAACAAAACACAACAGCAAGCAGTGAGGCTAGTGCCATTGCACTCGCACCTATTGCCAATAGTATTTGGTTGGGTATTGGCATCGCAGTCGCACGCCCGCATTTCGTTATAGAGAAATGTTGTTCGGAGTGTGTAATGTGTGTGTGTGTGTGTGGAAAACTGGTTTTCCTCGCCCAGCTGCCTGCCTGCCTGCGTGCAACCCTCCTCTCATACGCACACACATAGATACACACTCACACACACACACACACAGATACACACTCACACACACACACACACATGCGCGCTGACTGCTTCATTTTGTTTCAGCACATTTGCGACGTCTGCGCGCGTTTCAGTCTGAAATTCAACTTGGCAGCGTACGGATTGTGTTAAGTCCGAACTCGTTTCGCCTCGCGCCGATCTGCCATTCAGTCGAGATACAAGATACATGATACAATATTCAAGATAGAAACGCGACGCGCTACGCACACACACACACAGACACAGATACAAACACACATACGCAAGACAAATCGGGAACGGATTACCAAAACCATCTGGGATTTTTTAATATATTTTTATTTGTGTGTTTAACGGTGTTTTTTTTGTTGTTGTTTTCGAACCCAAAAACAAAGGTCGAGAAACTTAAAAGCAAAAAGCAAAAGATACAAGATACATGCTGCAAAGTGAAAAGTTATGCTGCCGGCGTCGCAGTCGCAGTCGCTGCCGCAGCGACGCGCAGTGAATTTGTGCCGCCTAACAAAAAATATGTTGCTAGAGTTGTCGCCGCGTTTTATGTAAGCCCAACACAGCACAAGCGCAAAACTTCAAAGCCTACCTCCCCGCGCCCCTACACCTAAACACACATAACCACCACCCCCCCCGCCAAAACCCCCTACGCATATCACGTGTACAGGTGCATACAGTTTTTATAAACATAAAAAAAAAAGAAAAAAAAAACAAAAACGCATCAAAATATTCAAAGCAAAATCGCAAAAATAACTGTGAGCCGTCTTCGTCGTCGAACGCAGCCGCTGCAGTCGAGTGGAGTATGTACTAATTATTGCTCTCCTGCACGAAACAACAACGCTCATTTACACGCCTCAGTCGCAGTCGCAGTCTCACTCACACACACGCACACATATACAAGACACACGCACGCACGCACACACAGCACACACACGCACACACACACAACGACACTGACACTGAGGCTGACGCTCGGCGAGACACTTTTTTGTTGTGTACATTTTTGTATGTTTTCTTGTGTTTGGTTGTTGTAACAACTTTACGTTAACGTTGTTGTTGTTGTTTTTTTTTTTCGTTTTGCCTGTTTGTATATATTTACGTATACTATGTTTATTGGCGTGTGGTGTGTATTTGTTGAATGTACTACAACAAGAAAAACAATAAACTGAAACTGCAAATGCAACTAAAAAAAAAAAAAAATAAATTACAAAAACGCAGCAGCAGCAGCAATATGCTGCCAACAACAATAAAAACAATCAGCAGTCGCACAAGCAGCAACAGCAACAGCAGCAGCAGCAGCAGCAGCAAAGCAGCCGCAGTCAACGTCGCCCTCGCAGTAACAATAACAGCAAACAACAGAACATCGCTGCCGCAGTCCTTGTTGTTGTTGTCGCCGTCGCTGCTGCCGTCGCCGCCGGCGCTGACGTCGTCGCATGCATACTATTAATTTATTATACAAATTGTTTTTATTTTGAATAATGGATCGTCGTGCATTCAAGTTTATGCAAAAAAGGTATTGTTTTGTTCGTTTTTGTTTTAGTTTAGTTTTTAATTCACAATTTCGTTTGCCAATTGCTTGTATATATATGTACATATGTATGCATGTATGTATGTATGTATATGTGTACGAAGTACGTACATACATGTATATGTATGTCAATGCACTCGCGTTTATTATTACTTATTACAAACGTTATTTCCTATATTTTTTCTGCCGCACACGAATCTTTTTTGTTTCTCTCGCTCACTTTCTCTCTCTATCTTTCTCTCTGTGTGTTTGCTCTTATACTCCTGTATTTGTTATTATTACATCAAAACCGCGTCTCGTCTCATGTTCACCTCAAGTGTGACCATCGTTGGCGGCGAAAAAATTCTCATATGCACACACGGATATTTATGTTTTTCGATCTCAAGCACGCTTTTATGTTGATGATTTTTGCCTGAATTAAGTAATGTTGTGCATTTTATTATTTTTTTTCTGCTGCATTGGCTTTGGCGCGCGCACATTTATTATGATACGTTTACCAACACTGAAACAAATGTTTGCAAATTTTAAATATGTATATATGTACATGTGTGCGTTTTGTGCTGCTGTTCTTTGACGACCCATCATAATGGTACTTGCATTAAAAATGCTCTCCTCTTCAACTTCTCATACAAGCAAAAAATGTACAAGTCCCAAAACGAGTTTTCTTCCCCATCTGCTTTGCTCATGCACTGTTGAGAATACAGACAGCAAGCAACAACACCGCAGTCGAGTATCGAAAAACACACACACATACACTAAAAATACACGGAAATTTTGCAATGCATGCCATATGTGTGTGTGTGTGTGTTCGTAAATTTTTTGGTGGTTGATTTTTCTTTTTACTTTTGCAGTATTGAAAAGCAAAAGTTCTAAGCCAAAAGAAACATATATATTTTTTTTTTTTGCTGAAACCGAAATTGCAAGCGACATTTAGCAGCAGCAGCGGGAGCACCGTACCAAAAACAGAAAAGAAGCAGCAGCAAAAATAACATTGAGAGAGGAGCACTCTATGACTCTTTTCTTCGTGAGCGCGTGGGCTCCCACTACAAGTAAACAAAATTTTTTAGTATTGCCATCTGTTCAAAAAATGTAATAAGCAAATACTACAAGCGTGAAAAATAAATTATAACAAAATTAGCTATGCAAGAATCATCGTTAGCTTTTTAAATAAACCACTTATACATGAGTATATTTATTATTGTAAATCATTTTATAGATCTTTAGCTTTTATTTGGTTTATGGCTTTTTTTAAAATGTATGCATTTAATTTTTAGTCTGTTGGCAACTCTACACAATATGCTTGCGCTCCCATGCATTTGTGTGTGTGTGTTCGGCCAAGCAATGATTGCTAACTCGCTCACACTTTTGGACACACAGCAACGACATCGACAAGGGCGACAGCAATAGCGCAAACTGAATTGTTTTGTATTTCGATATGCATGTGTGTGTGTGTGTGTGTGTGTCTTGCGTGTTGCTGGTGGCTGTGGTTAGCATGCAGAAATAAAACCCGTTCGTATAATCAATATGTAGTCATCTATTTCGATTCGTTCCCCCCACACAACAAAAATACAATCCCATGCAGGTTTAATGCTCCAAACAACCACCAAAACACACAATTTTGCACGCATGTTTCTTGCACACAATTTGGATTTGTTGTTCTATGTGTTGTTGCTGTTTTTGTCGCTCTCTCTCCTTAATGCTAGCTGCGCGCGCTCTTCATATTGCCATCTCGCCTAGCATAACCAGCATTCTTTCTCGCTCACTCACTTACGTAGTCACTCACTCGTTCGCCATTGCTAGCTCGTTTTGGCGCATGCTCGATTTGTTTGCGTCGGCATTGTTATCAATCATGCTGCTTGCAGCTCAATTTGATATGAACGCGTATAAAAAATTAATGTTGGCTGTGTGGCAGTGTTGTTGTCGTTCTTCTTTTTCGATTGTTAATGGCACTGATGCGGCATCCCGCAGGCTCTCACACCAGCATCAAAAAAGCCACTCAACAACTTACGCTCTCACTCTTCTCCTTTACACACACACACACACACACACACACATACACATGAAACCAGTCTTGAGCTGAACGAATTTTTTTTTTGTTGGACGATGCTGCTTTTGCTACTGCTGCTGCTGCTCCCGCTCCTGCGCTTGGGTCTGGTACAACGTCTAGCCGCCAGTTTGAATATTATTTTTTTTTTTGTTCTTCCTTTTTATTTGTGTATTCTGTCGTTCCTTCAGCTTTCGCTTGCGGTGCTTCGGTGGGGGCGTGCATGTAACCTTAGCATACCCAGCAGTACCCCTGAAACCGATGCGACCCAGCAGCAACCCTGTCGCCAGCATGCCCTGAAACATCCCCGATCGATTTCATGCCGTCCCATGCCAAAAATATATAAATAAATAAAAAAAAAAAAAAAAACCGCCCAGGGTTCTTCTACAATTGAGTTTAACTCCACCCACTCAACATCAACCCCCCCCCCCTCCTACCATGTTCTGTTGGCTGGGGTAACCCTAATGCTGTGACGTCTTTAATAGCTTCTGACTCGTTTCGCATGTAGTCGCCTTCTGTTCTCATACCCTGTATTCACCTAAGTTGTCTATGGTGGGTATATTTGAAATAAACAACATATTTCGTATTCACCATCTGAACAAAATGTTGAGAACAGGGTATTTTTAGGCTGGTCACTCTTGTTTAAAGCATTTTCCACGTATTTTGTATGTGATTCTTGCTTCTTATTTTGCACATTTTTTTGTTTTTGTAGGGGTGGGAGTAAAAGTTAGACGGAGACTTCGCTCGTCTGGGATCTTCAGGTACTCGTTAGTTATGAAAATGTAATCAAGAATGTAGTGTATATGATTGGCATTACTGAAATGCCTTGTGGTTAGTAATCTTTAGTTGGCAAATTTAAAATTTTGAAACTGATATTTTTTTTTGCTATATGTTTTCAATTTGGTTGTTGTTGCCATGTGTGCTTTATTGTTGTATTTCAATTGATAAGACTTGAATGGAACTAACTGCAAAAACGCATGCATCCTTCTCCCACACACACACACACTCGCTTGCCCTCCTTTCAGGTACGTGTGCTGCGCTCTCCCACGCATGCTGCATAACTGCATCTCTCTCTATTTATAGACTGTCAACTCCAACTGCATGTTTACAATTTACGGTTTGACGTCAATAGGTGACATACACACACATATACATAACTTTACTTATGTATATGTATATGTACATATTTCGCATATGTGTGTAGACTATCCGGGACTTTTCTCTGTTGCATTCTTACCTCGATTTTAAAATGACCCGCTCAGTCGTTACCGTTATGTACGCGTGTGTGCGTCTGTGTAGGACATATTTGCCGTTATATGGGTCAATGATGAGATGTTTAATTGGACTCTAAAATAAACTTTAAAGTAATAAAAAAAAAAAATAAATAAAAAAAAAATTTTAAAATAATAATAAAACATGTACAACTTATCAAATAGTACTTGTAAGTGTCTGTTGAATATATTTTCGAAATATATTAAAGTTTTGTATATTAAATATTTAATCACTACACGGCTTAAATCCACTTCCAACAAAATCTCAAAAGCTTTCAATTGTAAATTATTATTAACAGTATGCAAATTTCATTAACACAAGTAAAAGAGTTTAACATTTAATTAACTGCTCATGTTAAACTATTGTGAATGATCATTGCATGAGTGCTCGCTGCATGTGCTCACACACACACACACACTCTCTCTCCATCTAACTCTCTAAGTCGCCCACGCTTCTGGCTCTGCTGCTGCGCCGCTGCTGTTTTGCATGCATTAGAGAGAGAGAAAGAGAGGCGCTGCCAACCTGTTTATTGCATTTGCTTCGCATTTCTTTTGCTCTTTGCGTTCTTTACTTACTACTATTAAGTTTAGTTTTACATACTTTTTTTTTCTTGCGCAGCTGCGCTTGTTTTTTTTTTTTTTTTTCCTGAATGTTTTTTATGCAAGCAGCAAAATGCCTGCCGCAAGCCGTCGAAAACGTTACAAGTGTGTGTGTGTGTGTGTATTGCGCGTGTGTGCTTTATTTTTTTATTAACTTGACTTTTACTCATGCTAGTTTTTTTCTTCTTGTTGCTCTCTATTTTCTTATCCAGAGCGGACACTGAAAGCGATACAACAGCATCAACAACAACAACAACTACAACATCAACAACAACAACAACGAGTAATTTGACAACAGGAGCAGCAGCCACAAAATTGACAACAACTGTGACAACAACAGCAGCTACACCAACAACAACACCACCAACAACAACAACAACAACAGCAACAACAACTGCGCTTCCATTAAAGGATAATTCGAATATACGCAGCAGCAGCAATAATAACGACAAATTGCAAGCTGCAACACATCAAATACAACAGCAACAGACAACTCACAAACAGCAACAACAACAACAACAACAACAACAACAAAGTGTTGAGCGGCCTTTAAAGTGCTTGGAGACATTGGCCCAAAAGGCGGGCATTACTTTTGACGAGAAATACGATTTTGCGAGTCCGCCGCATCCATCGACGCCAACCAACAACAACAATAACAATAACAACAACAACACCAGCAACAACAACAATAACAACACCAGCAACAACAATAACAACAACTCCAGCAACAACAACAACATTAACAACAACAACACCAGCAACAACAACAACAACAATAATAACACCAACAACACCACCAACAACAACAACAACAACAACACCAACAACAACAACAACAACAACAACAATACGCAGTTGAACAAAAACGTTGCAGCAATCACCGTTGCTGCACACACGCCACCAACACCCAGACGCACGCCAGCAACAACACCCAACAGCAACACCAACACTAACAACAACACCAACAACAACGTTGCGGCACGTTCACGCAGCGTGTCACGTTCGCGCTCACGTTCGAGCACGCCCACCTCACGTGCAACACCAGCAACACTAGCAACACCAGCAACAGCAACAGCAGCAACAGTTGCTGTCGTTGGCACACTGGAGAAATCACAGAGCCCCGCCCAACAGGTGGCATCCGCTGCGGCGGTGCCACTACAAATCTCACCGGAGCAACTGCAGCAGTTCTATGCGAGCAATCCGTATGCAGCAATCCAGGTCAAGCAGGAGTTTCCCAATGCGCAGAGCAACAACAATGGCGGACACAACAACAATCCCAACAATGGCAACAACAACAATCCAAATAACAACGGTAAGCAATCTAAAACCAAAAAGCAAAAACAATAAAAAATAAATTTTTGTTTTTTTTTTTTGAAGATGGCACACAAACAACACAGCTGCAACAGTTGCAGCTGCAACAGTTGACGTCGGGGGACAATAGTGCGGTTGCTGTTGCTGCTGCGAGTCCAGCGAATGCGCAACAAAACGCGCTACAGCAACAACAACAACAGCAGCAACAGCAACAACAGCAACAACAGCAGCAGCAACAGCAACAGCAGCACACAACACAACAGCAACACACGACAGCAATCAGCACAATGTCCCCAATGCAACTAGCTGCCAGCGGCGTACCAGCCGACTGGGCCAACGGACGTACCGTGCAACTGATGCAACCCTCCGGAGGTAACAACAACAACAACCCTAAAACCAATTCTTTTCTCCAATAAAAAGTTTTCCTTCTCTTAGGTTTTCTGTATCCACAAATGATTGTCTCCGGCAATCTGCTGAATGCCGGCCTCGGCCAGCAACCCATCCAAGTGATTGCCGCGAGCAAACACTTCCAGAACAGCGGACCACAGATGATAACAACAACCACGCAGAATGCCAAGCAAATGATTGGGGGACAGGCGGGGTTCGCGAGCGGAACGTATGCAATACCGCCGAGTCAGTCGCCGCAAACGTTGCTGATATCGCCGGTGAACGTGATATCGCACTCGCCGCAGCAACAGAACCTGTTGCAGTCGATGGTGCAGCAGCAGCAGCAACAGTTGACACAACAGCAGCAGCAACAGCAGCAGCAGCAGCAGCAACAGCAGTTAACACAACAGCAACAGCAGCAGTTGTCGCAGCAGCAGCAACAGCAACAGCTGACACAACAACAGCAGCAACAGTTGACGGCAGCACAACAAGCAGCCGGTCTGGCCGTCTCCAAGGTGGGCGTCAATGTGGGCGTGGGTGTGGGCGTGGGCGTGGGCGTGGGCGTAAATCTGACCGATGTGCAAGGCAACAAGTTGCAGCAAAAGGTTGTACAAAAGGTGACAACAACAACGAATACGGTGCAAGCGGCAACCAATGCAACTGTTGGCAACAATGCACAACAGCAACAGCAGCAACAGCAACAGCAACAACAACAGCAGCAGCAACAACAAACGACAACGCAACAATGCGTTCAAGTCTCACAATCAACGCTGCCCGGCGGCCAAGCCGCACAGCTCATAAGTCCGCTGCAAGGTGGCGCCACCGGCCAGCCGCAACAGATGCAAATCGGTCCCTGGTTCTGGTCCAACTTCGGCCAGAATCCGATCATATTGCGCAATCCAACCGATCACACATCCGGCATGTTCATACAACAGCCGGCGACGCATCAGGCGCTGCAGACCCAACAGAATCGTAAGTATATATATATATATATATATATATATAGTTGTCGAATCGAATCTAATTGAAACTTTGTGGCACACAGAAATCATTCAGTGCAACGTGACGCAGACGCCGACGAAGCCGCGTGCTCAGCTGGACGCGCTGGCGCCCAAGCAACAGCAGCAACAGACACAGCAGCAACAGACACAGCAGCAACAGCAGCAACAGCAGCAGCAGCAGCAGCAGCAGCAGCAGCAGCAACAGCAGGCGAATGCACAACAGCAACTGGCAACGCAGCAGCAACAGCAGGCAGTTGCAGTCGCCGCACAGCTGCAACAGCAGCAACAACAACTCAACGCACAGCTGCAACGCACCGGTGCGCCCATCCTGCCACACAATGGGGCACAAGTGCGTCCAGCCAGCTCCGTCTCAACACAAACGGCACAGAATCAAAGCCTCCTCAAGGCCAAGATGCGTACCAACAAGCAGCCGGTACGTCCCTCCCTGCCGACCCTCAAAACGGAGAATGGACAAACGTTGTCGGGCCTGAAGACAACCAACAGCAGCAATGTGACAACGACGGCGCTCAGTCAGCATCTGGCCGTGCAGCAGCAGCAGCAACAGCAGCAGGCAGCTGCCAACTTGCATCAGGTTGTTACCACAGCCGGCAACAAGTAAGTTTCTTCTTCTTCTTCTTCATATATTTTGATTGTTGTTTGATTGTTGTTGTAACTGTTTATTTTGCAGAATGGTTGTGATGAGCACTTCGGGCACGCCGATAACGTTGCAGAACGGCCAGACATTGCAGACGGGCGTGGATAAGCAGCAGCAACAGCAGCAGCAGCAGCAGCAACAGCAACAGCAGCAGCATCAGCAACAATTGCAGCTAATCAAGAATCAACAGTTGTTGCAACAGCAAATAATGCAGCATCAGTTGCTCCAGATACAGCAGGCACAACAGCAACAGCAGCAGCAGCAACAACAGCAGCAGCAGCAACAGCAGCAGCAGGTGCAACAGGTACAGCAGCAGCAAACACAGCAGCAACAGACACTGACAAATGCAACAGCACAACAAATATTGCAAGTGGCGCCCAACACGTTTATTGCCTCGCAGCAGCAACAGCAGCAACAGCAGCAACAACAGCAGCAGCAACAGCAGCAAAATCAATTGATTATGCATCAGTTGCAGCAGGCGCAACAGCAACAGCAGCAGCAACAACAGCAACAGCAGCAACAACGCGAACAGCAACAAAATATAATACAACAAATTGTGGTGCAACAGACGGCCACACAACAGCAACAGGCGCACCAGCAACAGGCGCAACAGCAGCAACAACAACAACAGCAGCAGCAGCAGCAACAACAGGCGCAACAACAATTGCAACTTAGCGGCGTACCCTTCTCAGTGAGCTCAACAACAACACCAGCGGGCATTGCAACATCGAGTGCGTTGCAAGCAGCATTAACTGCCTCCGGCGCCGTCTTTCAAACGTCAGCCAAAACGAGCAACTCGCTGCCCAGCAGCAGCATTGTTAGCATCAGCAATCAGCAAAATACCGGACCACTAGTCACCAGCAGCACGGTGGCAACACTGCAGCAGCAGGCACAACAGTTGCAACAGCAGCACCAACAACAGCAGCAGCAGCAACAGGCACAGCAGCAACAGCAACAAGCACATCAACAACAGCAGCAACAGCTCATTACAGCCAGCATTGCAGCTGCCACACAACAGCAGCAACAGGCACAGGCACAGGCACAGCAGCAACAGCAACAGGCACAGCAGCAACAAGCACATCAGCAACAGCAGCAGCAGCAGCAACAGCCACAGTTGCCCAATGCAACATCCACACAGAATCCCATAATGGCCATGACATCGATGATGAATGCAACAGTTGGCCTGCCAGCAACAGCTGCTGCCGTAGCAACAACTACACCAGCTGTTGTCAACGCACCAGCGCTAGTATCGCTCAGCAACACCAACAACAACAACAATAGCAACAGCTTAAGCTCACAACCAGCCACGCCCACCAAGGCAGCAACAACAGCAGCTGCAGCAGCAGCAGCAGCGGCAGCAGAGACAATCAAACAGCAAATGCAACAGCAACTGCAGCAGCAACAGCAACAGCAGCAACACCAACATCTTGCAACCATTGCAACATTGGTGCCCATCGATTCACCAATGCCAACGAGCGTTGAGGCAAGCAGCTCAACAACCGAAACATTGCTGAACGGCGATGCTGGCGGCGAGGCCAAGCTGCCAGCAACAGTTGCTGCCACGGCTACGCTCAAGCAAAGCAACGTTGTGTTGCCCAGCAGCAGCAGCAAAGATGACAAGAGCAACATCAGCAACAGCAACAGCAACAGCAACACAGTCAGCAGCACGGCAGCAATAAATGGTATTGCCAGCAATGCATTGCGCGCCAGCAACAGCAACAGCAGCAGCAACAGCACTGCAACCACCACCATAACAACCACAACAACAACAACCACCAACAGCAGCAACAACAGCACGAACACCAGCAACAACAGCAACACGAACAACAGCAACAACACTGCCAAGGATCTGCCCAAAGCAATGATCAAGCCAAATGTTTTGACCCACGTCATCGACGGCTTCATCATCCAGGAGGCAAACGAACCATTTCCGGTTACACGGCAACGCTATGCCGACAAGGACAACAGCAACAACGACGAGCCGCCAAGTAAGTTCCAGCTAATGCGAATCCTTTTACGAATATCCTTAACTTAAACTCTTCTTCTTCTTGCAGAGAAAAAGGCAGCCATGCAGGAGCCAGCCGATATCAAAGCAACAGCAGCAACAGCAACATCAACAGCAACAGCAACAGCAACAACACAAGCCAATGCAAGCGCAACAACAACAGCAACAACAACAACGACAGCAACAGTTGCTGCTGCCCCAGCTGCCACCACATTGATGAGCATTGCCACATTGCCGGCAGATATGATTGCATGCGAGCAATGTGGCAAGCCGGAGCATCGCAGCAAGCTGAAGCGCAAGCGATATTGCTCGCCCGGCTGCGCGCGTCTGGCCAAGAATGGAGGAGGCGGCGGAATTGGCATTGGCAGCGGTGTGGGCATGGTCGCTGCTGATGCAATGGCACTCGCTGACAAACTGGACGAATCGCTGGCCGAAGAGAAGTTGCTGTCGGATGCAGCGGCAGCAGCAGCAGCGGCAGCCGAGCAAGCAGCAGCAATGCTTGTTGTCGAAATGCCAGCAGCAACACCAGCAACAACAACTGTTGCAACAGCAGCAGTGGCAGTGACACCCGTTGCAGCTGTTGCTGTCGCACCCAGCAGCAGCAGCACCTCCTCCATCTGCAGCTGGAGCGTTGACGAGGTCAGCGAATTCATACGCAAGCTTCCAGGCTGCCAGGACTATGTGGATGACTTTGTCCAGCAGGAGATCGACGGGCAGGCATTGCTGTTGCTCAAGGAGAATCATTTGGTGAATGCGATGGGCATGAAGTTGGGTCCGGCTTTGAAGATTGTTGCCAAAGTTGAGTCGATGAAGGAGCTGAATGCAGCAGCAGTTGCCGCCGCGGCAGCAGCAGCAGCAGCAGCAGCAGCTGCAGCAACAAGCGATGGCGCCAAAGAAACGAACGCCACTCAATAGTGCATAAGCATGCCCAGGAGCACCAGCAGCAGTAGCTTTGGCAGCAGCAACAGTTGCAGTGACAGCAACAACAGCAACAGTAGCAACAGCAACAGCAGCAGCAGCAGCAGCAGCAGTTTTGGCAGCAGCAGCTTTGGTAATCCGATATCGCCGCTGATGTTGTCGCCAACGTATTCCATAACGCCGCCAATCTATTCGCCAGTGTTGGGCAACAAGCAAAACTAAACGAGAGAGAGCGAGAGAGAGATAAAGAGCCTGGTCTAACCAGTGTTGGTAAAGTGAATGTGATTCACAGCAAAAAAGGAGTAAAAAAACAGCGAGTTAGCCATTCCCCCCCTCAACCCCTCCCCCTGCCGCCCCCAGAGAAAAACTGTCTTAGCTTGTAATTAGAATTGTAATGTAGCTTAAAATTTGTAAGGCCAATTGTATGATAATGATTTCAAAAAACAACAAAACTAACTTAACTAAATAATTATACACACATATTATATATATAGACATATATATATATAGACAATAGCTAATCCAACTTCAGAATACAAGCAACAACAAACCTATAAAATACTTTTAAAAAACCTAATTGCAAATACAACTATTAAAATTGTAAGTGGAAAACATTTTTCATAGCTTTGTAAGATTCTCTCTTAAGTTGAACTAAATGGAACAGATAACGAATACGAATTAGCTATATATATATATAGTATATGGACTATCTAGTATTTTTCATCAAACAACATTTTAAGCAACTAGTAATTGTACACATCTAAACTATATATTATGATTATATATATAATTATTATTATGATTATTATTATGATTATTATTATTATTATTATAATTATTATTATTGACAAAAAACATTTGTTTTTTGTTCTTAACTTTATAGTTATAGTTTATTTGTAATGCGAATCAATACCATTATGTATACAAAAACAACAACAACAACTGCAACTGATTATATATATACTATATATATATATATCTATATATATATATATATCGACATGATGACAGCAAACAATCTACATTTAATTGTAAACTTTTGAAAACAAATTTATATATATATATATACTATATAGTACTTTTTTTTATATGCCTAGTCTTAAGCCTCGAACATAATTATTAGCTATATATATATATATACATTTTTTTTTTTCGAAATTCAAAACTTTTTTTTTTTAAATTTATTGCTATGGCTGAACAAAATGCAACAAAAATCTTCACTGTATAGTGTTTAATAAATGTGAATATTGAAAAAAACAAAAACAAAATGTTTTTTTGCTGTTTTATCCAAGAAAATCGGGAAAGCGAAGTTATGGTGGGTTGAAAAATAACGAAAGGAATCCAATCCATCAGATCGAAAATGGATCTCATAAAGTTAACAAGTAAGAAGACTCTATGCCGATTAGATGATACCCTGAACCCTATACTTAACGCGTACAGTTAGTGCTTGCGTGTGGTTGTGTGTGTGTGTGTGTGAGTACACTTGACTTAACTTCAAAGTTGCATATCTCTGGTGTTTCTCAACCGATTTCAGTAAAATTTTTAAATATTCTCATTATTTCCTGTATTGTTTCAAACGTCGTCTCAAAGTTTTCCAAATTCAAGATTTTGTTGTTATCGATATCATGTGTACATCGGAAACGCGAAAAGTTATCGAAAATTTGAAACAAACTTGTAAATTTAATTCAAATTTATTTATAACTTGTTTAGTAGTTTTTTCCGAATTCAACATTTTGTTGTTATCGATAACATGTGTATATCGGAAACCAGAAAAGTTTTCGAAAATTTGAAACAAACTTGTAAGTTTAATTAAAATTTATTTATATCTTGTAAAGTTTTTTTTTTTCGAATGCAAGATTTGGTTGTTATCGATAACATGTGTATATCGGAAACGCGAAAAGGTATCAAAAATTTGAAACAAACTTGTAAATTTAATTCAAATTTATTTATATCTTGTAAAATAGTTTTATCCGAATTAAAGATTTTGTTGTTGTCGATAACATGTGTATATCGGAAACGGGAGAAGTTATCGAAAATTTTAAACAAAATTGTACTTACTTGGGGATAAGGCGAGCTTATGTTCCACATCTGGAGTCTCTAGCTCTTATAGTCTCAGAGATCGTTCATACAAACAGACATGGCAATATCGACTCGGCTGATCAAGAATATATATATTTTATGGGCTCGGAGATGTTTATTCAATGTTTATTGGAATGTTTTAGCTGTTTTCTCATTGTAATCGTCAACTCGTTCGCACAACCTTTGTTCTTTGGGTTCTAACTGTAAAATGATTCGTTGCTTTGTTCGTCTCGTCACTCGTTATCGTCTTACCGCCACATTTAACATTACTTACTTGCTTGGTATTACCCTTGGTGATAAGAAAAGTCCGTGTTGTTTTAAGCTATTGTGAAAATATTGTTTTTATTTTGATGTTTTTAAAATTCTCTGGTACTTTTGAATATATTTTTTGAAATATATATATATATATATATGATTTGTATATGATTTGAAATCGTCTTGATAAACAATGAGATTATAATTAGAATAAATTTAATGTGGGCATTCCTTTGAACTCTTTATATATTTTTCTTATGACATTTTGAATAGTTTCAAGATTCGATCAAGTAATGTTTGAAACTAAATACAGTGTTGTATAACGTTAAGTATTGGGCAAGGAATGGGAGGTACTCCTGATACATAGTTCTCGAGTTCTTTTTAGTTATTGTTAAGTGGCAAAGCTTTTCGTTATTATGTATTAATTGTTAGTTCTAAATATAAGTGAATGCTTTTATGCTTTTAGGAAATCTATCTAAGTACCGAATCCGAAATATATATAATTGTAAAAATACCATAGGTATATATGTTCAAAATACTTGGATTCCTCGCATGATTTCGTTACTATATCAGAATTATTATTAAGTTTGTTTTGTTAGTTAGTTTGGTTTAATATTTGTATTAGCATTCGTTTAAAGCCAATTTTTGCAGTTTTTTATATTTTCACTATAAATTGAAATTAGTTTTTTTTTGTGGTATTAAAGAACTTTCGGTATTTTTCTAGGTATTTTAGGAGTATTTTTTTTAAAGCGCTTTATATTTTGCTATATAATTTGTTTGGTTTATTAGTTTGGGGATTCTATTAAAATTTGTCATCTTAAAAATACAATAATAATTATTCGTTCTTGTTATATGAAATATAAATTTGTTTTTACTTTGTTTTTATATATATGTATATGCGTTTGCATATTGGTCAGATATATACCTATATATATATTCATATTTATTCTTATATATTGTGGCATTCGAATTGTACATTCAGTTTAGATCATTTGTTTATTGTTTCTGTTCGTTCCTTTCTTTTCTATATATTTCTAATGCCACTGCAGTTCAGATCTATCAGTTATATATATATATATATATATATCTATATTCAGTTTGTATCTACTGCAGAGGCATTTAACGACTTTGCCGTTCATTTATTCATTTAAAATTAATTTTATTTTTATTTTTTATTTTATTTTTTTAGATTCATAAACTAGAGAAAGCTTCTTTAAGTATTGAATGTCTTGTTTATATATCATTTCTATATATTATTTACAGTTAAGATGCGTTTTAAAGCAAAATATGAATAAGTAAATAAAAGAATTAGTCACAGCCGTACTCCTTAGTATATCATATACACCATATAAGTAAGTATTTGCATTAGTTGTGGTATTTTTTTTTTTGCTTAAACTTGTTGTTGATTAGCTGGTCCTGCAAATATCTGTATATATATATCTATATAGTATATATATATGTCTAGAACTTAAGTAGTTTCCTAGTTGTAATTTGTATTATCTTGGTATATCGAAAGAGACGGGTGTTTTGTTAGTATTTTTATTGGTATTTTTTTTTTTATATTAGATCTTAAGTTCTACGAGTTCGGAAGAGAAAATTCAACGAAATTTCACTATTCAAGCTTTAGTTGATGACTTTTTTTGCTAGTTAAAATTTGTTATTTAGTAGATTTATTGTGAAAGTATTTTTTTTGCTTTTATAATCGGAATTTGTTTTTGTGAAAAGTTTTTAAGTTTATGTTTTTAATCGATTTTTAGGGGTTTTTAGCGGTTTTTATTGGTTTTTTGCTTTCTAAAAACTGAAAATCTTGCAAGTTTAGCCTTTTGTTTGGGCTATAAGTAGTATTTTTTAGTATTTTTTTATATATATTTTTTTAGTATTTTTTATAATTTTAAGATATGGGCTTTGATTTGGAATCAACATTATGATGTGTGTGTATATATGTGTGTGTGTATGTGTGTGTGTGTGTGTGTGTGTGTGTGTATGGAACGTGTTTAGCCTACAATAAAAATTAGCACCAATGCAAATTATATATATATCTATACCATATTGTTATATATATATATATAGATGTGTTCCATGTTCGTGTGTTTTTGGTTTTCGGTTTTTGGTTTTTGAGTGAGTTTTATGATATGTGTAATTTTCTACATTTATGTGTAATTGCAATCGAAAATATCTTAGGAACTATCTAAGAATTAAGTCGAAAAGCAAAAGTTGACTAGGCGCAAAATTGTACTACGTGTGTGTATAGGTGTGTGTGTGTGGGTGTGTGTTAGTGTGTGTGTGAAACTTTATATCATGTGCATATATCTCAAATGGTATTATAAAAAGTATATATCTCTGTATATTAACTATTATCATAATCATAATCATAATCTTTGTTTAATTAAGCTAAATACTAATCAACAAGTTTTGATTCGTATAAACAAGTTACATACGATATATACGATATATATACGATACTATACTTGACTTATTTGGTATTTAAAGACTGTCTTTTAGGTTCGGTTCATGAGTGTTATTTTGGTATTTTTATATTATTGTTTGATTTCGATTTGTGTTTTCTATATTGTTGTTGTTGGCATTATACGATTTGAATGCTGTATTATTGTACCTACATAAGACTAGGTTAGATATATATATAGTAAGTAGTACACATACATATATACATACATAAAAGTTGAAAACCTACGTTAGCTTCTTTTTTAACTGTAGTACTCCAAGTTTATATAGATTGTACACATACGACATATACATACGATATACATACATACAATATATACATACGATATACATACGATATATATTTATAGTTTATATAGATTGTACACATACGATATATACATACGATATACATACATACGATATACATACATACGATATACATACGATATATATATATATAGTTTATATAGATTGTACACATACGACATATACATACGATATACATACATACGATATATATATATAGTTTATATAGATTGTACACATACGATATATACATACATACGATATACATACATACGATATACATACATACGATATACATACGCTCTATATATATAGTTTATATAGATTGTACACATACGATATACTTACATACGATATACATACATACGATATATACATACGATATACATACGATATATATATATATATATATATATATATATATAGATTGTACACATACGATATACATACATACGATATATACATACGATATATACATACGATATACATACGATATATATATATATATATATAGTTTATATAGATTGTACACATACGACATATACATACGATATACATACGATATATATATATATATATATAGTTTATATAGATTGTACACATACGATATACATACATACGATATACATACATACGATATATATATATAGTTGAGTTCACTTAAGTGTTTTGTTGCTGTTATTACATTGTAATAAGTATTCACTTTTGAAGGATTTTGGGGAACAGTTAACAAAAACGAAACGCCCCACTATCTACTTATAAGATCTGGGTTCGGGTGTTCGGGTTAGTAGGGAGGGACTTCTGTCTTAAAGCTAAACGTCGGGTTACTCGGGCGACGTCACTTCAAGTTATAAGTTGAGAAAGCTGTTGCCCAAAAAGCTGAGCATCATTGTGGATACGGCGAGTGGTGCGAGCTGTACCTGAGTAGCGGTACTATTTCCGGCTAGGATCTCGGCACGTTTACGCATTCGTTCCTGGAAGTGAACCGTGAAGTTAGTGTACCGCTAGTTGGTTCGTTAAAAGCTCGCTCACCTGATACAGTTTATCCTCGCCGGGCGGATCCAAGCACTCGAATTCGCAGCAACGTTCGCCCACACGAAAGTTTTTACAGAACTTAACGAAAGAAACGAAAGAAGCTTAGTTAGTCGAGTTGCTCGAAAGCTTTTGAATGGGAAGAGCTTACGTAGGGTGGATCACAGTAGATGGCCTTGCACCAGAGCGGTTCGGAATGATAGCAAACGCAGAGACTGCAAACACCCGGTCCGGGCACATACAGCATTCCATGGTTCACCTTGTTGCCTTGAAAGTCAACGCAATCCTCCTCGAGAGCAACTGTAAAAAGAAAATTGATTGTAAGTTAATGAACTTCAAGCTTTTCACTTTCACTCAAGACTTCGCTCGTTACTATGACTTCGAACATGTTTGAAACCCGCAGGTTTCTAGCAAGTAGCTTAGAAGTAAGAACTCGTTCGTTTAGGTTCGCTTCAAACATGTTGCATGCGCATTGCTGGTTCGTTGCAGTGAGCTTTCAGCATCAAACACCAGAACGCCTCGACCTTTAGGCCCACAAACAAGCGCACACACACACACACACACACATACATACATGCCTCTTGCGCATTCACCTGCTTTTGCATTTATCAAGTGGATTTATACAGTTACAGTTAGCAAGCAGTTCGCAGTTACTCTGCTGCTACTGCAGTTCCACTCGAAACATGGTTCGAAGTTGTAAGCAACTTCCGGACGACTGAACGAACTTTTGGCAAACGACGGACGCGTCTGGCAAAAGTGCCGCTAACTTTTCGTTCTTCTTGTTGTTGTTGCTCAAACTTTTTCTGCTTTTCACTTTTTTGTTTGCCAGCCGCTGGCATTGCCAAGGGGGGCGGTGTGAAAGGCTGCCTGCCTGGCGACATTTGGTCGACTGCAGCAATTCAGTTGCATGTGCAGTTGTACACATACACACGCACATACATATACATGTGTATGTTTGTTGTTCGGCTTTGTGCTTGCTGTTGACGTCTTGCGCTGAGCTCCCAATTTCAGATTGCTGAATAATTAAAAACCGAAAATAAAGCAAAATCCAACTGCTCCAACTTTTGCGCCAGCTGCTGTCGACCAAACAATTTGCCTGCCCTGGGTCAAAGTTGTCTACGTCACGCTTTTTAAGAGGCCCCCCACCCCTGTCTGACCACAAGCACTTGCCTATTGCCTACTGCACTGTGAGAAAAAATGTGTGCAAAATAAGTTTAGAAAAGAAAAAAAAATAAAAATAAATAAAAAAAATATAAATAAAAAAAAATAAAAAATAAAATTAAATAAAAAAAAAACTAATATATTAATAATGGTATTAACTTATATTAA
Organism: Scaptomyza reducta; assembly: GCA_035044485.1. Taxonomy (NCBI): domain Eukaryota; kingdom Metazoa; phylum Arthropoda; class Insecta; order Diptera; family Drosophilidae; genus Scaptomyza; species Scaptomyza reducta. The sequence continues at coordinate 186,152 of JAWNNV010001113.1, read as the reverse complement.
TAAAAATCATAAGCTGTGAGTTTATTTTTTATTTAACGAATAAGTTATAATTTTCGTTAAGTGTCTTTTCGCTGCCTCTCCCTCTCTCACTTTCTCTCTCTGTTTGCTCTGTGCTTTTATGGCGACATTTTAAAATTATGCTTATTACTTTTTAATGTCCCGTTGGCTTGCGTGCGTCGCCGCTAGGCTGCCCTACCTGGCCCCTCTTCCCCTCTCCCCATCCCACCACACGCCAACGAACACTTTCGTGCAAATCTCAGCCCCGTGATGGTTGTTGTTGTTGTTTTTTATGTGCAGCCACTATAAATAGCTTTTGTTATGACATTTAGCTGGTGACCTGCTCCTCATCCCCCCTGCCCAACCAACACATGATGGTGTGATACCTAATCTGATGGAGTCCAGTGTTCTATTTGTGTAGAAAATCAATTTCACTTCCCAAGCCATTTGGCAGTGAAACATGATTCAAAATGTCATTAGAAAATGCAATAAGAAAACCATTTTTACTGCCTAACGAAAGTGTTCTTTATCAAAATTCATATTTCAATTTGCTATTTCATTTCATATTGCTATTATAGGTGGTGAAATCAGTTCAGCTAGTACAGTTTAAAATGAACGAATCAGTCATTTGGTTCGTTTAGTTGATTAGTTCCATTTGTCAGCTCGTTCGTTCGTTCAATTTGCTTGTTTGGTTCGAACGAACGATCGGGCTGAACTAGTTTAGTTAAGTGAGTACGCTAGTTCAGTTTTTAACGAACGAATCAGTCATTTGGTTCGTTCTGTTGATTAGTTCGTTAAGTTCGTACATATTTGCTTGTTTTGTTTGAACGAACGATCGAGCTGAACTAGTTTAGTTTAGTGAGTACGCTAGTTTACTTTTTAACCAACGTTTGGTTCGTTCTGTTGATTAGTTCGTTAAGTTCGTTGATATTTGCTCGTTTGGTTCGAACGAACGATCGAGCTGAACTAGTTTAGTTAAGTGAGTACGCAGTTCAGTTTTTAACGAACGAATCAGTCATTTGGTTCGTTCTGTTGATTAGTTCGTTAAGTTCGTTCAACATGCTCGATTGGTTCGAACGAACGATCGAGCTGAACTAGTTTAGCTTAGTGAGTACGCAGTTCAGTTTTTAACGAACGAATCAGTCATTTGGTTCGTTCTGTTGATTAGTTCGTTAAGTTCGTACATATTTGCTCGTTTGGTTCGAACGAACGATTGAGCTGAACTAGTTTAGTTTAGTGAATACGCTAGTTTACTTTTTAACGAACGTTTGGTTCGTTCTGTTGATTAGTTCGTTCAATTCGCTCAGTTGGTTCGAACGAACGATCGAGGTGAACTACAAGTAAGGCATATTTAGTTTGTTTGTTGAGTTTAGTGAATAGATATATCGAACTTATGCGAAACAATACAAAAGATCTTAAGCATATATATAAATTTTCAACTTTTCGATTCCTAGACCCCAGCAATTTAGGTACTTTTGCGAAAACTGTTCATAAATTGTTACAGTTGTGGTAGCATTAAACACAACAACAAACACACACACACGCAGAGAGCGGCTAAGTGCTTTAGCAAATGGGTAGCGGGTACAAATAGGGGGGTGGGGGTGTGTATGTCTGACGGAAGTGGTGGGCGTGTCAGGCAGTGTCAGGGCTTTTTCTCTTTCTGACGTTGAGTGAGTGCAGCCGTCAACTTTCGCAACTTGTGCCTTTCACCGAGTGTGCCTCAATGTGTGTGAGTATGTTCGTGTGTGTGTGTGTGCGGGTAATCATAGGTCGTAACTAATGAGATTTTGTGTGTGTGTGTGTGTGTGTGTGTGTGTGCGTTGGGCAAAAAATAGCTTGAAGGAAACGTTCTCGTTGTTTTTGTTGTCGTTGAATTGTTAACGGAAGCAAAGATTATAAAACCATTTTGGAATGCTTTTCTTCTGCAATGCAATTAGTGAAACGCGAAACGTGAAAAATGCAAATTCACTTTGCTCGCCTTCTTCTTCTTCTTCTTCCTTCAGCCCATTCTTTCTGTGTCACTGTCAACGCTTGTGGCATGTGGCATGTGGCAAGTGAGCTTAGCTTGCCCACCCACTCCAACTATTATACGTATTTGAGTGCGGATGTGGGCAGGTGTAAGTACCACCTGAATACACAGTATACTCGGGATGATGATTGCTTGCTTAATTACTCGCTTCGTTTGCTTACAGTAATCGATAGTTATGATCGTTGCCCGCTCGTTACTCGTTCTACTTACAAAATGGTCAAATCTTTGCAAGATCTCGCAATCTGACTTCGTGTTGAGCAACTTTGATTGCTAAGCGCTACGTAAGTTTGGGCGTTATTCGTTACGTTACTTGTTACGTCACGCGTTACGTTACTCGTTACGTTGCTCGTTACGTTACTCGTTACGTTACTCGTTACGTTACGCGGTAGGTTACTCGTTACGTTACTAGTTACGTTACTCGTGTTACGTTACTAGTTACGTTACGCGTTACGTTACTCGTTATGTTCCTCGTTACGTTACACGTTACGTTACTCGTTACGTTACTCGCTACGTTACTCATTACGTTACTCGTTACGTTACTAGTTACGTTAGGCGTTACGTTGCTCGTTACGTTACTCGTTACTTTACGCTTTACGTTACTCGTTACGTTACGTTACTCGTTACGTTACTCGTTAAATTACTCGTTACGTTCCTCGTTACGTTATACGTTACGTTACTCGATACGTTATTTATTAGGATACTGCAATTGGTATTCACTGTGCCTAACGCTTGTTTCTGGATAAGAAACTTGTTATTCGTTACGTTACTTGCTATCACAAACTCTTTCCTATCTAGTTACTCGTTAAAGTGTTCGTTCCACCTTTCATTACCATGTTACTCGTTACTCGCTGTAGATCTTATCACCCAAATAGCTAATTAGCCTGTTCAGAAAGTCACTCGTTACGTTACTCGCTGTCATAAACTTTTGCTTGTCTAGCTACTCGTTATAGTAGTCAGCCCCGGTTCTCTCGTCACTCGCGGCTTGTCACAATCTATTTCCACCTTTCCAAAGTCACTTTCCCTTTATCGTCATGTCTCTTTCTTATCTAGCTACTCGTTCAACCTTTCATTATCATGTTACTCGTTACTCGCTGTAGATCTTATCACGCAAACAGCTAGGTAACATGTTCAGAAAGTCACTTGTTATTCGTTACGTTACTCGCTGTGACAAACTCTTACTTGTCTAGCTACTCGTTAGAGTAGTCAGCCCCTTTATCGTCATGTTACTCGTTTCTCTCGTCACTTATGGCTTGTCACAGTCTCTTCCACCTTTCCAAAATCACTTTCTCTTTATCGTCATGTTACTCGTTTCTTGCGGATCGCTTTGTCACAATCTCTTTCTTGTCTAGCTACTCGTTCCACCTTTCATTACCATGTTACTCGTTACTCGCTGTAGATCTTATCACACAACTAGCTAACAAGTTAGCTGCCTCACAGAATTGCTTATCTACTCTAAGGGATTCACGTTGCATGGCAAATGCAATGGCATTGATTGCTCGTCAATCAACGCAATTATCGTTGTCAATTGCCAATTTCAATTGGATCTGACTGTGTGTGTGCGTGTGTGTGTGTGTGTGTGCGTGTGTGTGCGTGTGCCATTTGGCTCTTTTCGATTGTTTGACTGTTTGATTAGCAGCTACTGCCTGTTTCAGCACGCCCCCATACCATGCAACAAACAACTATTGATTGTTTCGATGTCGTGTCGTGTTCTCGTCTATCTCGTCTCTCGTCCGTCCTGTGGTGTCCGTGTTGTCCTGACTGAATTGTGTCGATGTTGTCCGGTCCAGCAGTTGATGTGCGCCGTAAACTGCAGTTGATGGCAGTTGGCCATAATCCAACTAATTAGTCAGTCCAGAGCTGCCCAAGTACACTTGACGAAAGAACGCTGTACAAAACTATATAAACTATATAGTTGCTGACATGATACTATGCATAAGCGACATAAGCGCTCGACCTTAAGAGCCTTGACATTCTTGATTCTAATGATTTTCAATAACTCTATTGCGCAAAGCTGGCCAATAAAAATGCCTGTCTTTGGCTGGGCATATTGCCAAAGCGGAAGAAGAAGAAGCGCCTTTGGCTTGGCGCCGCGGTGGAACCAACAACAACAACAACAACTCGTTACAGTTTGCCAACAACTTTTTCATGTGCGTCAATAACAATAAGAAGCAGTCAAAACTAGGAAAAAGCCAACATTTGTATACCCTAACACTTAAGGATATATCTTTTAGACACTTTATTCCTTTTTCCTTTCTAAGCTGAAGTCGAATTTTATTAAGTTCCCCGAAAAACTTCAAATATGTTTTAAGGCTTAGACAAATATTGATTGACCTTTGAAAAGAAAGAGTATTGATTGGGTTGAAGTTGAGTTTTTCATATTGATAAGTTAGCCAGCGAAAAGTTGTACATGTGTTTTCCTATTCATAATGAAAAGTTTTCCCCGTTTTGTTTTCCCCAACAAAGGAAACAAAATGTTGTTCCTGCTCAAAGGCTAGCTTAAATATTTTGAGTGCCAAAACTTGTAGTGTGTCACGCCCACTCTGCCACCTCCCCTCTGCCGATTTCGTCAGGTGTTTTAGGCATGGAAACCGAAAATAGAAAGTACCACAAAAAAAACGAAAAAACAAAGTGCAAAAGTCGACTTTGTATATTTGGTTGCAATGTCAAGGCTATTTAGTGTTCTATTGTTTTTTGCCTTGGTAAATGCCACGAGTTTTCCATTTCCCATTTCCCATTTCCCCGTTCCCCGTTCCCCCTCGCCATTGCCATAAAAACTTCCGCCACCCCCAACTCGTCTCTGGCCGCGTATTTTAATGGCCTCTTGTATATTTGTTGGGCCAATTGTTTTCGGCATTATTTATTAGTTGACTTTGTTGGGTCCTTCGAAGGACTATAAATGTGTCCCCGAGTCCCCAATCTAAGCTGACAAGACGTAAACAGCACTTGGCTTGTACTTAAATAATAGTTTGATCATCATATGATAAGGATAAGATCAATTAAATAACGTAACGTAACGTAACGTAAGAAGCTACGTATTCATGCAGTGAATCACCTAAACGTTAAATCCTACTTCTAGTTTGCTCATACCAACATATAATAGGGATAAGATCAATTAAATAACGTAACGTAAGAAACTACGTATTCACGTATTGAGTCACCTAAACGTTAAATCCTACTTCTAGTTTGCTCATACCTATACCTATACATCTGATAAGGATAACTGTACTTAAATGACGTAACGTAAGAAACTACGTATTCACGTAGTGAGCCACCTAAACGTTAATTCCAATACCAATTCGTTGGTAAAGAGTTTTACACGTTACGTAAAGCTCAATTAATCAACTATTACAACGTTAGGCACTATGTAATAGCAAACGTAAGAGTTGCGGATAATCAATAATGTCATGTGGTATTGTTTCACATCGTAAAAAAAACTATATATATATATATATATATTATAGCAACGCGGCTTTGATAGCTGGAGTAAATTCAATACGTAACGCTTTACGTTATAACGTAATCGTTAATTTGTTAATTGCATACCACAACAAAATAAATAATTGCAGATACAATCAACATTATTTGACGTAAGCTTTTACGTAAAATAGACGTAATACATAACATTTTTACGTAAGACAAACGCTAATCGCAAGGGTGCGGTCAAACATTAACTGAAATAAATATGATACACATCAATTAACAGAGATGGAGATAGCCTAAAAGCTTAACGTATTGAGTACGTAATTAATTACGTTATTACGTAAGAACGTTATCGTAGACGATACTGCAATATAATATACCTCAAATAGAATAACCCTTTCACACTATCACACATTACGCATTAACGTAATGCATAACGTAACACTGCCTCAACGTAATGCATAACGTAAGCACATCATCATAGGCATCAAATAACAGAGATGGATTTAGCATAGAATCTCAAAATAATTGAGTACGTAATTCATTACGTTATTACGTAAGATCGTAAGAACTTCAATAGCATATACCTCAAATAGAATAACCCTTTCACACTATCACACCTAACGCATTAACGTAATGCATAACGTAACACTGCATCAACGTAATGCATAACGTAAGCACATCATCATAGGAATCAAATAACAGAGATGGATTTAGCATAGAATCTCGAAGTAATTTATTACGTAACTCATTACGTTATTACGTAAGAACGTTATCGTAGACGATACTGCAATATAATATACCCCAAATAGAATAGTCCTTTCACACTATCACACCTAAGGCATTAACGTAATGCATTACGTAACACTGCATCAACGTAATGAATAACGTAAGCACATCATCATAGGCATCAAATAACAGATATGGATTTAGCATAGAATCTCGAAGTAATTTATTACGTAACTCATTACGTTATTACGTAAGAACGTTATCGTAGACGATACTGCAATATAATATACCCCAAATAGAATAGTCCTTTCACACTATCACACCTAAGGCATTAACGTAATGCATTACGTAACACTGCATCAACGTAATGAATAACGTAAGCACATCATCATAGGCATCAAATAACAGATATGGATTTAGCATAGAATGTCGAAGTAATTGATTAAGTAAGTCATTACGTTATTACGTAAGAACGTTATCATAGACGATACGGCAATAGCATATACCCCAAACAGAAAAAGCCTTTCACACTATCACACCTAACGCATTAACGTAATGCATAACGTAACACTGCATCAACGTAACGCATAACGTAAGCACCTCATCAAATGCACGTAGTAGATCTGAACGGTAACTTAACCTGATTAATTAACTATTACATACAACGTTTACCACTAACCTAACAATCTGGCCAGTATATACTTGGGAGAGTGGACAAGAGGAGGGGTTGGGGGAGGGGGTGGTGGTGGTGGTGGTGGTACTATGTTATGCTAATCAAGTGTCAAGTGTGGCATGCGATAATTACCTGTGCAACAACACAAACAGCCCAACAGACACAGGACGAACAGCAGCCAGGACATGCCACATGCCGGCAGCGATGAATAAAATGATGCACGGCTCAACTGCATTGTTGTTGTTGTTGTTGTTCTTGTAGTTGTTGCTGTTGCAGTTGTTGCCGTTGTTGTTGTTGTTGTTGTTGTGCAGCGTTGACGCCAGCTCGTGCTGCGCTCATTGATTGTTTTTGTAATTGCTGGTGTTGCTGTTGTCCTGATTGCTGCCACTGCCACTGCCACTGCTGCTGCTGCTGCTGCTGTTCCTCTTGTTGTTGTTGTTGTTGTTGGTGGGCGCCACGTTTCTGATGTTGTTGTTGTTGCTGTTGTTGTTTGACGCCCAGTGGAGCGCTTTGTCATTGTCAGGCGTTGATTTTGAACTTGCCAGCTGTTCCTGCTCTGCTTCTTCTTTCTTGCACTTCCTCCTCCCACACACACACCTACTTGTACTTCACTTGTGTCTGTAATTTGTTCAACTATAACGGTTGTTTATATTTTTCTTTTAGTTTCGTTTTTTACACTGTGCAAAAAGAAGTTCAACTTAGTTAAGTTTAATTCGCTCAGCCGTCTCGCACTCTCTTTCGCTCCCTTCCTCTCTCTCTCTCACTCTCTCTGTCGCATTGTTCATTTACTTTTACACAGAGCGAAAAAAAAAAAGCAGAAACAAGTTTTTACTCTAACTAAAACAAAGTATGTTAATTTGATGAAGTTAAGATGACTTTTTTTTATGTCTGCAGAGTTTAAGGTTAAACAAACTTTTCATATATATATATACTTATAAACTTTACTTTATTTTCCAATACATTAAATTGCCTATATCACAAATTTACTCGACTTTGACACTGAAACTATTTCTAAGTTTTTATTTTGCTTCAAGTTTACTTTCGCAAAAACTGTAGGTTATTAAAATAAACAAGAAGGCTCTAGTCGAGAAATCCCGACTAGACTATACCCTGAACGCTATACTTTACGCACTAAGTCAGTGCTTGCAAGTATGTGTGAGTGTGTGTATGTATACGCGTAACTTCAATACTCCATATCTCCAGTGTTTCTCAACCGATTTCAATACAATTTTCAAAGTTTGTCATTAATTAGTTTAATCTTTCAAACTGCATTAAAAAGTTTTCCAAACTCAAGATTTTGTTGTTATCGATCACATGTGTATATCGGAAACGGGAAGAGTTATCGAAATTTTGAAACAAACTTTTACTGCCTAGGGATTAGGCGAGTTTATGTACCAAATCTGGTGTCTCTAGCTCTTATAGTCTCTGAGATCGACGCTATATCGACTTGGCTGTTGATGCTGATCAAGAATATATATAGAGATGGTTCCTTCTGCCTGTTACATCCTCTTTCACAAAACCATTATACCCTTTTTACCCAGTTTCAATGGGTTCAGGGTATAAAAAGAAGAATTTTTTCCGATAAAGTAAACTGATCAACAAAACAAAAGCTCATCCTTGATATATATATATATATATATATACTTCATCGGAAAAAATTCGGAAATATATATATATATATATATCTGTTTACTTAAAAGTATCCTTGCACATTAAAAAATAATATTTTAGTTCATCTTCATATTTTGTTTTTAGTGAGTGATTTTATTTTCTTTTCTTTTTTTTCGCCCTTTCTTGTTTACACCTTTTCGTAGTAGTACATAGTATTTTGGTGCAGTGTTGCCAAATTTTTACCGCAATCCCCGTCCACCAAATTTGCTCTCAATGTATGTGTGTGTGTGTGTGTGAGTTACATGCATTTTGTGGCCCCAAAGGCGTATCAGCTGTTTTGTCGTCTGTTTCCACTGCCAGCGTCAGCGTCGGCAGCGCCGTTAGCGTCAGCGTCGGCCTCGCATGTTTACAACATTCTTGCACAAAGGAGGTAGAGTGAAAGCGTGGCGTGACGGGGCGGGGCGGGGCGTGGCGGCATTTCGGCATTTTGGGCTGCCAAGAAATTCTTTTATATGTTTGAATGTGTGTGTGTGTGAACGTGTGTGTGTGTGTGTGTGTTCGTTCAGCCTCTTGTGGTTGCGAGACAAACAAAAACACATACATAGAGTAGAGTAGAGTAGAGTAGAGGGGAGAGCGAGAGAGACAGAGAGTTAAGCACACGTTTTTGGTGTGTTTTTTTTTAATTTAAATCTTATAAATTATTCGCATAGCTCGGACTGCGACGACGAGTTTGGCAGCGCGCTTTATAGATGTTCTCTCTCACTCTCACACACATTCGCATTCGCACACTCGCACATTGATTTTCTGTTATTTGTTGTTGTTGTTGTTGCTGTTCGTTTGCTTCTTCTTCATCTTCTTTGGCCTGCTTCAGGACATTTCAAGGCCCACTTGTTCTTCTTTTACTTTTACATCTCTCCACGTTCAGATTTGTTTTGCTTTCTGCACGCGAGCACTAAAAATACAAATTCAATAACAACAACAAACAGCACAAAAGTAACTGCACACACACACATACCAAAAACTCATGAAAACAACGAAAAAAAAACACACACACAAAACGCACGTTGTTGTTGGAATGAATGAGCAATGGAATGAAGCGAAAGGAGCAACGGCTTTCAATTAACAACAACAACAACAACAACTATTGTTGCTTTCGCTCTAACTGTTAACTTAGCGTACACAACGAACCGAGCTGAGTGCGAGCGAATAAGACAGACAATCGAGTCGAGCGTCGCTAGCGACTGCAGCGTCGCGTTTGTAAATGTCAACTGAACCAAGTGTGGCGTTTGACGCTGACTGAACGCCGAACAAACAGTGTCGAACACGAACATGTTGCACAGCAAGAACTTTCAAGCATGCGAGCAGCCCTTTGTATGTTTGACAGCGAACTGTGTGAAACGCGCATAGCTCAGACTCGAACCTTCGAACGGGTGGCAGGACAAAGCTTTAGACAGCTTCTGGGGCTAAGCAAATGCTAAGAACTTGAAAGCACTTTTAAAAGCTTTAAGTTGTTAATTTGAAAAAGTGCAAACACGATTGTTATTAGTTTGGAAATTTATTTTATTCAATATACTTCACATTAATCAGTAGTTAATATTATCTGATCTTCATTAAACTTTTACACAAAAATACGTATGTGTGTGTGTGTGTCTGTCTGTTTGTGTTTCGTGTGTACGTGTGTGTGTGTGTGTGTGTCTGTGTGTGTGTGTGTGTATGCGTGTGCATGAGTGAGTGAGTGAATACAGTGAGTCCACTCAATTGCAGTTTGAGTATACTCCAACGTAGTACTCGAACTCGAACTCCGACACGAACTCACCACACATACACACCACAACTGCCCAACAAAAAAGTCGTGTGTTGGACATTTGTCTTAAATGTTAAATAATTAAATTTCCTTTACTTTTGAATATTTCCATTTAAATGCATTTCAGAAAAGTTTTTTTTTTTTTTTTTTTGGAAATTTTAGGATATTCTTTTAGGATTTTCCTCTGCTTCTTCTTGTTTCACTCTTGTATGTGTGCGTGCGTGTGTGTGTGCGTGTGTGTTAAATGTATTTTATGTTTACATTTTGCTGCATTTTGGGAGAAGTTTTTTGCATTTACGGTTATTTATTCATTCAATTAAACACATATTGTATAATATATATATATATATATTTTCTAGTTGCTTTCTTTTTTGTTCTTTTCAATTTTGTGTATTGTTGTAGTTAAGAGTTGAAATTGATGTTTGTTATGTTTTTTGGTATTTTTTTTTTTTTTTTTTTTTTGTAGTATTTAACATTTATTGTTTGTCGTTAATGCATTTTTTTCTTTAATTTCATTCAACATAGACATAGATTTGTTTTTCTTTTGCTTTGGTATTTTTTAGTATTTTTTTTGGTATTTTTTCATATATGTTTATTCATTTGAAATGAGTTTCTTTGGGTTCCATTTTGGGGCAACAAGTTTGACTTGTTGTATTTTGTTCCTTTCATAGGTATGCTTCTCATTTGTTGTTGCTTTCTGTCTTTTCGCTTCAAACCGCTTGTAAATAGTTTCCAACATCTTCTTCGTTTCGTTTGCTTAGTAGTATTTTTATTTGTGGTATTTTTTTGTTTGTTTGTTTTGTTTTTGCTTAGTATTTTCGAATGCATTTTTTCGGCTTTCTTTACTTTAATGGTAAGCTGGAAAAAAAGATGTACACCTAAACCTCTATATATGTTTTTTTTTCTTTTTTTGGGTATTTTTTCAGTATTTTTGTGGTATTTATTTGGTATTTTACACTTATTATTTGCTGCTGCTAATAAGTATCCATGTATTTGTATATTTGTGTCTATTTGTTAATACGACTTCATGTTTTTATATGTGTGTGTGTGGGTGTGTGTTCGTGCTAGTTGCCGCCATTTTGTTTTCTTTTTTTTTAGTATAGATATTCCACATAATTAATTCCATATCGTTTGCTACTTAGTATTTTTTTTTTTTTGCTATTTCTTTTGTTCAACAACTTTATTAGTTTTTGTGTGCTTTTTTGCTTAAAAATATTCGCTATTTTGTTTTCTAAACACATACCATATAGATATATATATTAATCGATTTGCTTCATTGACAATAATTTTGAAAATACTTTTAGCATTTCTTTTGTTTAGATTTCTCTGTTCCTTGCGTTCGTAAACCTTCCAATTCGCAACAAAACCTTCTCAACTTTTAGCCTTGCTCTATATATCTTGCATACTTTAAGTACTCATTGTGTTTGAATTGATTCGAAATCTGCTTACCTGTGTTTTGTGTGACAGAGAGAAGGAGAGTGTGTGAGAGGGTGAGAGAGAGAGTGTGGAAGCTTCGGCTTGCCGAATATATATATATAGTATATAGGTGAGTGTAAACGCATGAGTATGAGTGCATTCGTTCAGATACTCGATTTAAAATGTTTCGTTCGGTTCGTTCTTGATCCAATTTGTATTTGGTTTGTATAATAAAAGGTAGTCTTTAATTTTTGTGTGGTTTTCAGGAGGGTCTCTAGTATATATATAGTATACTCATACATATACATATGTATAGGATATATATATGTATAGTACTTAGTATAAAGTCTAAGCATTAAGTGCTTTTGTATATTATCTTTATCTGTCTCTTTAAGTGTGTGTGTGTGTGTGTGTGTGTGTGCGAGGGAGATAGATATAAAGGTCTAAGAAAGGGTAACTGCAGATCGTATCTACCTATATACAGGTAGGTACTTGCATGTCTCGATAACGATAACGATAACGATAATGCATGATCTTGGGGCATGCACTACTTTTGTGGTCCGTTATCGGTGGTTATTGAGACGCCATTTTGAGGATTGATATATATATATATATATATAGTGAATAGTGCTACTTAATCCAAGTTTCTCTTGAAGTTCACTTAAACCAACTGTAAAGTATTTAGAATTTGGAATTTTTTAAAGTTTGAATCCTGTTTTTTGAACCTCAAAGTGGAAATTGGTTTGAAATTATAGTGAAAACGTTTAAGTAACTTTTGAGTATTCAAACGAGAAGATCTTGAATTGATTTTGAAAAAAAAAACTAAAAAAAATTTGTTGAAAATTTTTTTTGGTTGACTGAAACGGTTTGGGAAATTTATTGCAGAAGAGTGTTTGAGGTGAAACTCGATAAACGATATACGATTATACGAACACTTAACGATATACGTACGATACGATACGATATAGGATCGGTTTGTTTTTACTTTTATAGGCATCAGTTAGTTTAGTTATTAAGTTAGTTAGTTAGACAGGTAGTTGTGTTGTTTAGAGATACTTGTGTGTTGCTTATACATTTATTTCACTGTAGCTAACATTGAACTATTTATCAAGTATATATATACTGCTATCTTCTGCTTCTTCTTGTTATTGTATGGTGTAGTGAGAGTGAAAGAGAAAGAGAGATAGAGTTTAGTTAGTTTTGGTCCAAATTTGCTAATGTTTAAACATCTTTAGAGGCGTGTTTCAGTATTACATTACATTAATTGCCCGATCCCACATACACGTATATATATATATATCATATATCTTTGCCTCTGATATCATTATTTATTTTATTTTGTTTTTTTTTTGCCTACCTTTTCTCTTTCGCTTTTCAAACATTTTCGCACTTTCTTTTTGGATAACTTTTATCCAGCTAAAATGTTCTTTTTTTAAGTTGATTTCAACTTTCTTTTTAGAGGGGGTTGGCGGGGGTTAGAAGAAAGCGTTTTTTGGTTTTCGTTTAATTGACTGCCAAAATGGTTGACTAATATTTTAAATTTTACATCGAAAAGCATTTATTTTCTTCTTTTTTTTTTTAAGTCTAGACTAATTAAATTATGCTTAAAATTCTTTTTTTTTTCAATAATTTTCTTCTTTTTGTAATTGTTTTCTTTTTATACATTTGTAAAACACCTAGAGCTTTTTGTTTTTGTTATCTTTTAAGCTTACTTTTAAGATAAATATATAGTTTTTTTTTTGTTTTGGTTTTTGGTTTTTTGTTTTTTGTTTTTTCTTGTTTTTTGTTTGGAAAGGTTTTTTAAATTCAAGTTTTAGTCTTTATGTTTTTCATTAAACAAGGGAAGTTGTATGGCATTTTGAATAATAAACTTAAACAAATCATTTAGTATACACAAGTCGAGGGCATTTAATCAATCAATCAATCAATCAATCAACACACACATATCGCAAAACTTGCCGTTGTAGTAGTAGTAGTAGTAAGGCAACAACAACAACAACAACAACGTTGAGGATGACAACAGCAACATCAACATCAACTATATATATATACATATACATATATATATATAACTATGTATGTATGTGTGTGTTGGTGTTAGTTCTAACCACAAAAAAAAAATAAAAAAATTAAAAAACATTTCTTTCAATCAAATAGTTTTTTTTGCTCAACAACAACAATAAATAAATACAATTTTCTGCATTATATATATATATCTGATAAATGTACATAGCATTTCGGATTATTATAAGTACATATATATTTATTATTTGCCTTTTTTTGAAGCTAGAAATTTGAAAACAAAAAAAAAATAATTTTTTTTTCCAGCTGGTTTTCCATTCCTCTTTCTATTTGTTGTCAGCTTTGCTTTGTTTGTTGTTGTTTACCTAGTCATAAGTTTACAGTTATGTTTAATTTACACACATAGTATGGCATATATATATATATAAATTAGTGTCAAGCGAATCGAAATCATAATCATAGACACCAAAAAAACAACAAAAAATGAAGTAACATCTAATTTTTCTGTCAGTGTATCCGTGTGTGTGTGTGTGTGTGTTGGCCAAGTTCCAGCTTGGTTCAATATGTCTCTTTTTGCATATTGTTCAAATCGTTCAATTCCTATACATAGTTTCTTGTTTCTTGTCGAGGCGCTAAAAAGTATGCAACGCATATTTGCAGCTGCATCTGTATATGCGTTTGCGTGTGCGTATGTATGTATGTGTGTGAGTGTGTGTGTTAATAGTACATTTATATAATTACATACACAAATTTACATTGATATTTATAATTGGTTTTGAATTTTTACTTATTTTCGTATTTGACATTTATTTTGTAATAATTTGTATTTTTTTACTTTGTTCTTTGGACTTGATTTGCCCTTTTCTGATTTCAGATTTAAGTTTTTCTTTCTTGTTTTTGTTTCATTTGCAATTTGCTTAACATCCTGTCTGGGGATATGTAGTAAAGTCATTTTCAGAGAATTTTGGATTCATTTTTGTTTTGTTTCTTTAAATACTTTCAATTTCTTGAGTTTATTTTTGCCCTCTCAACGGAAATGCACTTCGCACAGTATCGAAGTCATGTAAGTGTCCTGTGTGTGAGTGTGTGTGTGTGTGACTTCCTGTTCTTTTGAATGAGAACCAAAGCGTACATAAAATTCGTGAAGAAAGTTTTAATAAAAACAAATGCTATTTAAATAAGTTTTTAGTTTCACAAAGTTTTTCAAACAATATTTATAACAGAATATAGACGGGTTCAGTTGAGTTTCCCATTGACTCTAGGCAATCATTCCCAATCAATCATCCTCAATCAATCACTGACCACCAATCATTCTCAATCAATCATGTCCAATCAATAATTCTAAATCAATCATTTTTAATCACTCATTGACCACCAATCATTCCAAATCAATCATTCGCAATCAATCATTATCAATCAATCATGCCCATTCATTGACCACCAATCATTCGCAATCAATCAATCGTTCACAATCAATCATGCCCAATCAATCATTGACCACCAATCACTCTCAATCAATCATTGACCTCCAATCATTCTCAATCAATCATTCTCAATCAATCTTCTCAATCAATCATTGACCACCAAGCAGGCAAACTTGCAAAAGCAGCAACTTATGATTGACTGATGATTAACTGATGATTGACTGATGATTAACTGATGATTAACTTATGATTGACTGATGATTGACTGTTGATTGACTGATGATTAACTGATGATTGACTGATGATTGACTGATGATTGACTGATGATTGACTGATGATTGACCGATGATTAACTGATGATTGACTGATGATTGACCGATGATTGACCGATGATTGATTACCACCTGATGGGATATGTAGCTGTTTAATATTGAGAGACTGCAACATAATTAGCGGATGGATGTTTCGCTTCGCTGAATTCAGATTTCATAGACAAACATGCGAATAGAATAGTATAGATGTGCCGAAGGTCAGACAGGACCAACCTAATTGCCGTATTGGCCATCAACAACGATGCCAGTCGATTAGCATTAAAGTGTCTGCCCCAAGCAGTGGCTGTGGCAGTGGCAGTGGCAGTAATACTAACCAATAGCAACAGCTGCAGCTGGCAAATCCAATTTTGCAAACGCGATGACTTTCAATCAACGTGGCGCAAGGTGGGAATTAGCTGGCCAAAACATGCGAGAGACAGACTTCACCCGAATGTACCCATGACGCCCCCCAAGCCACGCCCCAAACGCATGTCGCTGCAAGCGGCAAATGAAATTAGGCGCACAATCTGCAGCACAGTTTTCGGGGCCTTGGCTACACTCAGCGAAAATAAATCAAACCAAAAACCCAAAAACCGAACTGAAACGTTTTTCGATCATTTTACAACACTGAACGCAAACAATTATTCTTGTATAAGGTGAAATCAATTAGATTATTCATATAAACTGATTCACATATTTTTTATTACTGATTTTTTAGAACTCTTTACTAGAACAAAATATCTTGAATTTAGTGAAATGAAATTAAAAAAAAAAACTTCATTTATATATATAATTTATTTAAAGAAATAGTATAATCCGTTGAGTTCTTAAAAAACGAGCAAATTTGAACTTCTTTAACTTCAAAAAAATTGCTTTAAAAAATCAAAAAATATAAATTTGCGATTATAAAAAGGAATATCTGTTATACGATTCTCACTTTTCACGCTCGCGTTTCTTTTTTGTTTGTCTTCAGTGCTATAGTGTAGAAATTTTCAGATTCAGGTTTATTTTGGGTTTTTCGTTCGTTATTTTTGGGCATTTTACAACACTGAACTTGAACAATAACTCTTTTATAAGCTAAAGTGAAGTTAATACGATATGAAAAGGAATATCTGTTGTACGATTCTCACTTTTCCAGCTCACGTTTTTCTTCTTCAATGCTCAGTGTTGCTGTATAGTCTAGTAATTGGGGTTTTTCGGTCATTTTACAACACTGAACTTAAATAATTATTTTTGTCTACTCTAAAATCAATTGAAAAGAAATATCTGTTATACGATTTTCACTTTTCAAACTATTTTTTTTGATTTTCAGTGCTCAGTGTTGTAGGTTAGTGTAGTAATTGGGGTTTGTCGGTCATTTTACAACACTGAACAGAAACAATTACTCTTGTATAAGCTAAAATCAAGTGAAAAGGATTATCTGTTGTACGATTCTCACTTTTCACGCTCTTTTTTTTTGAAGTTCAGTGTTGTAGGTTAGTGCATTAATTGGGGTCTTTCGGGCTTTTTCCAACACTGAACTTGAACAATTATTCTTGTATAAGTGAACACGAAATGAAAAGGAATATCTGTTATACGATTTTCACTTTTCACGCTCGCGTTTTTCTTGTTCAATGCTCTGTGTTGTAGTATAGTGTACATTTGGGGTTTTTCGGTCATTTTACAACACTAAACTTAGACAATAACTCTTGTATAAGCTAAAATCAATTGAAAAGGAATATCTGTTGTACGATTCTCACTTTTCATGCTCGCTTTTTTGTTCAATGATTTTTCGGTCATTTTACAACACTGAACTTAAACAATTATTCTTGTATAAGCTAAAATCAAGTGAATACGAAATGAAAAGGATTATCTGTTGTACGATTCTCACTTTTCACACTCGCGTGTTTTCGGTTTGTCTTGTTTGTGCTCAGTGTTGTGTAGCGTGCAACTTGTGGCACGCTGATTGGATTGGAGGCCGAACATTGCGTATGCAAAAGTTTTGTTTTTCTGCGTAATTAAAGGGGAAACGAATGCATCGTGCAGCGTGCAACGTGCAATGTGCAACGTGCCGTGGCATGCAATCAACAACCGTGTGTCTGCGGCCATAATGAACGTTGCAATGCGTTGTGTTGCAAGGCTATTCGTTGAGTCGAAGCGGCATGGGGGCGTAATGAATGCGTCTGGGCTAGTCAGTGGTTAATGCTACATTGGATGGCAGCAATCGACAATTGCTTGTGTGCAACAGCATGTGGCAACAATCCAGTTCAACAACAAAAAGAAAGAAAGAAAAAATCCCAAAATAAAAATAAAAAAATAATAATTTGCACGCATAAAAATATTTATAATATATATAAAATATAATAATTAAATAGTCATACATAAAATATACATAGCAAAAATCATAATTAAAATTAATCACATATATATATAAAATATAGTATGTACGTGTGTGTATGGTGGTTATCGATAAACGATTTTAAATAGTTTGCTAGACAAATATTAAAAAAAATATATATATCGATAAGTTATCGATTAAACGATTACAAATAAAAATAGAATGATGTGCTAACGATATTGGTGACATGGTGTGCTTGTATGTGTGTGTGTGCGCGTGTTATCGATAACCGATAAACGACGCTTTGTAATGTTCACGTGTATTAACTGCTATTTCTGCTTCGTCTCCATTTTGTGCTTGTACGTGTGTGTGTGACCGACTTCTTCTGCTTCTTCTTCTTCTTCTTAGACATTTTCGGGCTCGGGCAATTTACGATCACAGCAATGACAGACGAGTGCATTGAGACGCTCCCCAATGGCCGACCACATGCTCATCGACATGGAGGAGACCTCAACGCTGGATATATCCAGACGCAATGCCTCCGCATCATCGATATCATGTTCGTGATCGTTATCGTTATCGTTATCGCTGTCGTTTGTAGTGTCGGGCCCCGGCCCAACCGTAAAGAATATGGCCTGATTACACATGGAATTATTCGACGTATCGGAGCCCCCCTCTTGTCAAATCTTTGGCACGGCCTCCGACAAGGAGACACTGCCCCCGACCACGCCCCCACCAACGCCCACGCCAACGCCCACGCCCACGCCCAGTTCACAGCTAACGCTAGGCAACATCAGCCCCGCAGATAGTTGAGCAGCAGCTGCTGCTGCCGCGGCTTCAGCCAGCCCGTCAGCAATTGCTGCAGCCGCGGTAGCAGTAGCAATTGTTGCCGTTGTGACGCTGCCATTACTCTCCTCGGTGCTGCCGATGCGTAGGCCGATGTTGCCGCCGCTGCTGTGCAGCGTGTTGTTGCTGTTGTTGCTTTTGTTGCTCATGTTGCCGCAACGGCTGCTGCTGTCGCCCGACGAATAGCGGTATATATGCCGACTGCAGGGCACATCAAGGCTTAAAGCACGATGTCGACTACCAACACCACCAGCACCAGCACCACCAACACCACTAGTGGCACCACCACCCGCACTACCTGTGCTAAGTACGCCCACTTGCAGCCCTGGGACAACACCCGGCGAGGGCAGACTATTCGAAATGTTGCTGCAAGCCGTTGCATCCGCGCCAGCAACAGTGGCAGCGGCAGCATTGTTGTTGCCACCCCCAGCCCCGCCGCTAGGTGTGCCACATGAGGGACTGCTGCGCGTGCTGCCAGAACGTTTGTTGTTCTTGTCAAAGCTAAAGCTAAAATAATCGGAGAATTGACGTAGACGCGATTTCCAGGATGTGCTGCTGCTGCTGCCACCAGCCGGCTGTTGCTGCTGTTGTTGTTGTTGTGTGTTGGCAACAACAGTTGTTGATGTTGTCGTTGCGCTGCCATTGAGCGTGCTGGGCGATATATTGCCATTCGATGGGGCAGCAACTGTTGTTGTTGTCGCGCTCGCTGCTGCTGCTGCTGCTGTTGCTGTTGTTACGGGCAAGAGCAACAGCAACGTTGACTGCTGCTGCTGCTGCTGCTGCTGCTGGTGGGGCTGCTGCACAACAGGCGCTGGCTGCAGCTGCTGCTGCTGCTGCTGCTGCTGATTCATATTCATATCGCCAGTGGGCTGAGGCTGCGACTGTCGCCCGTAGAAGACATTGCTGTCGGAGATGACCTGGGGCAGACCGTCGGACAAACGGCGATTGTTGCTGCTGTACTGGTCGAGGCTGACGGCGCGATTGCTGCCGAAGTGGCAACGCTGTGCATGGTAGCCATGTTGCCCGATGTTGCCATATGAGTTGCGCATCCGCTGGCCGCCGCCGCTGCTGCACAGCTCGCCGATCATCGAGGGTCGCTTCTCGCGCGAGGACTTCCTTGAGTTGGAGTGCGAGGATTTGCTGCGTCCTTCGGTGTCCACCTTGAACTTGGAGGTCATCTCGGCCACCTGCAAGACATTGTGCAAATTGACAAATAAGGCTCGCAGCAAAGGGAAGGAAATCTTTTAAAGATTGCAACTTCTGTTCATCATAGTATATGTCAAGCCATACTTACATCGACCTCTGTTGCCGTCTCGGAATCTCCGCTCTCGCTGCCCTCGGGCAGATCGTGCAGCTCAGCGGCCATGCCGCCCGGTTCGTCCACCGAGGTCCTTGACGCCGACTTCTGCGAGGGAATGCTGCGACGCGACTTGGCACTTATGCCCGAGCCGGAACGTGGCATTTGTGGTGAGCCTCCACCGCCACCGCCACCGCCACCGCCACCGCCACCAGCGGGTGCAGTAGTTCCTCCAGCTGCGGATCCTGCTGGTCCGGTCTGTGGTTTGTCCAGCTTGTCGGCATTGCTGTTGCCGGTAGTGCTGCTCGTGGCAGCATTCGAGTCCATGTTGGCGCTGTTGCTGTCCGACGTGGCCGAGGCATTGCTGTCTGCCACAGATTTGCGTGCCTTTGTCTGCGCATCGTTGAGGCGCCTGCAACAAAGAAAGGATAACAATGTGCCTGACTGTTTGGATGGGAAGGATAACTCACCTGTAATACTCGAGTGCTATGCGCACGGGTATAATGATCAATTCGGTGAGCTCGGGCACCAGTTCGCCAAGTGCCTCGAAGAGGGGCAAGAGCACGAGTCCAATGAAACGCACCTGGGAGCCCGGCTTGCTGACTTTGTCGGGATCCATGAATGGTGTCACCGGCAATCCTTCGGACTTCTCGGCGGCACTCTGGGCAAAGAACTCCTGCAGCAGGCGATCCAACCACGGTTCAGCCACATCCATGGGCCGCGCCTCGTTCGAGATGTCTGCCACCTTGATCAGGATCATGCACAGCTGTTCGAACGGAGAATGTGTTAAACAAAGGAGCGGAAAGGGGAAAAGTTTCGTTTTACCAAATTGATGTGCGCACGATTGTTGTAGTCAAAGATGGGCGTGATCTCGATGAACTGCGTCAGGATCTCGTTGTGGCGAGCCATATCGGTGGCCAGGATGCATCGGATGATGCCCTCGCGAATGTTGCTGCAAGTACAATACATGGAATTGAAGGATAAGTCTCTGATTGATTGACTGACTTGTTGGCTGGGTAACTGATTGCTGACTGATTGATTGAGAGACTGAATGATTGAGGGATTATTGTGTTCAAGACTGAATGATTGATTGAATGATTGATGACAGACTGAATGATTGATGAATTATTGTGTTCAAGACTGTATGATTGATTGACTTATGACTGCACTCAACTAACTGACTGGTGATTGACGGGTTATTCTGTGCAAGACTTATGACTGCACTGAACGACTACTAACTAACTGACTGGTTGATTGATTGATTGATTGAGAGACTGAATGATTGAGGGATTATTGTGTTCAAGACTGTATGATTGATTGACCTTTGACTGCACTTAACGACTACTAACTAACTGATTGATTGATTGATTGACAGACAAACTTACTGACTAACCGACCAACTTACTGATTGATGTAAGTGATTGATTTGCGGTTTAGTTTCAAGGATTGGCTTAGCTAAATCACTGCCTGACTGACTATGTGATTGAGTAGCCAGGTTTCTGGTAACTTCGAATGAAGAAACTTGAGTTCTAATCGATCAAATGAAGTCCAATTCAATTCTCTATGCGAAAAGAAACTTTGGTGTTTAACGTTTTTCCACACTTACACACTCTCACACACATATAGAGCTTATTTGTTAAAGGGGCAACATAAGTTGTTGTTGCATCCACACAATCTTCTCCACTCTATGGTCTAACATTACCCAACACTACACTATAAGTCCCATTTGCCCCGCACACAGCCCCCGCTGTAACTGGCAAGTTTTTGTTTGCCAAGGTTTGCTTCTCTAGCTAAAAAAGGCCAAACTATATATTTTGACATTGACAGCAGCTGGGAAAGATGCTAAGGTCATAAGATAGAGAGTGCTGGAGACTAAGCGGACAATGCGGCTCCAGTAAATATTAAATTGCATTTCGTTTTATTTTGCCATTTTGTTCTCGAGAAGAAATTGAAAAATTGTGCAAGAGTCGCGTCACACACGAGCACAAAATTGAATTTTGTCGTGTCAAGTGGCACTGACACACACACACACACACTCGCACACACACACACACAGTCATACATAGAGAGATGGAAAGACACCTCAGTTCGCTGGCTGAAGGGTTGAAGAGTTAAAGCGCGGAAGGGTTGCAATCAGGATGGCAATTGAGGTACTTGCATTGGAAATTCAACACATGCCACCGCTTCGAAAACTACACTCACAAACAATTCGGCACAACACACACATACACATACAGCATAGAAGAAGAAGAACCAGAAGAACGGGGCACAAAAAGCGTATTTTATGCACTCGACTTGACGCTGTCGCCGCCCATCAAGCTTTAGTTTCTATACCCTGAACGCATTCAGAATGGATTCAGAGGGTATAATGGTTTTGTGCAACAGTGTGTAACAGGCAGAATGAAGCATTTCCGACCTTATTAAGCATATATATTCTTGATCAGCCGAGTCGATATAGTCATGTTTGACTGTATGTATAGTTCGATCTCTGAGACTCTAAGAGCTAGAAACTCCAGATGTGAAACTTAAGCTCGCTTAATCCCTAAGCAGTACAAGTTTGTTTGGATTTATCGATAAGTCTTCCAGTTTTCGATATACACATGTTATCGATAACAAAATCTTGAATTTGGAAAAAAATACTTTACACGATATAAATAAATTTTAATTAAATTTACAAGTTTGTTTCAAATTTTCGATAACTCTTCCAGTTTTCGATATACACATGTTATCGATAACAACAAAATTCTGAATTTGGAAAAAAATACTTTACAAGATATAAATAAGTTTTAATTAAATTTACAAGTTTGTTTCAAATTTTCGATAACTCTTCCAGTTTTCGATATACACATGTTATCGATAACAAAAAAGTCTTGAATTCAGAAATCTTTATGATGCAGCTTGTAACATTAGACGAAGTAAAGACAATCTGTGAAATTTGTATTGAAATCGGTTGATAAACACCAGAGATATGGAACATTGAAGTCAAGTGTGCAGTATACCCAAACACACACACATACTTACAAGCATTAACTGTACTTGTTTAGTATAGGTTCCAGGGTATCTTCTGGTCGGTATTTCTATACTAGAGCCTTCTCACTTGTTAAACTATCAACAAACCCTCGCCATCCTCCATCCTCCAGCCTCCCTTGGAACTCTTGGCGTTGTCAAATCTTTTCGCTTATCTGACGACAGAGTTAGAGGGATTGTGATAGTTGAATAGAATGCGCAGAATTCAATTTGTCAACACGACAAACGATTTGAGAGAAGTTCAACGCCTGAGAATAATTTCTGTTGTTTTATTTCTGAATCGTTTGCTTAATGACCTTGAGAAGAGATTCGTCTGAACTTGGGATTTTTTTTCCCAATTTCAATGAAAATCAAAGCTGTCTGAATTCGCGCGAGATGAACAATACATTTATAATGTGTATCAATTGCGTCTCGATGTTTTTTTTTCTAACTCAATCGCTCGACTTTTGGCATTGCGCAAAGCTCAAAGTCAGAGCTTATCTCAGCTGGTTATCAGCTGCTTATCAGCTGTTTGCCGCTGCACTGAGCGAAACGCGAAGCAGCTCAACACTAAAGAGTTCGAAGGACTAGAGAGCGTGATGGGAAATACTTTTGAGCTACCAAAATGTGTTTAGAGGGAAGCTTAGAGTAATCATAATAAGCACAACTTTACACAAACTATTGAGTTATCATAATCATAGTTCACGAGTTATTTCTTACAGTGTACTTAGCTCATCGCATCGCTTCTCATCTCGTCTCGATTTGATTTGAGTTTCAGTTTCAAGTTCAGTTATTCATGAAACGCCGACGCCAACGAGGCGGCAAGAAAAAAGCATAATGGAGAAACGTTTTTCAATGCTGTTGCTGTTGTTGTTAAGCATTTGTGGCATGCTGCATGATGCCACTGGTGCAGCTGCTGGCCTGCTGCTGGACGATGCAGTGGATGCCACAAAGTCGCCCTGCGACAACTTTCACGACTACGCCTGTGGCAACTGGCATGTGCGCTATCAGCTGCGCTCTTTGGGGGCACACGATCAGCGAACGCTGTTCAGTGCCCTCAAGAAGGAGCTGCTCGTGCATCACTTTGAGGCAGGCGAGAGCGAAGGAGATCGCCAGCTGAATGCCTTCTACAACAGTTGCATGAGCGATCGCCAGTCGTTGCACGTCTACGCCAACGCCATGTTGCAACAGTTGCCGCAAAGCTGGTCGCTCTTCAAGAATGCCACAAGCGAACAGCTGAATTGGTCGCGTTCGACGGCGGCGCTGCGGCGCTTTGGGGCCCAGGGTCTGTGGCGCCTACTCGTCCAGCCGAATTGGCAGAATGGCGAGCAGCTGATCTTCTACGTGTTGCCGCCCACGTTCGAGCTGTTGGGCGTGGCAGGCGATGAGACAACTGAGTTCTTCTATCAGCGCTATCTGAAGTACTTGCTGCTGGAGCTGGGGTTGCGCGTGCGTTATGCTGCGGCACTTGCCACACGGCTGGTGGACTTTGAGCGCTCGCTGCAGGCTTTGTTGCCAACCGCGGCAGAGGCGACGCGACACGTGTTGCATGCGCCGCAAACGTTGCGGCAGCTGCAACAGCAACTGCCACAGCTGCAGCTGAGCGAATACTTTCAGCAACTGTTGGGCGATAAGTATACGCAAGAGTTGTTGCTGGTCGCCGACACGGGCTATTTGCTGGAGTTGCAGCGCCTGTTGCATGTGGCAGATCCACTGGTGGTCAGCACTTGGCTGCTCTTGCAACTGCCCGCACACTTTGAGCTGCATCTGCACGAGGACACCGCGCTGGCCGTGCAACGTGAGCGCTGCTTGCAACAGCTGAACACCTTGCTGCCAGAGAAGCTGACCCGGCTGCTGTTGCGCCTGCAGCATGGCAGCGATGCGGCCGCCAACGTGTATCTGAGACGGCAACAGCAACAGTTGCAGCAACTATTCGAATCGATCAAATTGCAATTCGAGCAGCTGCTCAACTCGACGGCCATATTCGAGCAGGATGCGGCCACACGGTCGCTTGCCACACGCAAGTTGCAGGCAATGCGACTCCGTATGCCGCCACTGCTGCCCGACGAGGCAGCTGCACAATCCGAGCAGGAGCAGGAGCTGAGTCTCAGCTATGATGCATATCTGTTGAGATTGTCGCAGGCGCAGGCTGTGGCACAATTTCAATTGGCCTTGGACCAACTTGGGGCAACAGCAACAACTACCAGTGGAGGCGCCACTTCAACGTTGCTGCTGTCGCAAGCAGGTCCCTTCGATGTCAATGTCTACTACAGACTCAAGCTGAATGCAATCGAATTGCCTTTGGGCCTGTTCCAACCGCCAACAACAACAACAACAACAGTCGAGCCGCCACATGAGGCAGCTGCACGTCTGCTGGGCAGCATGGGCTACTTCATCGGGCACGAGCTAATACACGGCTTCGACTACGATGGCATCAACTATGATGCCGCCGGCCGCATTGCCGGCAGCCAGTGGCCCGCGCGGGCGATCATTCGTTTTGGCTTGCGTGCTGGCTGCTACTTGGGGGCACGCTACAGCAATGCCACACTCACCATCAACGAGAACATCGCCGATAGCGAGGGCTTACGCTTGGCCTACGAGGCGCTTCAAAACACCAACAACACCAACAACATCAACAGCATCAGCAATCAAAGTGAGAGCCTGACAACAACGAAAACGGCGAAGCGTTCATTTTTTGTGGCATTTGCACAGAACTGGTGTGGCGCCGCAGCAGCAGCGAGTAGCGCCAGCAAGTTGCAACATGCCTCACACAGCGAGCGGGTCAACAATGTGCTTGGCAACTTTCCCGAATTCGCCGAGGCCTTCGACTGCAAAGCAGGCAGCTCAATGCATCCAGCTGACAAGTGTCGCATTTGGTAATCAGCTGGGTAATCGGAAAGGGTACAGTTGCTTCTTGCCACATACACACAAAGATTTGTGTGTACATGTAACAATAGAATTGATTAAACTGTTGCCTGACATTTGGTTTCTGAAGATTCAGTTTGTTTTTTGAAATTCTGCGAACCAGAGAGAGATAAGGAGTAAGCGAGAGGGAGAGATAAAAAGAGAGGGAGGGAGAGACAGGGAGACAGGGAACGAGCGTGAAATAATCTCATAAAAGATTGTAATATATAATAGATGTTATAAATAAATTTGCTCTTTAATGTTTCATACCTTAAACAAAAATATTCATAAAATTCTAGCATCGAATTTTAGTTTTCAAAAACAGAATTGATGAAAAATGGAAACTGTTGTTGCAAAAGGTAAGAATACACACACACACACACTAATAAGCTTGTTGTGCAACACACACACAACTAATCTAAGTTTGGTTAGATATATGTATAGATCCTTGGATCCTTATTTAAAAAGTCTTACAAAGAGTCTGAGTGCAAATTGCTATTAGAAACATAACAAGAAATCTTTGAAGTTGGTTCGTTTAGAACTAAATTGCTGATTAATGAAGATAGGATTGATTAGGATTGATTAAGATAGATAGATAGATAGATCGATAGATAGATAGCTAAGATGAATAGATAGATAGATAGATAGATAGCTCAGATGGATAGATGGATAGATAGATAGATAGATAGATAGATAGATAGATAGATAGATAGATAGATAGATAGATAGATAGATAGATAGATAGATAGATAGATAGATAGATAGATAGATAGATAGATAGATAGATAGATAGATAGATAGATAGATAGATAGATAGATCGATAGATGGATAGATGGATAGATAGATAGATATATAGATAGATAGATAGATAGATCGATAGATTGATAGACAGATTGATAGACTGATCAAAAGATAGATAGATTGATAGATAGATAGATAGATAGATAGCTAAGATGGATAGATAGATATATAAGATAGATATATGAACTAGTTAAATGATTTTTGGTTTCGCAAGCTTCGTATCATTTCATTCCCTAATCAACGTCACAAATCCAAGCAGTGTTGGAAAATGCGTCAAACCCGGATACACAATTGTAAGTTGAGTCGAATATTTGAACATTTCAATGCTCAATGCTGATGAATGAGACTTAAGAGCCGGAAGAATGTTGCAATAAATGACACAATTTTGACAGTTGCTTCAACATTGTTGCAACAATACCAATACTAATACACACACACACATACAGATATCACCATAAAATGACTTACAATACACTCAGAGAAAACGCGCAACTTTGTGGAACGTTGCTGATTTACAAATCTTATGAAATCAGTTAAACTATTTATTTGCTGGACTCTGATATTGAAGTTTCCAGTGTTGTAAAAGTATGATATGATTTGAGGTTAGGGATTATTTTCACGAACAATTAAGATTCTAAAAGCAAGTTGTTGCAAGGCCGCAACAGTTTCCTCTTCCCTTATTTTGTTCCGTGTGCATGCTTAGACAAGCACAAACAGGCAGGGAGAACGAGAACGCGATAGAGTAAGGGAGATAGAGAGAGAGAGAGAGAGGCAAGGTTTTTGGGGAAAAGTTCTTGCCACTTTTGACGGCTGTTTGGCTTGCTTGGCTCCCGGGTTGTTGCAACACTTACAAGCATATTTTGCATGAGACAAAAGCTCCCAAAAGTATGCTGCACTTTATGCACGCAAACATCGTGAAGGCGTTTGGATTCGTCTGGGTTTGGGTTGTCAAGGTTGAAGCTTGTCCCTTGGGGAAAGTCGTTATTCTCGTCTCTGCTTCTCACACTTCTAGCTCTTGATGATAACGATGATAATGATAATCATAATGCTGGCGTATACTGATTGCCCGGATCCCTCGCCTACGCGCGCTTCTTAGTCAAAGTCAAAGTCAAGGCAGAGAGAGAGAGTGAAAAAAGTATGAAAGCATACAAATAAAACACAATTTTGCGACCCCTTTCAAGCTAATCTAGTTAATTATTTTTACGCGAAATTTTGCAAAACAACAAGTACAGTGTGCGCTCATTAACGTGTACACATCAAGGGGTAAAAGTTCACAACGAACTAAAAACATAAACTAATTTGTTGTTAACAAGAAAGTTTCATAGGGAAAGTTTAACATTTATCACGACGACGATTTGTCATCGCTGGTTCACGTTAGCGAGCGTGCACTGTACTCGCACGAACCTTGTATAAACCCAAATTAGTCACAAGCACTTGCATAAAAGACAACTTGGGGGCGATTACAAATTACAAAATGGCTAACTACCAGGAATTAGCTCGTTCATGTTTAGCTCGAATTGCGTATTAGAAATTCTTGGAATCAGTGCCGCCGCAGCAATGTCTAACTATTCCTCCAGGAAGTGCCAAAGCACTGTATAACTATCTCGCTATTAATAACTACGTTGTAAATGTCTCAGTCACAATATTTAATTGGATAATATACTTATAATTGGATAAATACATAACAACTTGTCAAACGGGAAACGATATGTATCCTGTCAACTTTCTAAGACTCATTTTCCATTTAATTGATAATTGATTGAAAAGTATGAAAAGCTCTTTCTCACATTTTATACCCTGAACCCATTGAAAATGTGTTAGAAAGGGTATAATGGTTCTGTGCAAAAGTATGTAACAGGCCGAAGGGAAGCAACTCCGAGCCCATAAAGTATATATATTCTTGATCAGCATCAACAGTCGAGTCGATAAAGTTTCGATAACTTTTCCGGTTTTCGATATACACATGTTATCGATAACAACAAAATCTTGAATTTGGAAAACTTTTTGATGCAGTTTGAAAGATTAGACTAAATAATGATAATCTCTGAAATTTTGAATTGATAACTCTTCCCGTTTCCGATATACACATGTTATCGATAACAACAAAATCTTGAATTTGGAAAACTTTTTGATGCAGTTTGAAAGATTGGAGTAAATAATAACAATCTGTGAAAATGTTATTGAAATCGGTTGAGAAACACTGGAGATATGGAGTATTGAAGTTAAGAAAGTATGCCGTACACACACACACTCACACATACTGGCAAGCACTGACTGTGTGCGTAAAGTATAGGGTTCAGGGTATAGTCTAGTCGGGGTTTCTCGACTAGAGCCTTCTTACTTGTTTCCTATCTGTTTCTTCAAGTAAAGTGTATCTGCTAGTCGACTAGCGACCCTCTAGTTAGAGGGTGCTCTGAATATCCTGCAAGAATTGTAGCTACTGCAAGTGCAATAAAGACCAGAACTCGCTTTTCGAGTGTCTCCAACTCTACTCCCTCCCTCCCTGCCAGCAAATCGATAGCGATAGGCTGGGCGCCCGGTAGTACCGCATGCGGTTGCTGCGGCGTGGCGTTGGGTGCTAATTAGAGGCTAGGTCCTGGCGTCGTTTAATGCAACATCGTTTTGTACGTGACGCGCATGAAATGGAGTCCAGCAATGTTGCCAATTAAATGGCTACCAACCCCCACACCCCCAACCCCAACCCCTAACCACCGACAGGAACACAGTGACACAAAACGTTGAACTCCTTTGCGCCAACCCAAGACACAAACCTTGCCACAAAGTGTTCTGCAGGTGTTTGGTTTACATGGCTAGCAAATTATTCAGCATTTCTAATAGGTTGTTCACATTTCGAAATGAACTGGAAATTGGAGTCATAAATCAATTTTGATTGTTTTTAATTATACCAATTTGAGCTGTTGAAGTATTTCCGATTTGCTTTGCTTAATCACAACTTCTTTTTGTTTGTCTGTACTTCAAACTCAAACTGTGTGACCCCAATTTGTGTCCCCTTCCCCCTTTTATGTGTATGTGTAGCCAATTAGTGGAGCTTAACTTGGTTTCTACTCACTTGAATGTTTCCCGGCTAAAGTTCCTGAATATATTACACTCGGGATGCTCCAACAAGCGGAATGCAATCGAACAATGATGATTCTCCAGCGGTGAGATGTCATTGTATCTAGACACGAACCAAGTATAAGTATAAGTATAAGTATAAGTATAAGTATAAGTATAAGTATAAGTATAAGTATAAGTATAAGTATAAGTATAAGTATAAGTATAAGTATAAGTATAAGTATAAGTATAAGTATAAGTATAAGTATAAGTATAAGTATAAGTATAAGTATAAGTATAAGTATAAGTATAAGTATAAGTATAAGTATAAGTATAAGTATAAGTATAAGTATAAGTATAAGTATAAGTATAAGTATAAGTATAAGTATAAGTATAAGTATAAGTATAAGTATAAGTATAAGTATAGATATAAGTATAAGTATAAGTATAGATATAAGTATAAGTATAAGTATAAGTATAAGTATAAGTATAAGTATAAGTATAAGTATAAGTATAAGTATAAGTATAAGTATAAGTATAAGTATAAGTATAAGTATAAGTATAAGTATAAGTATAAGTATAAGTATAAGTATAAGTATAAGTATAAGTATAAGTATAAGTATAAGTATAAGTATAAGTATAAGTATAAGTATAAGTATAAGTATAAGTATAAGTATAAGTATAAGTATAAGTATAAGTATAAGTATAAGTATAAGTATAAGTATAAGTATAAGTATAAGTATAAGTATAAGTATAAGTATAAGTATAAGTATAAGTATAAGTATAAGTATAAGTAGTAAGTATAAGTAGTAAGTATAAGTATAAGTAGTAAGTATAAGTATAAGTATAAGTATAAGTAGTAAGTATAAGTATAAGTATAAGTATAAGTATAAGTAGTAAGTATAAGTAGTAAGTATAAGTATAAGTATAAGTATAAGTAGTAAGTATAAGTATAAGTATAAGTATAAGTATAAGTATGAGTAGTAAGTATGAGTAGTAAGTATAAGTATCGTTAAGTTTCGTTAAGTTTACCTGAGCGCCAGTTCGGTGCGTGCATTGATCTGATATATATTGTTGTAGCCAGGATGATCGAGGTCGTGACAAATGCAGGACACGAGCAATATTAAACATTCCAGATCGCCCAGGCGATTCAATAAATTCGCTTCACGTGTTATAGCGTACATCTGAAAAGATATATATAAATATTAATCCGATTCACAAAAGAATACTCTATCTAAAAGCAGAAAAGCTTGACTAGAAGACATCCTTCCCGATTCACGAAAGAAAACTTTAGCTAAGAGAAGAAAAGCTTGACTAGAAGATACCCTTTCACTCGTTATTAATATGCGTGAAAGTGACATCAATATTGCTGCTTTTTAGGGAAAGATTCTAGGAGAAAAGCCATTTTGAAAATATAAGATTTAACTGTTATCGATAACAAAAAGTTATATAGAAGCCTTAGATCAGGAAAAAACATATCATATGTTCTATAGTTCTATGTTTCTATAGTCTCTGAGATTGAGGTTAACTTGGCTGAATAGACTCGTCTGTTGCTGCTGATCAATGAAATCGATTCTTTGTGAATGTTATCGATAACAATATAGGCATTAGATCAAGAAAAAACATATCACATCTTCTATAGTCTCTCAGATTGACGATAATATAGACGACGACGCATGGCTGAATCGACGAGTCGTCAGATGATGCTGATCAAGAAAGTCGATTACTTATCGAATCGAAGAATCGAATGTTCTAAAACCTTTTCCCTCCTCTTCTAATGCCCAACACCCAATAAAGAAAGTTATGCATTTGGCCAATTGTTTAGTTTTCCATTTAACTTTCTCTTATTGAAGCTGAGCTCTGATTTAGTCTCCCAATTAGAGTAATTCAAATGAAGTGTCTTCTCGTAGTTGTTGCTGTTTCTCTCAATGGTTGCTTTAAGAATGCTGCAGAGAAAGCAAAGACAGACAACAGAGACAGAGACAGAGACAGAGACAGAGACAGAGACAGAGAGATAATGAGAAAGAGAGACAGAGCACTTTTAATGTTGCTAGCTATTAAGCCAAATCGCATTTGATACCTAGACGTGGCCAGCAGCAGCAGCAGCAGCAGCAGCAAGCTGTCTAGTAAACTGCTCGAAGGGAGAAGGCAGAAGGAGAGGGGATAGGGGATAGGGGATAGGGGTGCGGGGTTGGGGGTTGGGGGTTGAGCCAATGGTTAAAGTAAAGGTAAAATGTTGAAGGCAACTTAATTTGTGTGCCGTGTAAAAAGGGCAGCGAAAGCTTTGCAATTACCAGCAGCTAGTTTAACGAATCCATAACCCAACCCAACCCTCCCGCGAGCCTCCCTGCGACCCACAAGCCTCTTGCCACAGCCATAGATGTGACTGCTGCAAGCGATGAAAACGTCTTCTACTGCAGACACAGACACAGAGACAGAGACAGAGACAAAGAGACAGAGATAGAGATAGAGAGAAAGAGCCTGAAGCAATTTTCAAGAGCGTTCAATTTAAGCTTTTTGAAATACAATAGCAGCGTTAAGTTTGCTTAGCGCTTGCACCAAGGGGTGTATCGGGGGTGTATTGGGGGTGTGGCGGGGGCAACGCACTTGGGGGGGTGTGGAAGGGGGTGTGGAGGGTTTCTCTCAAGTTGCTGCACAACTTTCTGGGCATCCTTATTCTCATCGCCATCATTGCCGTTTGTTGGCGTTGCGTTTACTTTGGCATTAAGCAATTTTACAGAAAGGGATGAACGGGGCAGGGGGCAAGTAGTGTGAATACAAAATGGCGGAAGGTGTCAGAAGGGGGGGGGGGGGGTGGGGTTTGTCTAGGGAAGTTAGTACTATAAATTTATGCAAATGCGAATGCTGTTTGCATTTCGAATTTCGCAAGTTTATCTAAATTCATTGTCAAGCTAGAGAGCGAGGAACTTTAACATTTCCACTTACCCCACCAACAACATCCCCCCACCCCTCCACAACGTGGAGAGCATCCCTTAAGCATTGCTAGGGCGCAAGTTTTTGCAGCATCCGCAACCCCGAAGGAAATCAACGACAACTGCAACCCGGACAAACTGCACTTTTATTAATGAAAAGCCAAGTTGATGCTTGTTGCTCACTTCGTGAAAGTGGATGTGTGAACAGTATAAGAGACACGCCTACCGCCCTAACGCCCACCGCCCACCGCCCTTCGACCACACAAACGGTATTCCCATACTCATACTGATTGATGACCGCCGTGAATTTCTTTTACAGCAAGTATTTTATCGCGAAATCACCAAAATTTCAACCTTTTCCCTCTCTGGACTCTTGGGGACTTTTGTATTAAAGAGTCTTCACATTCGATAACAAGCAGTTCTGCCTTAGATCACATTCGATAACAAGCAGTTCTGCCTTTGATCACATTCGATAACAAGCATGCCTTAGATCAAGGAAAAACATATCATATGTTCTATAGTCTCTGAGACTACGAACTGGTTTGAATCGTTTCGTCTGTTGATGCTGAACATAAAACTCGATTCTTTATGAGTGTTATCGATAACAAGATCGGCATCATATCAAAGAGTCTTCACATTCGATAACAAGCAGTTATGCCTTAGATCACATTCGATAACAAGCATCAAGGAAAAACATATCATATGTTCTATAGTCTATGAGAGTGACGTTAACTTGGCTGAATCGTCTCGTCTTCTTGATGCTGATTAAAAACTCGATTCTTTATGAATGTTATCGATAACAAGAAGTTCTGCCTTATATCAAGGAACAACATATCGTATGTTCTATACTCTCTAAGATTGACGTTAATATAGACGACGAAATGGTTTGAATCTTCTCGTCTTCTTGATGCTGATTAAAAACTCGATTCCTTATGAATGTTATCGATAACAAGATCGGCATTAGATCAAAGAGTCTTCACAATCGATACTCGCTCTCTTCACCAACTAAGTTAAGCTGAATACGTTCTCAAATATATATACTATATATGCCTTTGAACTCCACAACAATATTAATATGCAGGACTTTTGTTTGACCGAATTTTGGAATCAGCTTTCGTTTCGATCCACGCTTTTATTCATTGTGTGTTAACAATGCGATGGCGATGGCGATGGCGATGGCAGGAAGGCAAATGCGAAAGCCGCTTAACGGCTATATTCAGTATGCTGTCCGGCCCAAATAGACACATAGAACGGAAGGATGGGATGGCAGGGAGGCGGAGAGAAAGCTACACGGACTGTACATACATGAGTGCCAGGACAATGCAAGTGGTCGAACCATTGAATTGTAAAATGCTACGCACACCACACATCGAACGTATGTGTGTGTATGTGCGTGTGCGTGTGTGTGTATGCAAAAAGTCCTTGTTGATTGTCATCGTCATGGTTTAGCGGGGCTTAAGTCCTGAGACCTCAATGCCACTTCAAATGCCAATCGTATGCGCCTAAAAAGCTAGTTCAGTGTGCGGAGAGTGTTGACAGGGTATCTGGCCGTCGGTCATGCTTGTTTTGAAGCACCAGAAAGCGAACAGCATTCGATCGTTTGCTCTTTTGTCTAACTCGAAAGTTATCGATTGGTCGCATTTATCGATAACTTACCCTACCCAACTGAGGCTTGCCGCACAAGCAATTGCTGGTTCACTTTTCTCTTTTCCATTGAAAATGGGTAAAAAAGGTAAAAAGGTTTTGTGGAAAAGTGTGAAACAGGCGGAAGGAAGCATCTCCGACCCCATAAAGTATATATATTCTTGATCAGCATCAACAGCCGAGTCGATCTCAGAGACTATATGAGCTAGAGACTCCAGATTTGGAACATAAGCTCGCCTAATCCCTAGGCAGTACAAGTATGTTTCAAATTTTTCGATAACTCTTCTCGTTTCCGATATGCACATGTGATCGATAACAACAAAATCTTGAATTCAGAAATCTTTTTGATGCAGTTTGAAACATTAGACGAAATAAAGATAATCTGTGAAATTTTGAATTGATAACTCTTCCCGTTTTCGATATACATATGTTATCGATAATAACAAAATCTTGAATTCCGAAATCTTTTTGATGCAGTTTGAAACATTAGACGAAATAAAGATAATCTGTGAAAATGTTATTGAAATCGGTTGAGAAACACTGGAGATATGGAGTATTGCAGTTAAGAAAGTATGCCGTACACACACACACTCACACATCCTTGCAAGCACTGACTGTATGCGTAAAGTATAGGGTTCAGGGTATAGACTAGTCGGCATTTCTCGACTAGAACCTTCTTACTTGTTTGTGTTGCTCTCTTTGATCATTTTGCTGAAGTATTTTTTTTTTACTTTTCGTTTCAACTATTTGTCACTATGTGTGACACACACACATCGCTCACACACACACACACACATCGCACACATCGCACACTTGGGCATTGTTTGTCAAGTTGAACAATATATATTTAAAAGTTTTTTGCGCTCGTTCCTCGGGCACACATAGACAATAAGGCCACAAGCGGAAAAAAAACAGAAAAAAAATATTCCAGTGTTAAAAACGCTTTGTTTTCTGTGCTTTTCAAAGTTTGTTGCGACATACGACTCGCGCATTAAAGTTTAATGCAGTTAAATAAACTGAAAGCTTACTGAACATCAGGCTTCAAGAGGCGATTAACTCGTTTCCGGTTTATTTGTTAATGTTATGCAGTTTGAAACTGTTGCGATGAGGTCAGAGTTGTTTGTGTTTCACAGCTTCAGCTAACAACACTGAATTAATATTTCATTCGACTGACACAACAACAACAACAACAACAATGTATATAGTATATATGTGTGTTTGTTGCACAGTTAAGTCATAAATGTTCAAAAGAGAGAAAAGTAGCTTTCATTTGCCAAAAAATGTAGGTTAAAAACTCAACTCGACTCGGCTGCTTTGGCAGCACTTGAGAAGAACATCTACAAAGTGGGTCGCACTGTTATCTGCTTCTTCTTCTGTGTTGCTTTTCTTTTTATGGTGAGCTTTTCGGTTTGGCTAGTTATTTAGCTTGATATACTCTGCCCTTTGTGGCATTCGAGACAAGGCATTCAGCAAGCGATAGATCGACGGAAACTTTGAAACTTTTTTCATTTTATAATATTTATTAATAGTTTCAGCATTTTTGAATACTTTTGAGTTATTTGTCAGAACTAACTCAGTCGAGTCGATCAATGCTTATGAGCACTGAGAGTTAGAGTATCTAAGTTTTGGATATGCTTCCTTTCTTGCTTCTTTTTTTATTACTCTTGACGATTGGGAGATTTTTTTTTCGTTTTTGTCTGTCAGTTGTTGTTGTAGTTGTTTGTTGCCGTGTGTGTGTTGGTGTGTGTGTTTGTGTGTGTTGGTGTGTGTCCATTTCTTAGCCTTTCTGCAGTTCCGTAGTTCTATTTTTAAATGTTGAACGACTTGTTCTCAAGCTATTTTCACCCATAACACATATATATCTTGTTATTTTCTTTTTACTTTGCTATAAATAGGCTTCTTCTTACACACACACACACACATATATATGTGGATGCCACTTTGTGTTGCATACAACGAGGCGACGCCCGCATGGACACAAAAAGGATATTGATTGTGCATGGGCTAATCCTTGTCGAGGGTTGTTATAAGCATACAAGAATAAACCAGATGACATTGACGTAAGTCTTGAGATGCACAAAGTTCACCACACGGCTTAGCTATTCACCAAACTCACCTCTAAAGGTGAGGAACACACTTAAAGGTTAGGGTTAAGCTTTAATCGACTTGGTTAGGAATAATGTATTTCGTTTCAGTACTCACCATTTGAGCGACACAGAAACAATGTCGAAAATTATGAAATGGCACCTCATTGTAGTGCTTGTAGACCTCGTAGAGCCATTCGCGCAACGTATCGATGGGCATGCTAAACTTCTCCACGAAGCCCAGCTCAAGGAACATGGTCTGCATTAGGTGTATGACATCTGCGTCTCCCCATTCATACGAATCGAACGCAGGCAGACGCAGAGCCGCTTTAACCTCATCCGAAAAGTTTGTGTTGCATATTTCAAGGAAGCGACGCTTCACCTCCTGATGCTTTGGTAGACTGCTCTTGCGATGTGGCGGGCCCATTGGCCGATTGGATAAGCCTGCAAACAGTAAGAGAGAGAGACTGGAAATTACTTAACGGATATACACAGAAAAAAATAAATACAAAATATATATTCAAGAGAGAAATCAGAATTGAACGGAAAAGGCAGATTCAAATTAGATAAGTATGGAATGTTGTTGCAGGCAGATACAGAACAAGTAAGAAGGCTCTAGTCGAGAAATCCCGACTAGACTATACCCTGAACCCTATACTTTACGCACACAGTCAGTGCTTGCAAGTATGTGTGAGTGTGTGTATGTATACGCGTAACTTCAATACTCCATATCTCCAGTGTTTCTCAACCGAATTCAATAAATTTTCACAGATTATCATTATTTAGTCTAATCTTTCAAACTGCGTCAAAAAGTTTTCCAAATTCAAGATTTTGTTGTTATCGATAACATATGTATATCGAAAAAGGGAAGAGTTATCAATTCAAAATTTCACAGATTATCATTATTTAGTCTAATCTTTCAAACTGCATTAAAAAGTTTTCCAAATTCAAGATTTTGTTGTTATCGATAACATGTGTATATCGAAAACGGGAAGAGTTATCCAAACTTTACCGACTCGGCTGTTGATGCTGGTCAAGAATATACATACTTTATGGGGTCGGAGTTGCTTCCTTCTGCCTGTTACATACTTTTGCACAAAGCCATTATACCCTTTCTAACACATTTGCAATGGGTGCAGGGTATAAAAAGAGCTTTATGTATATTCAAAAGCGGGAATCAGCCAAGTGAATGTAGTTGTTGTTGCTGTTGTGGCAATAAATAAATCAGCTAAATTGAAACAGGAAATACAGCTGGGAAGTCGAGAACTGGCAACAAAGCCCAAGCCAAAGCGAGAGTGAGTGAGAGGGAGAGAGATTGGTTTAGGGGCAAAAACCAAATCGAAGTCCAGTGAAAAGAAAAAAAAAACAAGCAAACGTTGAAATATGCCTGAAAATCCACTTTGTCCCCTCTCTCTCTCGCTCTCTCGTGCACATTCTTTTCTCGTTTCTGAGCGGGAAATTAAATTTTCAATCGGGCCTCACGCTTCACTGACCAAATGAAACAACAACGAAGAAACAACACCAACAACACCAACAACAACACCAACACCAATAGGTGTGTATGTGTGCCTAAGGTGTTGCGACAGCTGAGAGCTGTCGATCTGTCGTGCCCATCCTTCTCCTCCTCCTACACATCCTTGACTGAATTGAACCGAAAAATTTGTCAGGATGTGCGGAGAATCGAATTTCGGATGCCAATTTCTGTGTGTGTATGTGTGTGTGTGCGTGTGTGTTTGTGTGTGTGTGTTTTGCAATTGCTTTAAAAACGCTAACAAGACAAGTGCCACCATCACCGCACACACACGCACACACACACACACATGTATCACACAGTCAACTAACAACACCCCACAAAAAAAGCTATCTCGTTTTAAGTTCACACTCAACACTGCGTTTCAGTTTTCTACTTTAAAAATGTTTTCAAAACTGCGTCAAATCTTTTCTACTTTGACTTTAGATGCCTGTGAATCAAGTTCCTTATTGAAATTATTCGATATAGTTTGGTTTTCGTATCTCTTTAATCATTCTTATACTATGTTTTACCTTTTGTTTAAGTTTTGATACAATTTCTGCATTGTCAGGAGTACCACAACTGTGTTTCCGAACGGATTTCATTCCATATTCGAATTATTCGATATTGTTTGGTTTTCCATGTCTTTAGTCATTTTTATACTATGTTTTACCTTTTGCATATGTTCAAAAAGTTTTGATACAATTTTCAGGAGTATCACAACTGTGTTTGCTAATGGGTTTCCTTTCTTGTTAGAAGTATTTAATATAGTTTGGTTTTCGTATCTCTTTAACGATTTTATTTTTATATGTTTTACCTTTTGCATATTTTCAAAAAGTTTTGATACAATTCCTGTTGTATATTGCATTTTCAGGAGTATCACAACTGTGTTTCCGAACGGATTTCATTCCTTATTCGAATTATTCTATATAGTATGGTTTTTGTATCTCTTTAAGGATTAGATTTTTATATGTTTTATATTGTATATATTGCATTTTCAGGAGTATCACAACTGTGTTTCCCAACGGGTTTCGTTCGACTTTCTTTCCTATTCTTCAGTTTTGATACTTTTCTCATTCTCATTTCATTCCGATTTGGATAAATTAAGCATTTTCATGCTTTGATTATCATGTATCATAGTACTTGGTCTAATCCAATTAACTCGCCGTTTCATATAAATATTTCTTTGACACACAACTTTCAATTATTTATTATTTATTTATTTTATAAGTAATTTACTTAGTGTCAGTTGCACTAAGTCTTTTCTTTCTTTCTCTTTGCGGAAGATATGTGTCGTTGCTGATGTGACATTTGTTGGATCTAGTTCTTCATAAAAATGTAAAAAATAATAATTTAAGATTATGTGACTTCAACGAGCAAGACGTAGGTACGCCCAAAGGAAAATCAATCTAGTTCTTTATAAAAATTTAAAAAAAAATAATTTCTTTTCTTTATATTTAAGATTATGTGACTTCAACGAGCAAGACGGAGGTACGTCCAAAGGAAAAACAATCTAGTTCTTCATAAAAATTTAAAAAAATAATTTCTTTGCTTATATTTAAGATTATGTGAGTTCAACGAGCAAGACGGAGGTACGCCCAAAGGAAAATCAATCTAGTTCTTCATAAAAATTAAAAAAAAATATAATTTAAGATTATGTGACTTCAACAAGCAAGACGGAGGTACGCCCAAAGGAAAATCAATCTAGTTCTAGTAAAAAAAAATAATTTCTTTGCTTATATTTAAGATTTTGTGACTTCAACGAGCAAGACGGAGGTACGTCCAAAGGAAAATCTATCTAGTTCTGCATAAAAATTTAAAAAAGAATAACTTTTCTCATATTTAAGATTATGTGACTTCAACGAGCAAGACGGAGGTACGCCCAAAGAAAAATCAATCTAGTTCTTCATAAAAATTAAAAAAAAAAAATTATTTCTTTGCTTATATTTAAGATTATGTGACTTCAACGAGCAAGACGGAGGTACGCCCAAAAAAAAAACAATAATTAAAAATTTTTATTAATATTATTTATTAAAAAACAAAAATGTACTTAGAATAAGGACACAATTATATGAATTGAAGAAGATTTTTTTGTATTCCTTTTTTCTTTTGCATTAAGTTTCAGTATGCGTGTGTATGTGTGCTAGCTATTAGCAGTTATACCTGGCCACGCCTTCTGGTCGCAACGCCCGCCCACATGTGGAGCTGTTGGTGGCGCCGCTGCTGCTGCTGACGCTGTTGCAAGCCAAACACTTTGCAGGCCGCGTTTATAATTAATTTACTGCCACTTACAATTTTTAATTAAGCACACTTCTCTCTCTCTCTCTCTCTCTCTCTCTCTTTGAGTGTTCACAGCGTTTCTAAGCCCCTTTGCGCAACCCGCAACCCGCAACCCACAACCCACAAACCCCTTCTTTCCATTAAGTTGTGCCAACAATGTTTGGAGGCCATTTGGCGGCGAAGGCGACGACGAAGTTGGCAAAAGCTTGATTCACGTCTCTGTTCTGCTCTCGTTTGTTAATAAATTGCAGATGCCCGCCATTTCATTCGTTCCCTACTACCTTTCTCAGTCTCGTGCTACCTTTGACACACAATTAAGTATACGCCGCATGCAACCTCGCCACCAAATGCACTTGTCGACAAAGGATCAACAACATACACACAAATGAATTGCAAATTGAAATAAGAGAAAAACTCGAGAAACCATTAAGCATATAACTTATCGCACTAAATGCAACAATTACCATGCATTGCTCGTTACTTTTCAGTCCCAGCTTTAAATATATTCATGTCTTGAAGCTGATTATTATGACGAGTAGAGGAAGTACCACCAGTACTTTGTGTGGGAAGTACCACCAGTTGAAGCTTTGTGTGGGAAGTTCCACCAGTTGAAGCTTTGTGTGGGAAGTACCACCAGTTAAAGCTTTGTATAGAAGTACCGCCAGTTCAAGCTTTGTGTGGAAGTACCATTAGTTTCAGCTGATTATTATGACGAATATGGAAGTACCACCAGTTGAATCTTTGTGTGGAAGTACCATTAGTTTAAGTTGATTATTATGACGAATATGGAAGTACCACCAGTTGAACCTTTGTATGGAAGTACCACCAGTTCAAGCTGATTATTATGACGAATATGGAAGTACCACCAGTTGAAGCTTTGTGTGGGAAGTACCACCAGTTGAAGCTTTGTGTGGGAAGTACCACCAGTTGAAGCTTTGTATGGAAGTACCACCAGTTGAAGCTGACGAATATGGAAGTACCACCAGTTGAAGCTGATTGTTATGACGAGCAGGAATAAAAATCACAATCAGTTTCTGTATAATATGTTAAACTCGATATGATATTGAAGGTAAAATAATTCGTGTAAACAATATAAAAATAAATACTAATATAATTTTGATTATTATGATAAGAAAACCAGCAGCATTTAATAATTAATATAATATATAAAAAAATAATATAATAATAATATATAATATAAAAAAAAATTAAAAAGAATTTTTAAGTTTTGCTTTCAACATTTGCGCCAAACTTTTTCAACTGCCTTCCTCCGCCTTCGCCTCCGCCGCCACCATCGACGATGAGTGACAATTTGATCGATGAATTTCGCATTCCACACCTTGCCCCCCCAACCAACCAACCAACCAACCAAGCAACCAATTGGGGCACTTTCTGTTCTGGTGGCAAACAAGTTTTGCTGCATTTCTTTTGCGGCAGCTGCAAAATATTTTCTGTCGATTATGTTTTGTATGGCACAGCGGGTGGTCGGTGGTCGGTGCTCGGTGCTCGGAGGTTGCAACTGTTGCATGCGTCTTACGTATGTGTGTGGAATGAAAAATTACGTCTGTCATCCACAATGACAACTGTCAAATTTGCCAATGCAACAGGAGGCGAACGCAGGTATGCGAACATTGTGTTGGTTGGGTCTATTATTATATCCTTTTCACATCTGTTGCCGCCATTTTAATTACTTAAAATTCCTTATGGAATATGTCGCCTCCCTTATACACACACACAAACACGAGATGTGTGTTGATTAGCAATCAAAGTAATTGAGGCAAGGAAGCGCGACTCTCGTCGTTTCATTTAGCAATCTGTTGCCAGGATACGTCTTGCACACACACTTGGCTACATAAGAGGCACGCTATTACACAATATTGTATCAATATTTATGTAAGACATTGCACACTTATCCAATTCCTTTAGTCTGATAGTTTTCATCATAAGGATTCAAACACTCTCAAGACTCAGATACATACTCAGGATTCCTTTAAACTTT
Source organism: Scaptomyza reducta (assembly GCA_035044485.1). NCBI lineage: Eukaryota > Metazoa > Arthropoda > Insecta > Diptera > Drosophilidae > Scaptomyza > Scaptomyza reducta. The sequence continues at coordinate 144,040 of JAWNNV010001113.1, read as the reverse complement.
TTCTGCTCGCCACTAATCTGAAATGCAGCAGATTATAGTTTGTCGGGTTTCTGTTTCGTGTTGTTTGGATGCTAAATGTAATTCAAATCTCTAAATAAGACTTTTGACCAATGATTGAAACACCGCACGCAAAAGGACTGTCAAAAGAGCCAACGGACTAAGCATTGCGTTAAATAATTAATTACAATCAATTAATTAATTAGACTGAACGCAACCAAGGGTTCAACGTTCGTTGGCGGCAAGGGTGAGGCGTCAGTTAACAAACAGCCATCAGCAACAGACAAACCAAAAAAAAAAAAAGAAAAAAAGTGGATAACAATACAGAGAGGAAGCAAAGAACTTTTTTATTGGATACAGAATCTGGCCAAATTCAACAACAGCTATTTATTTTGACTTTACTTTGCCTGCCGCCTTTATTCGTATTTTTTGATTTCATTTAAGTTCAGTTTCCCTTTCATTAAATATATAAATAAAAAATAGAAAATATCTTCAAATTAGAAAAATTTGAAGTACATTTTCCAATCAACTTAAAGTTTTCCTTTCATTATATATTGTAATAAAAAAATATCTTCAAATTGGAAAAACTTTAAGTACATTTTCCAATCAACTTAAAGTTTTCCTTTCATTATATATTGTAATAAAAAAATATCTTCAAATTGGAAAAACTTTAGAAAACAGTTTAAGATTGTGAAAATCTTTTAAAAAAAAGTTTTCCGTTATTAAATATTGAAAAAAAAACAAACCAAAAAGGTAAAAAAAATATAACAAAACAGAGGAAGGAATTCACTGGATATACTTGGATAAGGAATCTGGTAATAATCAACAACAGTTATTTTATTTTGACTTTCCTTTGCCTGCTGCTGCTTTTATTCGACTTTTTTTGTTATTGAAGTTTAAGTTTTCCTTTCATTAAATATTGTAATATAAAAAATAGAAAATATCTTAAATTAGAAAATTAGAAACACTTTTAAAAAGATATTGAAGATTGTGAAAATATTAAAAAAAAAGTTTCCGTACATTAAATATTGAAATAAAACAACAAAAAAAAACAAAACAGAGGAAGGAATAAACTGTTATATTGGATAAGTAATCTGGTAATAATCAACAACAGTTATTTTATTTTGACTTTCCTTTGCCCGCTGCTTTTGTTCGACTTTTTTAAGTTAAGTTTAAGTTTTCCTTTATTAAATATTGTAATAAAAAAACATCTTCAAATTAGAAACACTTTTAAAAACATATTGAAAATTGTCAAATTAGTTTAAAAAAAGTTTTCCGTTATTAAATATTGAAAAAAAAAACAAACCAAAAAGGTAAAAAAATATAACAAAACAGAGGAAGGAATAAACTGTTATATTGGATAAGGAATCTGGTAATAATCAACAACAGTTATTTTATTTTGACTTTCCTTTGCCTGCTGCTGCTTTTATTCGACTTTTTTTGTTATTGAAGTTTAAGTTTTCCTTTCATTAAATATTGTAATATAAAAAATAGAATATATCTTAAATTAGAAACACTTTTAAAAAGATATTGAAGATTGTGAAAATATTAAAAAAAAAGTTTCCGTACATTAAATATTGAAATAAAACAACAAAAAAAAACAAAACAGAGGAAGGAATAAACTGTTATATTGGATAAGTAATCTGGTAATAATCAACAACAGTTATTTTATTTTGAATTTCCTTTGCCCGCTGCTTTTGTTCGACTTTTTTAAGTTAAGTTTAAGTTTTCCTTTATTAAATATTGTAATAAAAAAACATCTTCAAATTAGAAACACTTTTAAAAACATATTGAAAATTGTCAAATTAGTTTAAAAAAAGTTTTCCGTTATTAAATATTGAAAAAAAAAAACAAACCAAAAAGGTAAAAAAAATATAACAAAACAGAGGAAGGAATTCACTGGATATACTTGGATAAGGAATCTGGTAATAATCAACAACAGTTATTTTATTTTGACTTTCCTTTGCCTGCTGCTGAAATTCGACTTTTTTTGTTATTGAAGTTTAAGTTTTCCTTTCATTAAATATTGTAATATAAAAAATAGAAAATATCTTAAATTAGAAAATTAGAAACACTTTTAAAAAGATATTGAAGATTGTGAAAATATTAAAAAAAAAGTTTCCGTACATTAAATATTGAAATAAAACAACAAAAAAAAACAAAACAGAGGAAGGAATAAACTGTTATATTGGATAAGTAATCTGGTAATAATCAACAACAGTTATTTTATTTTGACTTTCCTTTGCCCTCTGCTTTTATTCGACTTTTTTAAGTTAAGTTTAAGTTTTCCTTTCATTAAATATTGTAATATAAAAAATAGAAAATATCTTAAATTAGAAAATTAGAAACACTTTTAAAAACATATTGAAGATTGTAAAAATATTTAAAAAAAAGTTTATTTACATTAAATATTGAAATAAAACAAAAAAAAGAGTTTAAAAAAATAACAAAACAGAAGAAGGAATAAACTGTTATATTGGATAAGGAATCTGGTTTCATTTCCTTTGCCTGCTGCATTTATACGACTTTTTTTGTTATTGAAGTTTAAGTTTTCCTTTATTAAATATTGTAATAAAAAAAATATTCAAATTAGAAAATTAGAAACACTTTTAAAAAGATTGTGAAAATATTAAAAAAAAGTTTCTGTACATTAAATATTGAAACAAAACAAAAAAGAAAAGTTTTAAAAAAAAAAAACTCCACCAACTCTTTGCCCACATAATTGTATAGTCAGACTTAATTAATGGGGATTTTTTCTGTTCCGGCCGTATAGAAGGAGCTGAGCTGTTTGTTGTTGGCCAGTAGAAAAGGCTACAAGGCTAATTGTTTAATTTATGGTCGAGCATTTTGGTCTCGACCACTTCAACATGAGGGCTGACTCCTAGTTAAGATTCTGACTGGGAAGCACACTCGATTGGCTTGGCCAAAACACACACACACATACAAAGCCACAAAACACTTGACCGCAATTGGCCTCAGTCAGCCAACTGTAGCCCAGCCCGGGCCGGCCCAAACAATTAGCCAGAAAACCACAAAAGCCAATGGAGTGATACTTAACGGCGAGGCGGCGAGTGTCCTGTTCGAGGCCGTAGATTGCTGTTTCATCAGACAATCATTTGGCTTTTGATTGCAGTTCCAATTACTTCACCTGAAACCCGTTCAATCACACAACGCACTCAGCGAACACACACACAACAGTTTCAAGCATTCCTCAAATGCTTAGTGTAAGTGCACATTGCTTGTGGTTATTCGTGGTGTGTGCTGCTACAGATTTTATCTAAATTACACATTAAAAGAACTCCAAAGTAAAAGAATGTAAAAAAAGCTAAGCATGTAATGCGTTTAAGACGCATACACTTATGTGTTGTTGCCGTTGCTAAGCTTTTGCTTTTCTGTATCAGCGCTCAAAAGTAGGCAACATATTTTGATGAACGCTGTTAATAGCATAGTTAATACTATGTACGGTCGGGAGTTGGATCTGTATATTTATTATAGCATTCCAACCTTCCACTTGCAACGCTCGCGTTATGCATTCCTTTTGGGTTTGCTGCTGTTGTTTGGGCCAACTAACGGATGGAAGCTAAAGGCCACAAAAACACTCGATTGCGGTTAATGCAAAAATAAAGCGCAAAAGACGAAAACACTGCCAGCCGCATGCATGTTGAGGATGACTTTACACGCTGGTACGCATCCATACACTAGCCTAGGCAGGCAGGCAGGCAAATTTGGTGCAACAAAAAGCATCCACAGCAAAAATGAACGAGAAAAATGTTAAAAAATATATATATATATTTAAAGATATAATGTGGTATCTTCTAAGGCACAATATAATTTGAATAATATTAGAAATATAAATAATATAGAAAAAAAATATTAAAAAGAAAAGTTCACATTTGTGGAAAGAATTGCACAGCGAGAGAGAATTCTCAGCAAAAATGAACGAGATGAATGGTAAAAAAAAACATATTATATATCGATACAATGAAGGAATGTGTTATCGTCAAAAAAATATATATAAATGGTAAAAGAAAAGTATATGAATGGTAAACAAATATATATAGATACAATGAATGTGGTGTCTTCAAAAATAATATGTAATGAATGTGGTATCATCAAAAAAGAATATAAATGGTAAAAAAAAATATATATATGGATACAATGGATATGGTGTCTTCAAAAAATATATATATATCAATGGTAAAAGAAAAGTATATCAATGGTAAAAAAAATATAGAAAAAAAATATAGAAAAAAAATATAAAAAAAAATATATAAAAAAAATATATAAAAAAAATATATAAAAAAATATATAAAAAAAATATATAAAAAAAAATATATAAAAAACAATGAAAAAAATGTTGTGATCAGTTAATTCGGGGAACTGATAAAATTGCACCAAAATCGAGCTGGATGCCAATGCGTAGCAGTCAGAACCCGTTGGGAATTATTAGCAAAATGAACGCTATATGCGTTCTGCGGTCATGTGTACTGAATGCTTCTTCTTGCTGTGCGCACAGGCACAAGCAAAGCACTTGAACAGCTGTTAAACAACGAGCATTGATGGGAGTCTCTGGTTTTTTGGTAGAGCTGCCGACACACGCTCGATTCGAAGTGCAGGTTCAACTCCGGTGAGGAGTTAATGGATAAAAATATTTTTTTTTCTCTTTTTTTATTATTTGATTTTTATTTTACATATGTATGAACGTTGCAAACATCTTTTAAAAATATAAAAAACTAAAAAATAAAAGGGAATATATATAAAAAAGTAAATTGAAACTGCGAATTGAATGCATCGCCATTATCTTTTATTTTTTCATCGATGAATATTGTTTGAAAAATGTATTTGACTTAAGAATCGTTTTGCAGAAACATTTGCCTGTAAATACATGCTTTATTCATGTGTGTGGTGTGTGTGTGCTGTGTGTGTATTTGTGCTGTGTGTGTGTCAAACATTTTGCTAGATAAAACGCTTTGTGTTGATTAAATGAGTTTAGAGAGAGTTTGGCCAAACTATTGATTTACCTTCTCCCTCTCGCTTTCTCTCCTCAGGAACCCTTAACTACACACACACACACACACACACACACACTTACTAACTGTATATTGCTTGCTTGACACATTTTTAGTGGGGCAGCTTCTCTCCTTCTGTTCCGTTCACGTTCACGTTCACGTTCAGCCTCTATTCTACTAAACCAAATTAAAAGCTTTACATAAATGAAGTTTCCAATGTGCCAAGCGCCCACACACACACACACGCACACACACACAGACGCACACACTAGCAGCATACAAACATAATTGAGTTGTGCCAAATCGTTCGAACGATCTTAAGCTTGTTTAGTCAGTTAGTTTGCTTAGTTGGCTTCCTAATACCACGAACAAGTGTTGCCCCAGCTTCTGTGAGAAAGTTTTGGGCACAAATTTATGCTTGCGGAACGTTCATAGAATAATTTCTTTATACATTTTGAATGCTTTTGCTGTTGTTGGGATTATTAAGGCTCGAAAGCAGCTATGCCGCGAAGGCTCTTCTCTTTAGTTTTATATGTTGTTGGGAAATAAACTTATTTTAAGGAACTCAACGGTATCAATAAGTAAGGTAATGAACAGTGGTAAGGGGTTGGGGGTTGGTTGGTAAGGGGTTGGGGGTTAGTTGGAGGACAGTGGTAAGGGGTTGGGAGTGAGTTGGGGGACAGTGGTAAGGGGTTTGGGGTTAGTTGGTGTACAGTGGTAAGGGGTTGGGAGCTAGTTGGAGGACAGTGGTAAGGGGTTGGGAGTTAGTTGGTGTACAGTGGTAAGGGGTTGGGGGTTAGTTGGTAAGGGGTTGGGAGTTAGTTGGTGGACAGTGGTAAGGGGTTGGGAGTTAGTTGGAGGTTTATTAAACTTTTAATTACGCGATCGATTAGTGTTGATTGTAAGTGTGTGTGTGTAAGTAGTGAAGTAATGCTCCTATCATGCATTACACACGATACACGTTGCATTTGGAGAGTTGTAACAAATATGAGAAAAGGAAACGTGTAAATTAGCGTTTGGTTCCGCACTTAATGATCGATATGTATGTAAGTATGTATGTATGTATGTATGTATGTGTGTGTGTATGTATGTATGTATGTATGTATGTATGTATGTATGTATGCATGTATGTATGTATGCATGTATGTATATCTCATCAAAGTCAATATTCATGTTGATTTTTGCTTATTTGCGCATCTTAATGGATTTTTATCGCAATGTTTTGCAGATTGTCTTCCGGCAGGCAGGAGCAGGCATCAATACAAGCATATGTGCCACAAATTGTGCCTATCACACACACACACACACACACACACACACACATAGAGACATACGAATCGCATTTCTTTCATTTCGTTCATTTTCTTGTTCTGTTTCTGTTTTTATTTTTGTTTTTTTGGGGGTGCAAAAAATGTGCAAAATTGCGGTAATTTGTGTGTTTATATGCTGGCTAGCCAGGACAAATAACGAGCAGGACGAACTGGACGCACGGGACGAGAATGAGGTCGAGAAAGAGCTAGAGAAGTTGGCAAAGAGCAAAGCTAGTGAACTGATTCTGATTGGCAAATCCTGCATCGTCAGTTAACTGAAAGCCAAACATTTAATGAAAACAGCACGAAGATGCCAACGAACACACAAACACAAGGAAAGGGAAAGGGTTGGTGGCGGTGGTGGGGAGGATTAGCATATAAATGCCAGCTTGACAGACAGGACATAGCCATCTACAGGATAAGCGACTCGCAACAACAGACAGACAGACAAAGCCACCGCGAGCTGCTATCCTGCAATGCAATAAGCTAATGCGGTTCAGTCAGTTTCAGTCAATGCTATGCAACACTGGACAACAAGTTAAAGATGGCGGCTAGCAGAAGACAAGGCTAAGAAAGATGCAGAAAGAGAGTTGCTTTGTTAACAGGATACTCTGATCGATGAGGAACTAAAAGAGAGAGAAAGAGTCAAAGACAAAGAGAGGAGGAGAAGGAGGAGGAGAAGAATGAGAAGGAGGAAAATGAGGAGATGGAGGAGAAAGAGAAGAAGGAAAAGGAGAAGGAGGAAAATGAGAAGGAGGAGGAGAAGAAGGAGAAGGAGGAGGAGAAGGAGGAGATGGAGAAGGAGGAGGAGAAGGAGGAGGAGAAGGAGGAGATGGAGAAGGAGGAGAAGGAGAAAGAGGAGAAGGAGGAATCGGAGGAGAAGGAGGATTATAAGGAGGAAAAGGATAAGGAGGATGAAGAGGATAAGGTGGAGAAGGAGGAGGAGGAGAAGGAGGAGAACGAGGAGAAGAAGAAGGAGGAGAAGCAGAAGGCGGATGAGGAGGAGAAGGAGGAAGATGAGGAGAAGGAGAAAAAGGAGGAGAAGGAGGAAAAGGTGGAGAAGGAGGAAAAGGAGGAAAAGGAGGAAAAGGAGGAGAAGGAGAAGAAGGAGAAGAAAGAGGAGAAGGAGGAGAAGAACGAGAAGGAGGAGAATGATGAAAATGAGGAGAAGGAGGATAAGGAGGAGAAGGAGAAAAATGAGGAAAATGAGGAGAAGGAGGAGGAGAAGGAAAAGATGAAGGAGTAGGAGATGGAGAAGGAGAAGAAGGAGACGAAGGAGAAGAAGGAGAATGAGTAGAAGGAGAAGAAGGAGATTGAGGAGAAGGAGGAAAGTGAGGAGAATGAGGAGAAGGAGAAGGAGAAAGGGGAAAAGGAGGAAAAGGAGGAGAAGAAGGAGAAAAGGGAAAAGGTGGAAAAGGAGAAGGAAGAAAAGGTGGAAAAGGAGGAGAAGGAAGAAAAGGAGGAGAAGGAGGAAAAGGTGGAGAAGGAGAAGAAGGAGAAGAAGAAGGAGGAGGAGAACGAGGAGAAGAAGAAGGAGATGGCGGATGAGGAGGAAAAGGTGGAGAAGGAGAAGAAGGAGGAGGAGGAGAGACCCCCCCTCCCCCGAACTGTCAATAGTTTTTGCCAAGGTCACAAAAACAATTCTGTTCCGAATATCTCTCCTTGATCTCGCTTAGTTTTCTGTTCCGAGTCACATTCATAGACACAAGCTGAATAAAACATATGCGCATATGTTAACATATGTATATGTATGCATGCATGTGTACATGTATGTGTGTGTGTGTGGCGCAACAATCAAAAATGTTGTGAGAATGTGTGAAATATTCAGCGAATTGGCAATTTGATGGGTTAAAATGATTTGCATGTATTCGGGAGTGAAAATGATTGGCACCATATTGGATACAGAGTGTTGGGACGGGGCGGGGAGGATGTGGGGCAGGTAGGTAGAGTAAATTAAAAAGCAGAAAGCAAAAACCTCCAGTATGTGTGTGTGTATGCAAAGTGAATTGAAAGCAAACGCCACCAACAGAAGCTAAAAAGTACAACACAAAAAGACAGGAAAACATTGAAAACACACACACAACCTTCGTTACTTGGCTTGCCCTTCCCTCTCGCTCCCCCCTCTCCACTCAGTCCCCTCTTTATCGGGGAAGTAACAACAACAGCTGAAGGCAAAAATGCAAAGTTTGAGTTATTTTTTTGTTTGCTCCTTGTTGTTCTTCCTGCAATTTGAAATACAATTTTTTTTCTTTCTTTAGCTTTATTTGTTCAATTGTTTTGCGATTGAATATGCAACTGCATGTTCGTTTAAGTCACGAAAACCTCCAACTAACTAAGAAAAACTCTGCTTCTTATGATTATCCTTGGATTTCCCCCCTTCGTTGATTATTTTTTCGGGTTTCTGGTGATATTTATTTCTTTATTAGAACTATTTTAGCATTTCGTTAAATAAATAATTCGACAGGTTTCACTTTCTCTCTCTCTCCCAAACATTTAGATGTGTGTGTGTGTGTGTGTGTGTGTGTGTCTTGCTCGCAATTAATGCAAATGGCGCTTTGGTTTGGGCGTCGATCTCGATTCGCATCGCTTGGGGACTTTTTGTGGTTCAATTGAACTTTTTGCCTTGTAAAACTTTACCCAACCTTCCCAACCACCCTAACCACACCACCCCAACCACCCCGCACATCCCTTTTCCCTTACACAGCAATCCAATTTGCTTAGCAGCATCCTCTCACCCCCTCTCACACTCTCTCTTTCTGTCCCTTCGGGTACTTGACGCTCTGTGCGTGTTTCTTTTTTTTTGGGACGCGACAGCTGTGCTCATTTGGGACGCAGGACACGGAATAAGGAAGACACAGGACACGAAATAAGGAAGACACAGGACACAGGACACTGGACACAGGACACGGAACACGTTACACGTTACGTTTTGCGTATTTACCGAGTGCTTTTAATTAATATACTCAAATGATTTCACTCCCAAACCTAACGGGACAGAGTTGTATCTAACTGGAGGGTGTAATTTGATAATCTCTTCTTCTTCTTCTCGGTGAGTCCTCGAAATGCCAAGCCAACAACAAAAGCTATCTAACAGTTGATTGTTTACATTTTGGAAAGGTTGAAACAATGCTTAAGTCAAACAATTGTCAAACTTTGAATATTTATTTCGTTTATTTATTTACTAGGTTCGAGGTTTTTCTTCAAGTGTATGTATGTATGTATATTTTGGGGCTTGTATCTTTAAAGTGTCATGTCATTTGATCCCAAAATAAGGCCCTATCCTTTAACATCCCTTACTCTCCAATAACACCCCCAACCCCCAACCCTCAACGTGCACTCAAAATCATAAAATATCTGGGAAATGATACAATTTTGTCCACTTTGTGTTTAGCTTTACCTCTTTCTTCATCTCTTCACCTCTTTACCTCTCTTCATCTCTTTACCTCTCTTTTCATCACTCTCTCTCTCTTTCACTCTCTCTCTCTCTCTCTCTCTCTCTCTCTCTCTCTTTCTCTCTCTCTGTCTCGCTCTCTTCTCTTCTCTGCTGTTTTTCCCTTTTGCCCTTGCTTTCTTTGCCTTTTGCTCTTCCTTTACAGATTCATAATCCTCTCTGAACTGTCAAAGCCACACACACACACAGATACTATTACACACACACGCACACACACACACACATAGCAGGTGGCTGAAATGACAACAACAACATGAATTTTTCATTTTTAATTATTCACTTTTTGCTAGGCAACCGAAAAATACTACAAGAAAAAAATGCACAGAAGAGCAAAATTACCTCAACGCTTTTCCTTTTTTTCTCATTTTTTTCACCTGTTTTGCAATGAGAAATACCCTGTAAAAGCGAAAGCTTTTAGCTTACAGGGTATCTGGAACGTATTCGTTGTTTCTCTCTTGAGCTCTTGAACTCTTGCCGCATTGCTATGGCTTTAAGGTTTGCTTCTTTGGGAGTTTGAATTCTTCTTCGATTTTGATTTCATCGTTTTGTTGTATACTTTATAGGGTATCTTTTAGGGAGTTTTATTGCTCAAATGTCAAGAAGCCAACAGTAGACAGAAGCCAGGGTATCATGAGAGTATCATCAGGGTATCATGAGAGTATCATGAGAGTATCATCAGGGTATCATCAGGGTAGCATCGGAGTATCATCATGTTATCATCAGAGTTGTTTCTCATAACTTGTTAATATTGCTTTGTGGCATAACGTAATGTACATACATCACTGACTGTTTGTGTATGTGTATATATGTGTGTGTGTGTGTGTATGTGTGTGTGTTGTGCTGACTGTTTATTCAAGGAATAATCTATTTTTATATGTACTTCTCGTTAATCATAACAGAATGCTTTCTTCTGAACTGAACTCAACTTACTTTGCTCGAGCTGCAGTTCATTATGAGCTTGAACGTGACAATATGTTCAATATGTCACACACACACAATCACACACACACACAAACACACAAACACAAACACAAACACACAAACACACACACACATATACAGTAAGGAGAGAAGGAAAAATCGTTAGTCAAATCGCGGCTCGTTTGCTTTTCTTTGCTTGCGGCTGTACACACATACATATGTGTGTGCGTGTGTGTGTGTGTGTGTATGGAAGTTGCATTAAATTGGCATAAAATAAACAACACGTATAAATTACAACGCGCTTTAACGACAACAACAACGAAAGAAAGAAAGGAACAAAAACGCGGCACGCGTCATGAGAAATGTGCCAGATGGACAGACGTTCTGGGGGAGAGTCCTGTACACACACACACGCACACACACACACACATATACATGTACGCATTGAAAGCAATATTCAAATAATATATTCAATGAAGCCTGACATTCTCACGGCACAAAGAAACCAAGAAAGAAGGAAGCCAAAAAGCAGAAGAAGAAAATCATAAACTAAACATAGATACGCAATTTGGATATTAAAAGTACAAATATATATATATATATATATATATGAAATCTATATATAAACGTATTGCTGAATAATTCAACAATGCAAACAAAACTTGTGACAGCCAGACAGACGGGTGGGTGGGTGTTTGGGAGAGAGAGAAAGAGCAATAAATATTAAGTATACGCACAAGCGAAAAACTTTGCTTAATGCGAAAGCTTTAAAGTTTTTTTTGGGCTTGATCAACAGCTAAATACTAACTCAAGGAGCAGCTGCAATACGAGATGAATGCGAACGAAGTTTTTGGACATATTTTGACACACACACACACACACACACTCATACTTATAAGCACCTGCTGTCTGTTGAAACGAATGCAATCATGGACATATCTCACCCTCTCTATCGCTCTATCTCTCGCTCGCTCTCCCTCTCTATTTCTATGTCTCCCTCTCCCTCTCTCTCTCTCTCTTTCCGTGCAAGTGGTCAATTATGAAAGCATTTTCGCATTATTTTCTGCAACAGTGGCAACACAGAATGCTGGCGGAATGGAATGCAATATGCTTGTTGCTTCATCGGCTGGCTTAATGAAGTCAAGGTTCGCATACTTTCCATACACACACACACACACGTACACACACACACACACACACGTACACACACGAACGTACTTAAGTAACTATGCAAAGTTAAGTATACGCAATGTGTGCGACACGTATTTGAGTGAAATATCGCACCTTAGTATTAAGTTATTAAGGGAGGGTGAAGGAAGAAGAAAAAGTACGTTGCCTTGACGCAAAGGACAAAATTCCCGGAATGAATTCTTGAGTTGCATTTTATGAATTCAAAGCTTTTGCCAGAAAGACCTCATAAAAGTTGTTTCACATTATGAGCTCTCTGACATTCATGTCTGAAATGAATAAAGGAACAAAAACCAAGAGAACCAGAGAACAAAACGAATGACATCAAAGGTAGGAAAGAATCCAACAACAATATATACTATATATACTATATATACTACTATATATAATATATATAATGATAATTAAACAAACTTCTGACATCTACTTCCTCTTCGGCTTCTGCTTCTTTGGTTTTTGATAAGTTCGCATGCAATTTCAGTAAAAAGAAATTCCATTCAACGAATATGATTCTTTTTTATGTTAAATCCCACTCGAACAATGGTATTTTCACACACACAAAACGCAAAAGGATTGCATACACACACACACACACACACACAATGTTGTTAAAGTGTTTTGTATTTGGGTTTGGAGAAAAGTGCGAACAATAAGTCGTATGACAAAATAAACAAGTAGAAAGACTCTAGTCGAGAAATCCTGACTAGGCTATGTCCTTAACCCCAAACTCACGCGTACATTCAGTGCGTGTAAGTATGTGTGAGTGTGAGCATACTTGACTTAACTTCAAAGGTCCATATATGCGATCTTTATCAAACGATTTCAATAAGAGTTTCACAGATTGTCATTACTTCGTTTTATGTTTCAAACTGCATCTCAATGTTTCCAAAATGCAGGATTTTGTTGTTATCGATAACAAGTGTATATCGAAAACGGGGAAAGTAATCAATACAAAATTCACAGATTGGCATTATTTCGTCTAATGCTTAAAATGTCGTCTCGAAGTTTTCCAAATTCAAGATTTTGTTCTTATCGATAACATGTATATCAGAAACTGGAAGAGTTATCGAAAAACTTGAACTCGAATCTGAATCTGGAGTCTCTAACTCTTATAGTCTCCGAGATCGAAGCTATATCTACTCGGTTATTGATGCTGATCAAGAATATATATACTTTATGGTGTCGGAGATGGTCATATGTGTATGTCTGTGTGTGTGTATAATATACACCGTAACGAATGTAAAATTGACGTTTATTCAATTTTGAATGTAAAAAATGGTCACAAAACTGATTTAAGAAACTTACAAACTAGTTTTAATGCTTTTTGACTAATCAAATTTTATTTCCTTACTCAAACACACACACACACACACACACAGACACAAAATGAGTTCTTTGTAGTTGTGTGCTATTAAGTTTGCAACATTTTTATGGGCCATTAAAATGCAGCATAAATGTATTTATGAGTCTATTGGACACAAGGAATGCCCCTTCTCCTTCCCCTTCCCCCTCTACCCTACGAACTCCTGCCAGAAACAATTTTGATTCATAGCGAACGCAAGGCAATAACAAATTTATCAGAAGCCAAACAAAAATTCGGTTTAAAATGCATCCCGAAAGAATGCCAAAGAAAATCACTTCAAAAAAGCAATTCATTTTGGCGAGCAACCAAAACTGCAACATTGATAGAAACTGGGAAAGAAACGAAGAGCGAGAGAGAGAGAGAGACAGAGAGAGGGAGAGTTTGAGAGAGAGGGAGAGTATGTGAGAGAGAGAGAGTGAGAGAGAGTGTGTGTGAGAGAGAGTGGGAGAGAGAGTGTAGGAAAGGCATCCGTTGAAAAAGACTTTGATTGTTTTGCGTTATGCTTGGCGCAACATCATGCAATTTACATACACATACACACTCACACACATATGTAAACACAATGCGTGTGTGTGCGCCTCTTAAAGTTCGATTGTTGTCGTTGTTGTTAGCTGACGCACATAATCAACATTTTTATTGATTGCTTAACTTTATTAGCGAGCTAGCCAAGCGAGCGAGGTGTGTGCTAATGTGTGTGTGTGTACGTGTGCGTGTGTGCGTGTGTGCGTTTGTGCGTGTGTGTGGTGTAGCCTAGTGAAGGTTGCTATCTTGTGCGTCTTGTGTATTCTTTGGTAAGCAAAAGAAAAAAGTAACACGAAAAAACTATAGCATACTTTCGCGCGCAAGCAAATAAACAGTTACAAAAATTGATAAGAAAAAGAAAAAAGTTGCTGCTGTCAGCACTTCGACTCTATTAACGCACAGTGAGTAGACACAATGCATATATATATATATATATATATATATATATAGAACAATAGCTAAAAGCTACATTAAGTAAATATATAATTATTTTATATCAAGAAATACTTTGAAACAAAGTCTATTAAATCCGAATCGAAAATGAGATCGATGCCAACCAGGAGCTAAATATATCGCATTATGTATTGATGTTACTTAAAATGATGCTATATACGTCTATAAAAACACACACACACACACGTACATTGTATATTGACAATCGGCTGTCAGCTCGCATATCGAAAACTATTCCGCCTTATTTTGGGAAGCAGTTAATGCGTTCACAAGCTGGCAAGCCTTGCAAGCAACGTTGCCAATTGTGTGTCTGACAAACGTCAATGAGCAGGCTGCAAGCTGTTGCAACACACACACACACACACACACACACACACACACACATACACAAAAACCCTTCTCAGCACAGAGTGCAACAATATAGCAACTGTTGCCAAAAACAAACTTTGTATTTTATTTGACTGCTCTGCTCGTAACTTTCTTTCTTCTCCCCCTCTCTCTCTCTCTCTCTGTCTCTCTCTCTTTTCTCCCATTTTGTTCTCGCAGCGTTAAATATGTATGAAAACAATGCAACATTCCACATTGAGGGATTTTGGTAAGTGGAAGGACTTGTTAAACTTTCGATCTTAATGTTCTCAAGCGTTTGATTGTACTTACTCGAAAAAACGGCAGAGAAATTATTGGAAACATTTTGGCAGACCAATAACAAAACACTTTTCGGGACATTCTGTTCAACTGGTCAAAAATATTAGTTGCAAGTTGTTGGTTGATGAAATGTACACGAATCCTTAAGTTAAACTCTTTAAAATTGATCTTCTCTAAGCTTTGCTTTCAAGGCACAAGTCGAGAGTACAAGGCATTCATTAAATTTGACCACTTGATGGGGTAAGGCAGGTACACACACACACACACACACACGTACACACACACATACACACACAGCACACACTTGCATTTATATATATTTTCCATAGCAGAAAGAAAGGCATTATAAAAGCGCAATATGCAAGGTCAGTTGATTTTTTCGTTGCATACTTTTGTGCGTGACAAGCACAGTGGCTCGTTGGAGGGGTAGGTAAGTAGGGGCTTAGCTTGTGTTGTCTCATTGTTAACAGATTGATTTTACAATTCTTGTGCAAACCACACAAACACATTGACGAAACCGCAACGTGCAACGTGTAACCTCCCTCCTCCACTCCGCCTCCGGCTCCTGCCAGTCTGC
Source organism: Scaptomyza reducta (assembly GCA_035044485.1). NCBI lineage: Eukaryota > Metazoa > Arthropoda > Insecta > Diptera > Drosophilidae > Scaptomyza > Scaptomyza reducta. The sequence continues at coordinate 128,604 of JAWNNV010001113.1, read as the reverse complement.
AGGCTGTCTGTTCGATGTTTTTTTTCTGCATTTTCTATCTAATAATGTCTAATGATGGCCAGCAGAAAGTGAGAAGGGTGTGGAGGGGTATGCACTGCTTCAGTTAAAGAACTGCGATAGATTACATTATATGAAGAAGATTCACCCAACAAGCTTGCACAAAAGGGAAGTCGAGCAAGAACATAGGAAGTATCTTCTAGTCGAGCACTCTCTCTCTCTCTCTCTCGCTCTCTCTCACTCTTTGTGTGTCTATCTATCTTAATCAAATGCATTTCCAAACACCAAATTGCGTCTAATTTGATAATGGCCATAATGCAGTAATAATAATAATAATTATGATGATGATGGTCGCGAGCGAAAAGCTTTCCATTAGAGTTGAATACACACACACACACACACACACACATACATACGTACGTACATTCTTGGTACGAAATGCATTGATTTCAACAGGAATGGAAGAAGTAGAAGGAAGGACTCCTTCGAGTGGGATTTAGTTTCGTTTTGGCGCGTGGCAAAAACTTGAAATATTTCCTCGTCTTCAAATTTGACGTCGCTTGTGAAACTAAAAATAAGTTTTTGAGCTTTCAATTAGCGTAAATAAATCAGCAAATAAACCAAATAAAACGCAAATTTTCACTTAAGCTTAAACAAATACTAGCAAAGCTCTTAAAAGCATAAGAAGCTTATGATTATAGCTAGTTAATTTAAGGTACAGAATTGAGTATGAACTGAATATTCGACAGCAATGTTCACAAGCTGTCTTACGGTCATAAGCAAGAAGAAGCTAAGTTGAATAGGAAAGAAATGAATTCAGTCAAGAACAAAGAAGATTGGGTTCATGGAACTAGTTCACGCTTTGATTGGAACTAGTTCACGCTTTGATTGGAACTAGGTCACGCTTTGAATGGTAGGGTTTTATTTTCTACTGTTATGTTTAGGTTTAAAATATAGCAGTACAATAAGTAGGTAACTAGAATATATAGGAAATGAATGAAATCAACACTTAAGATCATAAGAAACTGAGGATTATGGAACTAGTTCAAGTTCAGAGTACTTAGCTGAATGATTATGATATATTATCTATCGTTATGTTAAGATTATGTAACTAGAATATATAGAAAATGAATATAATCAACACTTAAGACCATAAGGAACTGAGGATTTTGGAACTAGTTCAAGGTTGGAGTACTTGATTGAAGGATTATGATATATTTTCTACCGTTATGTTAAGATTATGTAACTAGAATATGTGGAAAATAAATAAATTCAACTTTTAAGATCATAGGAAACTGAAGATTATGGAACAAGTTCAAGTTCAGAAAACTTGATTGAATGAGGATGATATATTTTCTACTGTTATGTTAAGATTAGATAGCCAGAATATGAAGGAAATTAATATAATCAACATTTGATCATAAGAACTGAGGATTATGGAACTAGTTCCAGTTTTGAGTACTTAACTGAATGATTATGATATATTTTCTAGCTTAGAAGCTAGGTTGAAAATGAAGGAAATGAATAATCAGGATCAAGTGATCTAATGTGTACCGTTATGTTTAGATTATAAAAGTATAATTGACGCTTTATAACACTATAACAAGAGTATAAAGTAATTTCCCAGCAATCCAATCTTAATTGATGAAAAGTTCTAATTGAATGAAAGTTCTGCAATCATATCAGATATATTTTCAATATACCTAGTTACGTGTATATGTATGTATATATAGAGAATCGATTGGACTTACTCTGCTCGCTCATTCATATATATTTGTATATATAGTATATACATAGCATTTGGGTGTATATATACACTTATCGTTGAATCAACAACATTCATTCACTTGGATTTGGATGTTCGTGTTGGGCATCCTTTAATGAATGAAATGGCAACTCTACCTCTCTCCCTCTCTCTCTCTCGCTCTCTCGCTCTCTCGCTCTCTCTCTGTGTCTGTCAATATCTGTTTGTTTTGTTCGTCATTGAAGTCATCCGTTTTGATTTGTCAAACACTTTATCACTTAATGTTGTTCTGTGGCAATTTATTTTTTATTTCTCCATTTCATTTCCTCCCTCTTTCACTCTCTCTCTCTCTGTCTCTCTCTCTCTCTCTGTCTCTCTCTCACACTCTCTCGCTGTCTTGGTTTCGAGTGTGTTGTTAAGTGAAACAATTGAATTGTTAACCGAACAATAAAGTATTTTATTATTATTAGATTTTTGCTGTTGCTGTTACTGTTGCTCAGCATTTGGCCTTTTGTATCAAGAAGAACAGCTTCAGCCTCCCCTCCCCCCACCCCATGCCTCGTATTGTTGGCCCTTAAGTGCCTTTACCTCAACCTCCTTTCACTCTTCGCTTTCTTCGCTTGGCATTTTGGTTAGCGTTTTGGCATCTGGCTTCGGCTCTTTCGGCTGTTTTCGAGCAAATTCCCGACATATTTCTTGGCTCTTGTTATTTGTCATTTCGTCGTATTATGTGTGTGTGTGTGTATGTGTTTCTTCTTCTTCTTGCTTTCTCTTCTTCCTTTCCCCTGACGACGTTTGTCTGTCTCGTTTGTTGTAAGTATTGCCAAGCGACATTTAGGCTTTTTGAATTTATGACCATTTTGCGTTTTGTGGCTCGATCCGCTTTTCGCTCTTGCCACTTGGGGCAATTTACGTTCTCTGACCTTTGACACATACAACCAACAAGAATGAGAGCGAGGGGGGGGGGAAGGGGGAGCGAGAAAGTACGTGGTGGAGAATTTCGTTTTGATTTACGACCCAATATGAATGATTCACAAAAGCGCGCGATGTGCTTGACCCACTTAAATAAAAATAAAAACCGCCAAAACCAAATCGTATCACTCCCGAATTACCCCCCCTCTACCCCCTAAGCCAACCACACCCCAACAAAAAGAAACAAAAAAAAGAAACCTGAACAAAAAAATCTTTGCTTTGTTTGCAAATCGATATTGATGTTCAAGAGGAACAAAACGTTTAAGCAAATCGAACCGGTTCAACTAATAGTGAACCAATCATTAAACATGCCAAAGAAGCTCTCATAGACATTAGTTTGTGTGTGTGTGTGTGTGTGTGTGTTTGAGGTCATACATCTTAGAAATTATAATCAGAAATAATCTCTGAAATGTACTTAAAAGTTTAAGCACCAAAAGGAATTAAACTCACAAATGAAAGCAACGGCTTAATAATAATCATATGCTGTATTGAATATGTATATGTATTTAATGTAACCATGGATTGTAATCTCCCTCTCTGCGTGTGTGTGAGTGTGTATGGGTGTGTGTGTGTGTGGAGAAGCTCTTTTGTGTGCTGACCCTAGCCATGAACTGTTTAAACTGCAACCGATGATTTCTGCTTATCTCCACTTCCTTCACAAGCAGTGTTGCACAATGGCGGACAGATTTATGAAATCACACTTTTTTTCTCACTCTCTTCTCACTGTTTGCTCCTCATCGACGATATTCAATTAACGGCAACAATAGTAACTTCTGATGCGATGCTGTTGATTGCTGGCTGCTTGGCCAGGTGAAAATTTCGAGCCTAGCCAAGTAGAAACGTTGAGCCGAGCCAAGACAAGAGTGTGGCCAAGTTAGCACCTCATACATGTACACTGAGCGAAAAACAAAGTGTTGAACCGTTTTTGTATACCAAGACTCAAGCAAACATGTGAGTAGATGGAAGGCCTAGTCAACTGAACAGATTAAAAAGTATAAACAGTTGGGTAAAACATTAAAGAGAGAGAAAGCGAGAGAGAGAGAGAAAGGAGAAAGAGAGCGAAAGAGAGAGAGAGAGTAAGAGAGAGAGAAAGCGAGAGAGAGTGAGAAAGTGAGGGGTAGAGAGGTGCAAATTGAATCAATGGCAATCAACAGGCGCCCACATAAGTAGGCAACAAAAAATAGCAAACATTATCGAAGCCGAATCGAAGGCAAAAAGCAGCCCAGCGAACTGGCGCCCCGCAAATTTAATTGAAATGTTTAAAATGCAGCAAAGTGGAAAAATGCCAGCACACACACACACACACACACACACACAAGCACACACATGTGTATGTAGCAGCCAAGTGCAAGGACAAAAGGACTGTGGTTAGGGATTGTGAAGGGGTTTGGCGGCTGGCAAGAATACAAAAAGAGAACGTGGCAAACGGCAAACGTTGAGCGTCGATACAAAGACAACTTTTAATGCCATTCAACAAAGTTGTTATCGTCGTCGTCGTGGCTGTTGTCCTTGGCACACACACACACACACACACACAGAGAAAGACACACAGTTAGACAGGATATAGCACAGTGAACACATAAAAGGCGTATGCTGTTAAGGCAAAATGTGTCGAACCACAAGAAGGAGAGAAGGAGCGAAGAAGAGAGAGAGAGTGAGAGACAGACAGTGTAAGTAAATTCTAGACAGAGACACAGACAGAGACACATACACAGTGAGTCCTGGACAGCAGCAAGGACATTCCTTGCTAGCCAGGAATATAGCTTTAGCTATACAGTTCACATAAGTAGCGCAACTTTAGATGAGCATCACAAGTTACAATACTACCAGAGCTGTATGTTGTTGTTGATGTTTTGCTTGTTCTATTTGTTCCTAAAGCGAAGTCCTTGCTAGCAGTTTACAAGCTTCTGTGTCAAGCAGCCGACAAAACGCCAAAGCATAAAATAAAGATACAGACACATACAACTATATACTATGTGTAAAACAGTATTCAGTTAGCTCGAGTCGCAGTGGATAAACAGAGAAAGAAAGGATGAGAGAGAGCGAGAGCGAGAAAAGAGTTTCAATTTCAACTTAATATGTTTATATTAACTTGATGATATTTGATGAAGCCTTGCATATAAGGAACAAATTCAAATCAAATGATTTAATAATTGCATCAAAATAGTTATTGTTGTTGTTGTTGTTTCTCTTTTTGCTTAGCTTTCATCAACTTCGTACCACAAATTCATCCCGAACACTTGAACCAAATGGTTTCGAGCGGGCGACAATAAGTGCGCGATCTCGAGGTCACTGAATGCAGCGAACCAAAACAAATTCGCATAAACGTATAAAGGACCAAATGGACGAAGCGAACCGAACCCGACCCAACCCGAACCCGAACCCGACCCCTCGCGACCCCTTCGGCAATTGTGTGTGAATTGAGCATTTGGAATGTGATTTTTTACATCTCATTGTAATGTGTTCCACTTTCTATTGTGCACAATTTTGCATTTGCTCCTTTTTGCTTTCGCTTACGGCTCATTTGAGGCTTTTACGTTTCAAAACTTTGCTCTTGGAGCGATGCTCTTTGTTTGGTTTGAATGATATATATGTCATCAATAAGTAATCATTGGTAAGTAAATTATTCTTAAATAAGTGTTGAACAACATACAAAAAGTAACTAGACAAACCAATTGACATTTTGCCATGGTTATGTTTGAGTGGAATCACAGCATAAGCATTGAGTTTCTCCAGACTGAATCACAGCTCCAAAATCATAAAGCGAAAAAGCTTCGAAGCTGAATTTAGTACAGTAGTTGTCTTTGGGATGTGGAAGATGCTATTCCCAACTGCAATCACGGAAAGAGGAACATCGGTACTATCCGGTATATTCCATTCCCCACTGATTGGCAAGGTTACTATGTTTGTATGGGCATATATAGATATATAATATATGAAGAACTGAATACCAGTTTGATGTTAAATCGAACAGCATTGGTGAAAAGTTGTGTATTTGGTTGCATCGAAGAATCTTTCGAATTCGATAGAAGAAACAAACTAAAACACTAAGAATCCAAGGTCAAAGAATGCATATATAGTTGCTATTGTGACAGGATGAAAGAGACTAATAATAGTGGAAGGATGAAAGAGACTCGACACTTCTCTTCACTTCAGCGATCACACCAAGAATGGCTTGAAGTGTCTCATACTTAACATGCATCGCCTTTTTATACCCTGAACCCATTGAAAATTGGTAAAAAGGGTATAATGGTTTTGTGCCAATGTATGTAATAGGCAGAAGGAAGCAACTCCGACCCCATAAAGTATATATATTCTTGATCAGCATCAACAGTCGAGTCGATAAAGTTTCGATAACTTTTCCGCTTTTCGATATGCACATGTTATCGATAACAACAAAATCTTGAATTTGAAAAACTTTTTGATGCAGTTTGAAAGATTAAACAAAATAATGATAATCTATGAAATTTTGTATTGATAACTCTTCCCGTTTCCGATATGCACATGTTATCGATAACAACAAAATATTGAATTTGGAAAAAATACTTTACAAGATATAAATAAATTTTAATTAAATTTACAAGTTTCTTTCAAATTTTCGATAACTCTTCCCGTTTTCGATACACACATGTTATCGATAACAACAAAATCTTGAATTTGGAAAACTTTTTGATGCAGTTTGAAAGATAAGACTAAATAATGACAATCTGTGGAATTGTTATCGAAATCGGTTGAGAAACACTGGAGATATGGAGTATTGAAGTTAAGTGAAGTATGCACTGACTGTATAGGGTTCAGGGTATCGTTTAGTCGGCATTTCTCTACCAGAGCCTTCTTACTTGTTATTAACAGTACCTACTGAGTATAACATTATTAGTTAGATTGCTAGTAGTACTGCTATACTCTTTAGTATTAGTTAGGATTATTAAATATTGTTCAACTTACATAGCCAGTTCATGCGCTCCGTGTACTCAACCTTGCGCTTGAGATCCTTGACGAGGGCGCGAAAATCGTCGTCATTGAAATGGCATTGAATGATCGTGTTATTCAATTGCAGAATGCTGTACTCATTGTTGCCATTATTTGCTGTTGCTGCTGCTGCTGCTGTTGCTGCATCCGTATTTGCATTTGTTGTATTTGCATTGGCAATTGCTGTCGTTGTTGCTGTTGCTGTTGCTGCTGCAGTTGCTGCTGCATCCCTATTGCCGGTGGTGCCGTTCAGGGAGTTGCTCTCAATGTCTGTGGCACTGGCACGCAACTTGTTGTTGCTGAAGTTGGACGTGAGCAGACCAGCGCCGACAGCAGCACTGATGTCGCCATCAACATTGCTGCAGGACTTGCTCAGAATGATCGTCGAGCGATTGGCAATGGAGTTGGCGGCCAGCAGATGTTCGCCGGAGGCGCCGCAGCTGCCGCGATGCAGCTTGCCGCCGGCTGTTGCCGAGAGAGCCGCACAGTTGTTGTTCTTGAGCGTGATGCAATGCATTTGAGTTGCTGGGCAGTCGCTGGCACGACGTCGCCGCGGATTATCCATATCCGTGTGCAAGTATGTGCGTGTCTGCTGTTGCTGTTGCTGACTAGTGTTGTTGCTGGTGCTGCTGGTGGCAGCAATATCAGCAGCTGTTGCTGCTGCTGCCGTTTCCATCATATTCGACATGGATGTGGACATGGTTAAGGAATGGCCGTTGCTCAAAATGCTGCTGTTGCTGCTGTTGCTGATGTTGCTGTTGTACGTTATCTGACTCTGACTGTTGTTGTTCGTGTTCGTGTTCGTGTTGGAGTTGTTGGTAATGCTGGCTCTGTTGTTGTTGCTCTCGTTTAGATTGTTGTTGTTCAGACTGTTCAGATGTTGCTGCTGGCGATCGTTGCGGCCAGCAATACGACGACAACGCACAACAATTCGATTCGGTTCCTGTTCCTGTTCCTGTTCCTCTTCGTTTTCGTGCTCCTTGTAGAACTGGATGAGCAACTCCTCGAGCAGGGCAATGGGCGTGGCAGCTGTCACCACGGAGGCGCTCGCGCACGAACTAGTCGAGTTGCTCGTCGATGCGACGCTAACTGTACTGCTTGACGACGTGCGACGAACAGTTGCTGTTGCAGTTGCTGTTGTTGCTGTTGCTGTTGCTGTCTCTATATCCTCCGCCAGCAACTCGTTGTCGACGTTTTGATCTCGATCTGTTTCCGGTTCAAAGCTGCTTGCAACAGTTGCTGCCGCAGTTACTGCTGCTACTGCTGCTGCACCGCCAACACCAACAACTGCTGCCGCTGCCGCGGCCAGCAGCTGTGCTCGCTCGCGTTCTCGTCCCGGCTCGAATATCGAGTGCCTGAGTACAATGTCCTGCAGCTGTCGCCGCTGCCGTTGCACACTGTAAGGATTGCTCAGATGGAAATTCGCGTAGTATTTGCCCAGGCAACGGACCCTCGATGCAATATAGCCAATATCGTGCAACAGTCGCACATCGGCGTTCAATTGCTGTTGCAATTGTTGTTGCTGCTGCTGTTGCTGCTGCTGTGCAACATGTCCGCAGCAGCTGTTGCTGCTGTGCTCAATGTCTAGCTCTAGATTGGGCTCGACAACATCTAACACCTCAGCAATATCGGCGACATCAGCAGCGGCATCTGCATATATATCGTTGTCCTCGTCCTCGTCGTCCTGGCTGTTGTCAATTGCTGGTGGTGGTGTTGCTGGTGGTGGTGTTGCTGCTGCTGTTGTAATCACTGTTGTTGTTGTTGCTTGTGCATCAGCTGTCGTTGTTATGGTTGTTGTTGTTGTAATTATGGTTAATGCCTCCAAATTGTCTGTCTTTGTAGCTGCTGTTGCTGTTGCTCCTGTTGCTGGTGTTGCTGTTGCTGTTACTCCTGTTGCTGTTGCTGTCTCACTCCCTACTCCTGCTATTGCTGCTGTTGCTCCTGTTGCTGTTGCTCCTGTTGCTGTTGCTGTTGCTGTTGCTGCTGTCTCACTCCCTACTCCTGCTGCTGCTGCTGGTGTTGCTGTTGCCGCCGCTGCTGCTGCTGCTGCGCTGCCACGTCGACTACCGCTGCTGCAGCTGTTGTCCTGGTACATTTATAGGCAAAAAATTAAACCTTTTGCTTTTTGTTTTTTATTCTATTATTATTATTGAATATTGTTGTTGCTTTCGCTTTTGCTCTTCTTTTTTTTTGAGAGAAATTAAAGGAAGGAAAAAAGAGGAAGAAAACAATTTTGCTGACTGGTTTTTTGGTTGGTGTTTGTTGCGCTGTTGTTGTTAATGTTGCATGAATAATTGTTGCAAGTGTAATTGTTATATTTTTTTTGGCGCACAATTTGTTGCTAATGTTGCGCGCAAAATTATGCAAATTGCTTTCGCTATCTACACCAAACCGGAGCCGTATCCTGCGTAGGAATCGTTGTCCTTGTTGTTGATGTTGTTGTTGATGTTGTTGTTGGTGTTGGTGTTGGTGTTGCTGTTGATGCTGTTGGTTTTCTCCGTTTGCTCCAAATCAATTCAGTGGAAAAGTTGCCGCCACTTCGCGCGCTCTGTTCTCATTTGCATGCCACATCTCCCGCTCCCTCTCTCTCTCTCTTTCTCTTTCTCTTTCTCCCACACACCTCCTGCTCTCTCTCTCTCTCCCTCTCTCTTTCTCTGTTGCTGTTGTTGCTGTAGCTGTTGCTGCCGTGTTTTACATTTTATTGTATTTTAATTTGCATTGTTTTTTTCTTTCTTTCCGTTGAACTCTCGACTCAGAACTTATTCTGCTTCTTATTGTTCGGCGAGATTCTCACTCTTCTTCTTCACACACTTCCCTCTCTCTTCTCCTCCCTTCACTCTGTGGCTTTGCTGCCGCTTCCGTTTTGCTGGTTGTTGCCAGTGTTGCTAGTTTGTTTCTGCCTGCAATATATAGAAGAACGAATAGGTAAAAAACTTTACTATATATAAACCGATATGATACGAATCATATATATATATATACATGGATATGATACGAATGATATGATACTATATAGTACATTGATATGATACGAATCATATAAGATACTATATATACACCGATATAATACGAATCATATAAGATACTATATAAACATTGATATGATACGAATCATATATGATACTATATATACACCGATATAATACGACTGATATGTTACTATATAGTACATTGATATGACACAAATGATATGATACTATATAGTACATAGATATAATATGTTTGATATGTTTATGAACTTATCTTAATTATTATAAAACTAGATTTTTTCATATTTATTTTATTGCATCAAATCAAATCACAAAAATTATATATAAACGTATAGCTGGAAATATAGCAAGCAGATCGAAAGAAGTAATATTAGAACGTTTCACAACACTGTTTTTGTGGTTTTCTTGTAGTCTCAGTCTGCGTCACATACATAAGTATCTTCATGAATGTATGCATGACCCAACGGACCACTGAAGACAAAGGTTTCAGCTGGCCAAAGGCTCTCTCTCTCCAACTCTCCCGCTGTCTCTCTCCCTCTCTCCACCTGTCTCTCTCCCCCTGTCTATTTCCCTCTCTCTCTCCCTTTCTCCCTCTCAAACAGCTGTACAAAGGAAAAGCTGGCTCGAACCAGAAAACAACACTTTAAACTTTAAGAGCAAAAACAGTATAGAAAATCGCTTTAAATCGAATGTTAAATATTCTGTGGAATGAACGAAAATAGTTTCGATTTAATGTATTGAAAACTTGTATAAAATTGTTTATTACTTTCATTCTAGTTCTGACATATTGCCAGCAACATTTTTCATTCCGGCAAACAACAACAAGTAGCAAGAAATGTCAAACAGTAAGTTTCCTGCGGCTCCACAACGTTAAGTGCAGCACACACACACACACCCACACACACACCCACACACACACACACACACACATACACACTTAGAGATGTCACACTGTAAATGTGTGCCTAGGGTGATCTCTCTACACTACGCAACACTAGCCGCCACAACCAGACAAACGGTTTTGGTCTCTTCGTTTCTTTTTCTCAGTTCGTCTGTCATATTTGTAAGCAGCTTGCTGTGCGGACAAGACAAAGCTGCATGCCACATGGTGCATGGTGTGCACAAGAATTTAGACAGGACACTGCACAAATATTATTACTACTCGCCAAGAGGCACACACACACAGATACCCTAGAGTTGAAAGCTTGATAGCTCGCATAGAGGAAGGAAAGGATTCCCCCTAAAGAAAGAGCTAAGATTTAGATTGAATCGTGAAGGAAGTTCAAAGCCTTGCAATCAATTATCAACAGTTAATAGTTAATGTGTTCCGGAATACCCCTAACAACTCACACACACACACACACACACTCCCAATGTATTGGTTTGGTTATCAATCAACATGGAATTATTTCATTAGACTCTTTCCCATCTCTACGTTTGTTTCTTCCCACAACTCTCTCTCTCTCGCTCACTCTCTCTTTGCGAACCGAGCGAACCATCAAGAACGGTTCAAGTGGAGCAAATATTTCGATTGGCCTGAAATTCCGAACGCATAGCGAGCATATTCGCAGTGGCAGGACGATATAAAAGCAGAGTACTGTACATTTTTTTGCTCATTTCTTTAGTGTCCTGTCCCGTCCTGTCCTGTCCTGTCCTGTTGTGTCGTATCTTGTTCAGCCGTGTCCTATCCGGTTCATTCCTCTGTTATCCTGTGGCATCCAAGCACTTTAAGGCAGTCAACTGGCCAATGCGAATGGCACTCAAACACAGACACCGACACCGATACAGATGCAGATGCAGATGCAGATAGATACAGACACAGATACAGACACAGATACAGATACAGATACATAGATAGATTAATGGTTAGATTAATGGTTAGATGAATGGATAGATAGATGGATGGAAGACAGAAATGGGGTGGAATTTGCTTAATGTTGAGTTGGGAATGAGGCTGACGCAATTTGCTGACATGATACGTTCAAAGAGAGCAGAAACAAATCACTTTTGATAACAAATATTTGCCTAATTGACATTTGCGATGCGAAATATGTTTGAATTAATAAATAAAATACATAGAAATCATGATATATATATATGCATATATATATATATATCAGTTTATTTGTCTTGTTTATATTTCACAAAAAATATTATATGTACATTTACGTGTTTGTTCTTTTGGGCGTGTTTGGGCTTGGGGTTTGGGGCTTGTGTTTTTGTAAAAGTGTCAATATGAAGCCGCAGGTGGCGTTGTTGTTGTTGTTGTTGTTGCTGTTGTTGTTGCTGTTGTTGTTGCTGTTGTTGTTGCTGTTGTTGTCATCTGGCAAACGCAAACAAAAACCGCGAAGGACGCAAAATTGCGGCTTCGTATCCAAAACATGCCAACAACAACAATTCCCGCAAGCCAAAAAAAAAAGAACACGCCGCTTCTGCCCTTCCCTCCCACCCTCCCCACCCTCCAGCAACTCAACGAATGTGGCCAACTGTTGAATGGCAACAACAACAACAAATAAGACTTTTAGCTACCGAAAAAATGAAAGAAAAAGGCCAAATGATATTTTTTTTTTTTGGGACACAAAAGCTAAGCTAAAGGTCAAAAACAGCAAAATGAATATCAAAATTAATTAATGCCTCTTCGCTCTGCTTCTTCTTCTTCGTTCGGAGAGCTTCGAAGTTTGTCTATGTGGAAAAGAATGTATCAATGAATAAATGAGAATGCAAATAGGGAATCTAACATGAAAACTTTTGCGTAAGTTGGTTGGAAGTTGCGTTGTGTCAACAGTGCGTATGCTTGATATATTACGTACATACGAAAAATTCCATATAAAAATAAAAGTCTAAAGAAACACAAAGGCCTAAAACAATAATATGAATACCAGCTCCAGGAACGAGACAACTGAAATGAATGAACAATGAATGTGTTGAATAAAGTAAAAGTAACTTTGTATAAGGGCCACTCGGGGGGTGGGGGGCGTGGCAGCTTGACAGACTGTCCGACTGGCTGCCTGCCTGATTGACAAATTACTAAGTATGGCGCATATATAGTGTATGCACAAAGGGGCGTGTCGGCCCTGACAATGTGTGCAGGTGCTTTAAATGCAAGCAGCCTACTTTAACGTAGAGTTGGAGAGGGTTTGGGAAGGGTGGGAGAGGTAGGTAGAGTTAAGGGTAGGAAGAGGTAAGGGTAGGAGAGTTGAGGTACCCACATAAACCAAACAACAACATACAACAACTCTGAATGTGGAAAATACTCGCAATCGAATATTTAAACTTATTTATTTTTTTTGTTAAGCATTTAGATAGCAAGAATTGAGAAAGGGAGAGGGAGAGGGAGAGAAAGAAAGCTATATATAAATAAATAATTAATAGCGAAATCATAGTTTCAAATGCATAATGCATAATGAATGAAATCAGTGTTGGTATTTTTTTTTTTGTATATTTTTTTTGGTATAAATAAATTATAATTTCACATGTATAATGAATGAAATCAGTGTTGGTATTTTTTTTTTTGTATTTTTATTTTTTGGGATTTTTTTTTGGTATAAATAAATTATAATTTCACATGCATAATGAATTAAATCAGTTTTGGTATGTTAGTTTTTGATATTTTTATTTTTTGGTATAAATAAATTATAATTTCACATGCATAATGAATTAAATCAGTTTTGGTGTTTTTAGTTTTTGGTATTTTTTTTTTTTTGTATAAATAAATTATAACTTCAAATGTATAATGAATGAAATCAGTGTTGTCATTTTTTTTTGTATTTTTTTTTGGTAGATAGAGAGTAAGAAAGCTATATATAAATAAATAATTAATAGCGAAATATTAATTTCAAATGCAGAATGAATGAAATCAGTGTTGGTATTTTTTTTTTTGTATATTTTTTTTGGTATAAATAAATTATAATTTCACATGTATAATGAATGAAATCAGTGTTGGTATTTTTTTTTTTGTATTTTTATTTTTTGGGATTTTTTTTTGGTATAAATAAATTATAATTTCACATGCATAATGAATTAAATCAGTTTTGGTATGTTAGTTTTTGATATTTTTATTTTTTGGTATAAATAAATTATAATTTCACATGCATAATGAATTAAATCAGTTTTGGTGTTTTTAGTTTTTGGTATTTTTTTTTTTGGTATAAATAAATCATAATTTCAAAGGCATAATGAATTAAATCAGTTTTGGGATTTTTTTTTGGTATTTTTTTTGGTATTTAATTATTAAAACAGCAAATGAAAGTTACTTTTAGCTCGTTTTAAACGTGTAGGAGGTGAATAAATAATTAATAGCGAAATCATAATTTCAAATGCATAATGAATTAAATCAGTTTTGGGATTTATTTTTTTTTTTGGTATTTTTTTGGTATTTAATTATTAAAACAGCAAATGAAAGTTTCTTTTGGCTCGTTTTGATCGTGTAGTAGGTGTATAAACTCTTTGATGCTGGGCAAGTGCCCTCGCTTAGGTCTGTCATAGCCGGTGGGGACTGTTCGAGTGGTATGAAGGTGAGGCATAAGCTCACGGCCAAACATTTTCAAATGCCAGCAATTTTGTATATATTTTTAGTATAATATTGCTTGTAAATAAATGAATTGAGAAAAAAAAGAAGTGAAAAAAAAAACACAACACGCGCACACACACACACACACACACACGCAACATACAACACAAACAAACGGAACAAAAAGTTGAAATGCTGCAACAACAACGACAACGACAGCGGCGGTGGCAGCGGTGGCGACACACATTTTGCGGTTGATATGAATATCGATTCGGCCCGTTTAACAGTGCCAAGCCCAGTGTGCGTGTGTGTGTGTGTGTGTGTGCGTGCTTGGGTGTGTGTAAACTAGAACTTTGTATAAATTTATGTGCACAACACAATGTTTATGTTGCTGAATAAACGAGCAGTTTTGCATATGCGGCCAGAGTAAACCGTGAAACCGTGCGACTCTCGTTCCCTCTCCCCCTCTATCTATCTCTCTCGCTCTCTCTTTCGCGTTGCATAACTGTGTGCGCGAGTGTGTGTGTGCGAGTGTGTGTGGATGTGTGTGTAATGGCAGGATGCAACATGAAAATGGCGTGCGGTTAGCAACGTTTTATTTGCCAGCTGCATGAATGTGTACATGTGTGTGTATGTATGTGTGTGTCTGTGTGTGCTATACCCTGTAGCCATTAATAAATATCTAGAAAGAACTACGGGTATATATGGTAACAAGGTAAGAGACAGGGACAAAAACCCAATATCCAAAAGTTAATAATGAACGAAGTTAAGTATATCGATAAATATCGATCAAAGAGTTTCACGTTTGATAGCTAAGTCAAATGTTTTCGATTAACATATTTAATGCAAACTAAAGAAAGCTAAGAAAAAGTCTTAACGTAAGTTGATAGCAAACTAGACGAGTATATCGATAAATATCGATCAAAGAGTTTATTTGTCAAAATTTTTAATTTCATTTTCACGTTTGAAAGCCAAATCAAATGATTTTGTTTAACATATTGTTAACCAAAAGAAAAAGGTATATGTAAGTTGATAATAAACTAGACGAGTATATCGATAAATATCGATAACAAACTGGACGAGTATATCGATAACAAACTAGACTAGTATATCGATAACAGACTAGACTAGTATATCGATAACAGACTAATCGAGTATATCGATAAATATCGATAACAAACTTGACGAGTATATCGATAACAAACTTGACGAGTATATCGATAACAAACTAGACGAGTATATCGATAACAAACTAGACGAGTATATCGATAAGTATTGACAACAAACTAGACGAGTATATCGATAACAAACTAGACGAGTATATCGATAACAAACTAGACTAGTATATCGATAACAAACTCGACGAGTATATCGATATCAAACTAGACGAGTAATACCGATAACAAACTACACAAGTATATCGATAAATATCGATTTAAGATCCTCAGCTTTGACATAAGTTTAAGGGAGCTTCATTTAGATTTGAACACTTCTCTTGTGTCCTAATCGCTGATCAGACAGAGTATCTAACAGTCGTGCAGCCAAGCATCCTAACTTGTTTATTTCTTCGTACAACAGTTTGCTGCAGCTCGTTTGTGTGTGTGTGTGTGTGTGTGTGTGTGTGTGTGTGTTGTTGTTCTTGTCGATGTTGTTGGCTGTTGGCTGCATTGTGCATTTGCTTAAAATAGAAATATATGCCAGACACTCACGCACAACACACACACACACACACACACACTCACACACACACACACACAAATGCACACATACATTGTGCAAAAATATTCAATCGCTAAACGGAAATCGCTTAACAGCCGCCTCGCATCCTGTCTACCTGTCTCTCTCTCTCTCACTCACACTCTCTTTTACTCTGATTTGGAACGAGTTCATTCTTATTTATTTTTCCTTCTTTCTTTCGTTCAGTGCAACTAATTAAATGCAAATGCAGATTCTTCTTCTTCGTTTTTTGGGCACTTGTATGGAGAGAGAAAGAGAGAGCGAGTGAGAGACAGAGAGAGAGAGAGACGGATGTGTCGAGAATAAGTCTTGCTTTCGCAATTGATTTGATAATGGATGAAGATGATTATTTATTGAAAGATTTTTAATATCTTCCCTCTCTCTATCTCTATCTCTATCTCTATCTCTATCTCTATCTCTATCTCTATCTCTATCTCTATCTCTATCTCTATCTCTATCTCTATCTCTATCTCTATCTCTATCTCTATCTCTATCTCTATCTCTATCTCTATCTCTATCTCTATCTCTATCTCTATCTCTATCTCTATCTCTATCTCTATCTCTATCTCTATCTCTATCTCTATCTCTATCTCTATCTCTATCTCTATCTCTATCTCTATCTCTATCTCTATCTCTATCTCTATCTCTATCTCTATCTCTATCTCTATCTCTATCTCTATCTCTATCTCTATCTCTATCTCTATCTCTATCTCTATCTCTATCTCTATCTCTATCTCTATCTCTATCTCTATCTCTATCTCTATCTCTATCTCTATCTCTATCTCTATCTCTATCTCTATCTCTATCTCTATCTCTATCTCTATCTCTATCTCTATCTCACTCTCTTTCTCTCTCTCCTCACCCTGTCTCTCTCTCTCTCACCCTGTCTCTCTCTCTTACCCTGTCTCTCTCTCTCTCTCGTTCTCACTCTCTCTCTCTCTCTCTCTCTCTCTGTAGTTTTGAGGTTAAGAACTTCAAAGATTCGATTTGACATTTGTTTATGCCTAACAATGTCTGCTTTTCGTGTTATTCAACACTGCACAAGTTCATTTTTGGTACTTATCAACACTGGACTGTAGTGTTACTCTGCTGTCTGATGCCTTGACCGAAGAGACTTCGCGGGTGTTCAATCAAAGTGAGCGCAAACAACATTGCCCAAGAGCTGAATACGGATCGAAAGGAGGAGCGAGAGAGAGAGAGGGAGAGGGGTGGGAGGCAGAGAGGTAGAGAGGTAGAGAGAGAGGAAGTGAAGCAGGAAAGTGAGCGTTTTGAAGCAAAGCCAACGAACTGTGTAAAATAAACACAAATGAGCGGACGGACGAGGCAAATGAGGAAAAAAGAAACCAGGCAGGATATGAGCTAGGGTTAGGGTGGCCGGAAGGGGTGAGGTAAGGATATAGAAGGTGCGGGGGAGGGGCGACGACGGGAAGTGAGCTTGCCATACAGGATGTAGAAGCAAGGAGATGGCAAACGACGACGCCCAAAACTGAAGTAACTTAAACTTAACTGATTTTTCGCACAGATACGAAAACGATTTTCAGTGTGTGTAGTTGTGTGTGTGTGTGTGTGTGAGTGTGTGTGGGTGTGTGTGTATTAGAGTGTGTATGTGTGTGTGTTGTGTCTTGACGCATTCGTTTTTGGCTTTGTTTGCTTTGCTGAGCTTTGCTTGTCTGCCTGCCTGTCTCTCAATATGTGTGTGTGTGTGTGTGTGTGTGTGTGTGTGTGTGTGTGTGTGGGTCACCTGTCGCACCTGTACGTTGTGTGGTGTGTGTGTGTGTGCATCATTCATCATTCTCAGCTAGTTGTAAATAATGTTACCCACAGGATCCTTTTGTCGCTTATTAAGGTGATAAATCAAAAGTTCTCATCTTCTCTCCATCTCCCACTCTCTCTTTCTCACCCACACTTTCGCTCTCTTTCTTCGCTTTTTTGTGAGATTTTATCGCATTTGTCAGGACACATATTTTCCATTTGCCACACACACACACACACACACACACACAATCAAACATCCAGTCGCATTAGTTAGTTTAGCTTCATCTGTTTCTCTCTTTTCTGCTTTTTTTTTCTTTTTGACTTTTTTTTAGTTGCTTTGACCCCTAGTAGTTAAGTGTGTGTGTGTGTGTTTGTGTTTGTGTGTATGGAAATTGTGTGGCAAAAGGATTTTCCCACGCATTATCATGGGAGTGTGTGTGGTGTGTGTGTTCGAGGGGTTCGGTGTTCCGGGTTCGGGGTTCTGGTTCACAATCCCTGACAATCTATAAATAAGTCGCTGGTAAACCAGAACCAACGATACCTTCTCTGGCACACAGCAGCACCAGCCAGCACTAACCAGCAGGAGCCAGCAACTCCACATGGAACTTAACACCCTTAAGCCCACGTACACACACACACACACACACACACACACATGTGCACACAGAGACATAAATAACAGAGCTTCAATTCCCAGTTCCATACAATCCAGTCAGCAAATGTCGTCAACGTTGCTAATTAACACTAACAACAACAACACTAACAACAACAACAACAACAACAACAACAGTAACAACAACAACAACAACACTAACAACTCTAACCACAACAACAACAGGAACAACTGTGGGGAACACGCAATTGAGAGCAATAGTTCCGGTATGTTTTAGGCCAGTGTCCAATTTCCGCTAGTTGCCGCATTAATGTATA